>WOAB01000782.1:0-312213 GCA_027886185.1 Rheum nobile
TGGAGATGTTGTGAATTGTCTCACCTTGGTGATGTGGGGGTGGAGACGGAGATGTTGTGAATTGTCTCACCTTGGTGATGTGGGGGTGGAGACGGAGATGTTGTGAATTGTCTCACCTTGGTGATGTGGGGGTGGAGACGGAGATGTTGTGAATTGTCTCACCTAGGTGATGTGGGGGGGTGGAGACGGAGAGGTTGAGAAGTGGTAATTGTGAGAAAGGGTAATTGTTGTGATTGGTTGAAAATGAGTTGAGTTACCTTCTTGGTTGATTGGTCGGATATGGTGATGACTAGTATATGTTGATTATTGATTGTATTGATTGAACGTTATGATGATTAAATATTGGTTGTATGTTTGGTAATGGGTTTATGTTGGATGTTATTGTTATTAGTTGTGGTTGTGGGCCATTGTTGGCCATTGGTTGTTTAATTACGTGTGTTTTAGTGGTTGATTGTAACTGGTCAAGGTGGTGAATTTCTGTTGGTATGGTTGTTGTTGGTAGCTGGTGGTTTATGAAGGTTGGTTGTGCTGATTGAGTGTATAGATTGGTTCCCATCTTGAGGGTGTGGGCCAATTCGAGTTGAGTTTGAATGTATGAGTTGCAGTCGAGGTTGACAAACCGGCGGCACCAGAAGGGTGGCTGGCCTGGATCGTTAATTTGGTTATGATTGTATTATGTGATGATTATATCGTTGATGCGTTTGTGTTTGTTGATGTGAAGGTTAATTGAATTTGTTGTGTTAGTACAGTAGTGAGTTCTGTATTATCGGTTAGCTTTGGTTGTAAGTCAGTAGTAAGATATGTGTATGTGCATAGAGTTGTTGTTTGAGGTATTAGTATTGGAGAGGAAGTTGGATTGGATCTTTCTATTCGTTTATGCTTGAGTACTGATGAGTTTGAGGTTGGATTGAAAGAGGTTAATATCGTGCAGAATTGGATAAGAATGGATAATTGATCGGTTATGTGATAGCGTGTTATGTTGTGTTTTGACGTGTGGTTGGATAGTTGGTTTAAGGTGTGATTGTGTATTATTGATGGTTATATGTGATTGTTGTTGAGTGTCGGTGTGGTAGTTGGTTTGTTTGATTGAGTATGGGTCTGGTGTTTGGATTATCGTTGATTGGGTTAGAATGGATTATGTTGGAGTTATGTTGGAGTTATTTGCGTTTGAGAGTTGAGTACTCTCTTGGTTGTTTTGGCTGGATTTTGTGACGTTATATATATCTTATATGATTGTATGTGTGTTTGAACTGTTTTGGCTTGGCTAATCTTGCCATAGTCTTTCACGAGACTGACCAACTGCGGTTTACGTGCCGTGGTTGGCTGGGGTATCGGGTCCCTCAGTCAATCAGGCTTTTCAGGTTTAGCGCCAGCAAGGAGGATTCTGATCATCGTCGGTTTTGGAGTCGAAGGCTACTCTTTTGGTTTTTGGACTTTGACTTGGTTGTATGTGTCGTTTTGGTTTTGGACCATGAAGTGGTCGAACTTGTTGTATTGGTTTTTGATTTGGGTGTTGGTCTTGGGTTGTAAAGTGTTGTATTTATGTATGTTAGGTTTGATTGTGGTTTCAAACTGGGCAGGTTGTTTCCGCTGTGCCGTTTTGGTATATATTATATATGGGTTAGGTTTTGCATAAATTTTTATTTCACCGCCTTATAATCCTTCGGGATTATGGCACTGTAGCACCACTGGCCCGGGGGTGTTACAGAAGTTGGTATCAGAGCTTTCTTTTCAAAAATGTGTCTTTCGAGTTTTAACTTGAGAATTTTTATTCGCTGTGGTTGTGAACGATCGGGTGATCAGGAATCCTTGCTGTCAACCGTAGTGAGTTGTGTTGGTAAGTAAGTATTGGTTGTTTGTGATGTTTATGCTAATGTTTATATGTTGAGTATTGATGATTAATTTCATATGTGATGTTTAATGTTGTTAAGTAAATTTATGATGTGTTCCCTGGTAAGTGGGACGTGTTAGAGGTTTAAAGAGTATGAGTATGGTAGAGGATGAGGCCGTTGGGCTTGTCGTCAAGAGGTTGATGCAGCTAGTCTGGTAGTTGATGATTTGGTGTGAAGTTGTATGCTGCTATTATTGGCATGAATGAGAATGACAGATTGAGCAGTATGTTGATAGGTGATTGATTATAGAGACTGCTACAGTTGATTTTGATCAGACTGTTGATGTTGGAAACAGTAAGAAACAGAGGATTCAGAATGCATCTGAAAAAGTAGGATCTCACGACTATGGGTTCAGCTGAGTTGAGAAATAGAATGTGTCTTCGACTTTCGGAAGATGACAGTTATCGTAACAGCAGATAAAGGTTTAGTGCATGTGTGGGAGTCGTGATCCCAGAGACTCTGACAGAATTGTTAGTGCGATGACAGCTGTAAAACTGCTAAAAAAGGGTGTGTCGGTTATGTGAGTCTGCTGAGAATGAAGGAACAGATAGAGGGACTTTTGAAGTTATGCTTCTTAAGCCAAGTGCTTCTCTTTGGAATGCACTTGTACGGTTGGCTAAAAGGAAGGATGGTTCCTTTTTGACTTTGCCTCGATGATTATGAGTTGAATAAGATGATAGTCAAGTATAAGTATCCGCTTCCTCGTATTGTTGATCCGTTGGATCAATTACAAAGTTGTTGTGTTTTCAAAGGCTGATTTGAGATCAGAGTATCCTCAGTTTAGGATTGAGAGGCATATATTCATGATACTGACTTCAGAACTAAGTATGATTACTATGAGTTGGTTGTGATGTCTTATGGGTTGACTAATGCTTCTGCAGATTTCAAGGGTTTAAGGAATTAATATTTTTAGAAAGTACTTGGATTGTTGTAGTGAGTTTCATTGATGATATTTTAATATGCTCTCGGAGTAAGAGGGAGTAAGAGAACACCTTGGAATGTTAAAGAAATTGGAAGTATTCTCGGACTGACAAATTACTACAAGCGACTGGGAATAATTTTCTAAGGTTGAGTATGACTAAGAATTTGAATGAAACAGGAGATGTCGAGAGAGTTTCAAAGGAACTCAAGAAGTGTTTAGCTAGTGTGTCCGTGTTGGCTTTACTGCAGAGAACAGAAAAGGTTTGTCATCCACAGTGAGGTGTCTGAGCAAGGTCTGGGTTGTGTTCTAATACAAAATGGGAAGGTCAATACATATGATTCTCGTCAGCTCAAATGTATAAAAGAGAGTTGAACAAGAGATACAGATGGTTGCTAGAATGATTAAGTGTTATGAAAAGATATTGTTTATCAATCAGAAAAGGGCTACGGTGGTAGCTGATGTTTTGAGCAGGAAGTTGACGCTCGAGTATGTGATTGCTTGTCTGACAGTTCTGCCGGATTGCAACAAGAGTTGGTGAAAGTGAAATCGGTACGGGGAAAAAGCGGACGCATCTGAATGCGAGGGAAAGTTTAAGATATGCTGTGAGATTGCTCAGGGAAGAGTTTCAGATTCCTTGTTCATTGAGATGGAGTATTGTGATTTCAGAATCGGTTATGTGTATTATCTGATAAGAGATTAGAGAGTTGCTTCTCAAGGAAGGTTATTCTTTGGCAAGTCCTGTATATGAACTAGAGTCAGTGATGCGAAACAGATACCAGAACTTGTTTGATCTTAGTTTCGAGGACGAAACTCCTATAAGGAGGGGAGAATGAAATACCCCAAATAAGTGGATAATGGCATTTTGGTAAATTAATTATGGGGTTTACTTAAAAGGGGGGGAAATGGGAAATTGGGGATAAAATCCCTAATTTGGTTCGGTCTCTCTCTCTCTCTCTCTCATATCACCTCCCGCTGTCCGTTCTGTATCACCTTCCTCCCGATCCGGCTCTCTCCTGTGCCCAGCGAGTCATCCCTCCGGCGAGCCGACCGGACCAACCCGCCGCTGCTCTTCCTCCTCCCCCCTTGGCTGCGCGCTGTCCGTGCTAGGTCAAGCTGTTGTCGCCGTCGTTTGCTGAGATGTTGTTGTTCGTGGCTGCTTCGTTCGCCACTATTGCTTGCCGGAGCTGCTGAGCGAGGAGCTGCGACCTGTTGCAGAGAAGGCCGCCATCACTGCTGCTAGTGTTGCTGTTGTGCCGCCCCCGTTGTTGTCGTCTTCTCCGGCGACGAGGAGCTCTTCCCAGCGGCGTAGGCTGCGATCGACAGCGAGGTAAGGCAGTCTTGCTTGGTTGAGGTTTCACGGCTGATGTGATTATGGAATTTTATGGCTAAATTGAATGAATAAATGCCAGCTGAACTTTAGACTAAATTCGGATGTGTACAGGGCTGAGGGCATGTTGTAAATTGTATTTGGCCACTTGGGTTGTTTGTGTGCAGACGCCAGCTGTTGGAGAGGATTAATTTTGGGTGTTGTTGTTGAATTGGGAATTTGAAGGTGTGAATTTAGGGATTTGATTTGGGGGTTTTCTCTAGTTGTGGTTTGGTATGAATTAACGCCAGGGATTTGCTCGGATTGATTTCCCAGGTTCGTTCGGATTGATTGGAGGTCTCTGGGGGTCGTTGTGGTTCGACTTGAGGCAAGAGGATCCTTGCCTAACTTATATTTTTTATAAATTGATTTATGCTTAGCTTATGTCATAATTAAATTTATGGTTGCTTGAGCTATTTTAAATTGGTTTGAATTGACTATATAATTGCTTGGTTGTGATGTGTGATAATATGTGTTGGTGTGTGATAATGTGTTGATATGTGGTGAAATGTGTTGATATGTGATAATGTGTGATGTGTGTGTGAGGATATGTGATAATGTGAGATGATGTGTGTGTGATGATATGTGATGATGTGTGTGTGCGGATGTGATAATGTGAGATGATGTGTGTGTGATGATATGTGTGTGATGATATGTGATGATGTGTGTGTGATGATATGTGATAATGTGTGATGGTGTGTGATAAGGTGTGGTTATGTGATTTTGATTGTCGTTGTGTTGTTGATTGGTTGGTTTGGTGATGGATAGTTGGTTTGGATGTTGTGAATTGTCTCACCTTGGTGATGTGGGGGTGGAGACGGAGATGTTGTGAATTGTCTCACCTTGGTGATGTGGGGGTGGAGACGGAGATGTTGTGAATTGTCTCACCTTGGTGATGTGGGGGTGGAGACGGAGATGTTGTGAATTGTCTCACCTTGGTGATGTGGGGGTGGAGACGGAGATGTTGTGAATTGTCTCACCTAGGTGATGTGGGGGTGGAGACGGAGAGGTTGAGAAGTGGTAATTGTGAAAAAGGGTAATTGTTATGATTGGTTGAAAATGAGTTGAGTTACCTTCTTGGTTGATTGGTCGGATATGGTGATGACTAGTATATGTTGATTATTGATTGTATTGATTGAACGTTATGATGATTAAATATTGGTTGTATGTTTGGTAATGGGTTTATGTTGGATGTTAATTGCTATTAGTTGTGGTTGTGGGCCATTGTTGGCCATTGGTTGTTTAATTACGTGTGTTTTAGTGGTTGATTGTAACTGGTCAAGGTGGTGAATTTCTGTTGGTATGGTTGTTGTTGGTAGCTGGTGGTTTATGAAGGTTGGTTGTGCTGATTGAGTGTATAGATTGGTTTCCCATCTTGAGGGTGTGGGCCAATTCGAGTTGAGTTTGAATGTATGAGTTGCAGTCGAGGTTGACAAACCGGCGGCACCAGAAGGGTGGCTGGCCTGGATCATTAATTTGGTTATGATTGTATTATGTGATGATTATATCGTTGATGCGTTTGTGTTTGTTGATGTGAAGGTTAATTGAATTTGTTGTGTTAGTACAGTAGTGAGTTCTGTATTATCGGTTAGCTTTGGTTGTAAGTCAGTAGTAAGATATGTGTATGTGCATAGAGTTGTTGTTTGAGGTATTAGTATTGGAGAGGAAGTTGGATTGGATCTTTCTATTCGTTTATGCTTGAGTACTGATGAGTTTGAGGTTGGATTGAAAGAGGTTAATATCGTGCAGAATTGGATAAGAATGGATAATTGATCGGTTATGTGATAGCGTGTTATGTTTGTGTTTTGACGTGTGGTTGGATAGTTGGTTTAAGGTGTGATTGTGTATTATTGATGGTTATATGTGATTGTTGTTGAGTGTCGGTGTGGTAGTTGGTTTGTTTGATTGAGTATGGGTCTGGTGTTTGGATTATCGTTGATTGGGTTAGAATGGATTATGTTGGAGTTATGTTGGAGTTATTTGCGTTTGAGAGTTGAGTACTCTCTTGGTTGTTTTGGCTGGATTTTGTGACGTTATATATATCTTATATGATTGTATGTTGTTTGAACTGTTTTGGCTTGGCTAATCTTGCCATAGTCTTTCACGAGACTGACCAACTGCGGTTTACGTGCCGTGGTTGGCTGGGGTATCGGGTCCCTCAGTCAATCAGGCTTTTCAGGTTTAGCGCCAGCAAGGAGGATTCTGATCATCGTCGGTTTTGGAGTCGAAGGCTACTCTTTTGGTTTTTGGACTTTGACTTGGTTGTATGTGTCGTTTTGGTTTTGGACCATGAAGTGGTCGAACTTGTTGTATTGGTTTTTTGATTTGTGGTTGTTGGTCTTTGGGTTGTAAAGTGTTGTATTTTATGTATGTTAGGTTTGATTGTGGTTTCAAACTCTGGGCAGGTTGTTTTCCGCTGTGCCGTTTTTGGTATATATTATATATGGGTTAGGTTTTGCATAAATTTTTATTTCACCCGCCTTATAATCCTTCGGGATTATGGCACTGTAGCACCACTGGCCCGGGGGTGTTACAGAAGTTGGTATCAGAGCTTTATTTTCAAAAATGTGTTCTTTCCGAGTTTTCAACTTGAGAATTTTTATTCGCTGTGGTTGTGAACGATCGGGTGATCAGGAATCCTTGCTGTCAACCGTAGTGAGTTGTGTTGGTAAGTAAGTATTGGTTGTTTGTGATGTTTTATGCTAATGTTATATGTTGAGTATTGATGATTAATTTCATATGTGATGTTTAATGTTGTTAAGTAAAATTTATGATGTGTTCCCTGGTAAGTGGGACGTGTTAGAGGTTTAAAGAGTATGAGTATGGTAGAGGATGAGGCCGTTGGGCTTGTCGTCAAGAGGTTGATGCAGCTAGTCTGGTAGTTGATGATTTGGTGTGAAGTTGTATGCTGCTATTATTGGCATGAATGAGAATGACAGATTGAGCAGTATGTTGATAGGTGATTGATTATAGAGACTGCTACAGTTGATTTTGATCAGACTGATGATGTTGGAAACAGTAAGAAACAGAGGATTCAGAATGCATCTGAAAAAGTAGGATCTCACGACTATGGGTTCAGCTGAGTTGAGAAATAGAATGTGTCTTCGACTTTCGGAAGATGACAGTTATCGTAACAGCAGATAAAGGTTTAGTGCATGTGTGGGAGTCGTGATCCCAGAGACTCTGACAGAATTATTAGTGCGATGACAGCTGTAAAACTGCTAAAAAAGGGTGTGTCGGTTATGTGAGTCTGCTGAGAATGAAGGAACAGATAGAGGGACTTTGAAGTTATGCTTCTTAAGCCAAGTGCTTCTCTTTGGAATGCACTTGTACGGTTGGCTAAAAGGAAGGATGGTTCCTTTTTGACTTTGCCTCGATGATTATGAGTTGAATAAGATGATAGTCAAGTATAAGTATCCGCTTCCTCGTATTGTTGATCCGTTGGATCAATTACAAAGTTGTTGTGTTTTCAAAGGCTGATTTGAGATCAGAGTATCCTCAGTTTAGGATTTGAGAGGCATATATTCATGATACTGACTTCAGAACTAAGTATGATTACTATGAGTTGGTTGTGATGTCTTATGGGTTGACTAATGCTTCTGCAGATTTCAAGGGTTTAAGGAATTAATATTTTTAGAAAGTACTTGGATTGTTGTAGTGAGTTTCATTGATGATATTTTAATATGCTCTCGGAGTAAGAGGGAGTAAGAGAACAACCTTGGAATGTTAAAGAAATTGGAAGTATTCTCGGACTGACAAATTACTACAAGCGACTGGGAATAATTTTCTAAGGTTGAGTATGACTAAGAATTTGAATGAAACAGGAGATGTCGAGAGAGTTTCAAAGGAACTCAAGAAGTGTTTAGCTAGTGTGTCCGTGTTGGCTTTACTGCAGAGAACAGAAAAGGTTTGTCATCCACAGTGAGGTGTCTGAGCAAGGTCTGGGTTGTGTTCTAATACAAAATGGGAAGGTCAATACATATGATTCTCGTCAGCTCAAATTGTATAAAAGAGAGTTGAACAAGAGATACAGATGGTTGCTAGAATTGATTAAGTGTTATGAAAAGATATTGTTTATCAATCAGAAAAGGGCTACGGTGGTAGCTGATGTTTTGAGCAGGAAGTTGACGCTCGAGTATGTGATTGCTTGTCTGACAGTTCTGCCGGATTGCAACAAGAGTTGGTGAAAGTGAAATTGGTACGGGAAAAAGCGGACGCATCTGAATGCGAGGGAAAGTTTAAGATATGCTGTGAGATTGCTCAGGGAAGAGTTTCAGATTCCTTGTTCATTGAGATGGAGTATTGTGATTTCAGAATCGGTTATGTGTATTATCTGATAAGAGATTAGAGAGTTGCTTCTCAAGGAAGGTTATTCTTTGGCAAGTCCTGTATATGAACTAGAGTCAGTGATGCGAAACAGATACCAGAACTTGTTTGATCTTAGTTTCGAGGACGAAACTCCTATAAGGAGGGGAGAATGAAATACCCCAAATAAGTGGATAATGGCATTTTGGTAAATTAATTATGGGGTTTACTTAAAAGGGGGGGAAATGGGAAATTGGGGATAAAATCCCTAATTTGGTTCGGTCTCTCTCTCTCTCTCTCTCATATCACCTCCCGCTGTCCGTTCTGTATCACCTTCCTCCCGATCCGGCTCTCTCCTGTGCCCAGCGAGTCATCCCTCCGGCGAGCCGACCGGACCAACCCGCCGCTGCTCTTCCTCCTCCCCCCTTGGCTGCGCGCTGTCCGTGCTAGGTCAAGCTGTTGTCGCCGTCGTTTGCTGAGATGTTGTTGTTCGTGGCTGCTTCGTTCGCCACTATTGCTTGCCGGAGCTGCTGAGCGAGGAGCTGCGACCTGTTGCAGAGAAGGCCGCCATCACTGCTGCTAGTGTTGCTGTTGTGCCGCCCCCGTTGTTGTCGTCTTCTCCGGCGACGAGGAGCTCTTCCCAGCGGCGTAGGCGCGATCGACAGCGAGGTAAGGCAGTCTTGCTTGGTTGAGGTTTCACGGCTGATGTGATTATGGAATTTTATGGCTAAATTGAATGAATAAATGCCAGCTGAACTTTAGACTAAATTCGGATGTGTACAGGGCTGAGGGCATGTTGTAAATTGTATTTGGCCACTTGGGTTGTTTGTGTGCAGACGCCAGCTGTTGGAGAGGATTAATTTTGGGTGTTGTTGTTGAATTGGGAATTTGAAGGTGTGAATTTAGGGATTTGATTTGGGGGTTTTCTCTAGTTGTGGTTTGGTATGAATTAACGCCAGGGATTTGCTCGGATTGATTTCCCAGGTTCGTTCGGATTGATTGGAGGTCTCTGGGGGTCGTTGTGGTTCGACTTGAGGCAAGAGGATCCTTGCCTAACTTATATTTTTTATAAATTGATTTATGCTTAGCTTATGTCATAATTAAATTTATGGTTGCTTGAGCTATTTTAAATTGGTTTGAATTGACTATATAATTGCTTGGTTGTGATGTGTGATAATATGTGTTGGTGTGTGATAATGTGTTGATATGTGGTGAAATGTGTTGATATGTGATAATGTGTGATGTGTGTGTGAGGATATGTGATAATGTGAGATGATGTGTGTGTGATGATATGTGATGATGTGTGTGTGCGGATGTGATAATGTGAGATGATGTGTGTGTGATGATATGTGTGTGATGATATGTGATGATGTGTGTGTGATGATATGTGATAATGTGTGATGGTGTGTGATAAGGTGTGGTTATGTGATTTTGATTGTCGTTGTGTTGTTGATTGGTTGGTTTGGTGATGGATAGTTGGTTTGGATGTTGTGAATTGTCTCACCTTGGTGATGTGGGGGTGGAGACGGAGATGTTGTGAATTGTCTCACCTTGGTGATGTGGGGGTGGAGACGGAGATGTTGTGAATTGTCTCACCTTGGTGATGTGGGGGTGGAGACGGAGATGTTGTGAATTGTCTCACCTTGGTGATGTGGGGGTGGAGACGGAGATGTTGTGAATTGTCTCACCTAGGTGATGTGGGGGTGGAGACGGAGAGGTTGAGAAGTGGTAATTGTGAAAAAGGGTAATTGTTATGATTGGTTGAAAATGAGTTGAGTTACCTTCTTGGTTGATTGGTCGGATATGGTGATGACTAGTATATGTTGATTATTGATTGTATTGATTGAACGTTATGATGATTAAATATTGGTTGTATGTTTGGTAATGGGTTTATGTTGGATGTTAATTGCTATTAGTTGTGGTTGTGGGCCATTGTTGGCCATTGGTTGTTTAATTACGTGTGTTTTAGTGGTTGATTGTAACTGGTCAAGGTGGTGAATTTCTGTTGGTATGGTTGTTGTTGGTAGCTGGTGGTTTATGAAGGTTGGTTGTGCTGATTGAGTGTATAGATTGGTTTCCCATCTTGAGGGTGTGGGCCAATTCGAGTTGAGTTTGAATGTATGAGTTGCAGTCGAGGTTGACAAACCGGCGGCACCAGAAGGGTGGCTGGCCTGGATCATTAATTTGGTTATGATTGTATTATGTGATGATTATATCGTTGATGCGTTTGTGTTTGTTGATGTGAAGGTTAATTGAATTTGTTGTGTTAGTACAGTAGTGAGTTCTGTATTATCGGTTAGCTTTGGTTGTAAGTCAGTAGTAAGATATGTGTATGTGCATAGAGTTGTTGTTTGAGGTATTAGTATTGGAGAGGAAGTTGGATTGGATCTTTCTATTCGTTTATGCTTGAGTACTGATGAGTTTGAGGTTGGATTGAAAGAGGTTAATATCGTGTAGAATTGGATAAGAATGGATAATTGATCGGTTATGTGATAGCGTGTTATGTTTGTGTTTTGACGTGTGGTTGGATAGTTGGTTTAAGGTGTGATTATGTATTATTGATGGTTATATGTGATTGTTGTTGAGTGTCGGTGTGGTAGTTGGTTTGTTTGATTGAGTATGGGTCTGGTGTTTGGATTATCGTTGATTGGGTTAGAATGGATTATGTTGGAGTTATGTTGGAGTTATTTGCGTTTGAGAGTTGAGTACTCTCTTGGTTGTTTTGGCTAGATTTTGTGACGTTATATATATCTTATATGATTGTATGTTGTTTGAACTGTTTTGGCTTGGCTAATCTTGCCATAGTCTTTCACGAGACTGACCAACTGCGGTTTACGTGCCGTGGTTGGCTGGGGTATCGGGTCCCTCAGTCAATCAGGCTTTTCAGGTTTAGCGCCAGCAAGGAGGATTCTGATCATCGTCGGTTTTGGAGTCGAAGGCTACTCTTTTGGTTTTTGGACTTTGACTTGGTTGTATGTGTCGTTTTGGTTTTGGACCATGAAGTGGTCGAACTTGTTGTATTGGTTTTTTGATTTCTGGTTGTTGGTCTTTGGGCTGTAAAGTGTTGTATTTTCTGTATGTTAGGTTTGATTGTGGTTTCAAACTCCGGGCAGGTTGTTTTCCGCTGTGCCGTTTTTGGTATATATTATATATGGGTTAGGTTTTGCTTAAATTTTTATTTCACCCGCCTTATAATCCTTCAGGATTATGGCACTGTAGCACCACTGGCCCGGGGGTGTTACAACAGTTGCCCATAAATTCGATGTCTTTTTTTTTTATACTTCTCGAGTGCTCCAAACTTCTTTCTCCACTGGTGGCCAACCCCACAGGTGACAACGACCCCAATGATCCCGTCTTTGAAGGAGTGTTCATCGTATCGATTGTGGGTTGTCGACGGACTCAATTCCTACGGCGCCGTTATCGTCGGCAACGGCCACCTGGCCTGAGACATCTGGGGGTTGTCGACAGACTCGACTCCTATGGCGCCGTTATCGTCGGCAACGGCCACCTAGCTGGAGACATCGGGGCGACCTCTTTCTAGGGTTTTGCTGCTGGGAAATCTCATAACCATTACAAAGCCCCTAATTCGATCGCACTTCCCATCGAAACCCTAGAGAGAGAGGGGGAGGGGGGATGATATTAGTCTCTTCTCAAATATCCTAGAAAATTGGGGCTTTTCGATTGCTTGGCTTCTTCAGTGATGGAGGAGGAAATTGGGGCTCTTTGAGGCGGCGACGAACTGGAGGTAGAAGAGCTCAAGGTTCCGGTCGCCGGCGAGATTATAGGGGCAGAGAGGAAGATGAATTTCGCCTATAGAAGACGAGCGATGGAGGAGGAAATTGGGGCTCTTCGAGGCGGCGACGAACTGGAGGTAGAAGAGCTCAAGGTTTCGGTCGCCGGCGAGATTATAGGGGCAGAGAGGAAGATGAATTTCGCCTGTAGAAGACGAACGAGTGGAAGTTGAAGGTGATATGTCGGGGGCAGTTAATGGAAAAACCCCAAAGTTGCATATGATAAGTATCCAAGAGTATGGAAACCCATCTTTTTTTTTGCCATTTTTTAGTAAGGAAAAGTATATGCAAGTATATGAAAGCATCATCATGGATGAAGTACCGAACAAGCCTAAGTTACTTATTTTTGAAAAAAAAGTATGAGAAAGAAAAAAAAAATATTTAAGTAAAAATAAGTTCTGAACCGAACGGAGCCTTAGCTTAAAAAAGTGTGTGAGGGGAGGGAATAATTACTTACAAATAGTGCTTATTTTTATATATACACATAATTATGCTATGGTATATTAAAATAAAAAAAGAAAATTTAATTACTTAAATTACAAAGTAGCCTATATACTTATGTATTTTATATTGGTTTATAAACCCTATAGTAAAAACCGATCAGAAAATCTAACATATTGTATACATATTATATACTAAGGGTTATAAACTAATCCTACAGGCAAACTATAACTTTAGGCATATTTAAGCCTTTGATTTTGTCTTTAAAAGTTAGCATTCAATGACCTAGAATGCTAACTTTTAAATATATATATAGATATAGAAATATAAATTGAACTATGTTGAAAATTTAACGTGAAGATATAGGAATTATACAACGATATAAAAATGAGGACTTTTTAATTGATTAATATGTAGTAATTGTATATAGTTGTGAATCAAAAACTTTGTATATTATATATACAATTATAGATTATTAATATAATTGTTAATATATGAAATTGTCACTCTAGTACTTTTTGGATTTGAGAAATTGTTTAAATTTTGTGCTAAATAAATAAGACATGAAATGAAAAAAAAACTAATTCATCTTTAAAAGTTAATATTCAATGACCTATAATGCTAACTTATATATATATATATATATATATATATATATATAGATATAGCAAAAAAAGCACATACGAATAACATTAGTGTAATGTACACTAATGTTATATGTATGTGCTTTATTAATTTCTAACACTTATCAACTGTTTATGTAGACTGATGTTATATGTATGTGCTTTAATTCTAACACTCAACGGTATATATGAGGCAAAAAACGCACAAAACTCCCTATACGTACTCATTTGAGTGTTACCTTTGTTGAGTGTTAACCCTCTTGCACATGAGGACATTTAGAACATTTTATTTCTAACACAAAGCGTTAAATTGTTAGTGAAATTAATATAAAGAATCGCGAATGACTAAGGTATTGGAATTCGACTAAATCAATGCAATTTGATAATACATGATTTTGTGGAGTACGTTTGCCTACTTGTTTGGAACTCTTCTTTCAATTTTGAGATGTATTATATATGGGGCCAAGTTGGAAATAGCAAAGAAGTTTCACAAATATTGTTTGAAAATATTCTTTTCTCTTTTCGTACGTGTTTGAAGAAGAGCAAGCACATGCGAATCATGAATGGTATGTTTTGTGTCTGCGCTATAAATTATGAATTTGGTGGTGTGTCCAGTCCACCACGTGAGCCTCACCGGCCACCAGGAACTTATAGCCCATTAATTATTCCATAAATAATTTCCAACAAAAATGTATATATCAAAAGAATAACATATTAGTAGCAAATAATAAACACGCCCATAGTCTTAATTGATAGTACTACTACAATACGTGTGGCTTAAAAAGAATTTCTCACATGGTTTTGTGTAGCTTGCATGGCACCACACACCTGGCAATATCCCAACCTCTTCTTGGAATATCTAACGTGCATGGTTTATGGAACATACAACTCAATTCCATTCCTAAGTTTGCCCCTTTAAAATAAAATTATATTAAATTATTACATTTTATTCATACGATGTTATAAGAAGACATTGTAGAAACGTTTCTCAAAAAGTCAACGGACTCGTATCGATACCAAGAGTATCAAATTCTGTCATGAGTCACACACTCACGTTCAGATTTACTTTTTTGGTTGTGCATTCATATTTACTCTAGTATATTATTGATACCTAGCATTTGTTTAAAAATTCATACTGGTATGGTATTGAAGAAAGTGATACTAAAATGTTACTTTATTATATTCAAAGAACAGTGATATGAAAAATATTTCTTATAAATATACTTATATAGATTTAGTATCTCGTACAATAGTCTTCTACTGTATGAAATGCGAAGCATTTTTCGCGGTTGAACCTTTATTCATCTACGGCTCACATTATATCCTTATATTCTAACCATATAACTAGTGCGGGGATATTTTTGTTATTTTGGCTTCTAGGTCTTTCTTCCCCATATCTCACCAAGCATGTTTTCTCCATGGTTGGGGTTGCGCTCCAATGCTTTGCTTTTTGTCGGTGTTGATTCGTCCATGATGAAATAGAAGATTCGTAGTCGAATTATTTCATATGTTGTGTTTATTAGTTCATCTATGCCTCAAATTATACTTTTTTTTTTCTATTCATAAACTCCATATGGATGCTGGTGTTTTTTTTTCAAACACTTCAAATTGATTCGATCTGTGATTTCTGATTGATTTTTGGTTGCTTACATGTTGCAATGTCATATTTTTGCTCTAGCCTCTCAAAATTGATTGATATTTTGCATCAAAATTTCAGTTTTTATGTGTTTCGTTGTAACATGAGTTTCTCTAATTTTTTCTTTAAATCTGTACATGGTTACCATAGGCTTATGTCTGTTGAATGTTTGTATCAAGGATTTTTTGTAGTTGAATAATCTGAACGAATACTTGATACCTTAGTTGATTTTCAAATATGCACAAATTATGAACCTCAAGCGCTTAATAATTAACATTTTGGTATTATTTATGAACTTGATATGCTTTTTGGGCTGAACCATGTGTACCAACACATTGCTTTACCATTTGAGCTATAGGCTTTGACAAAATCAGTTATTTAAACATTTTTCAAATGACTAATTATGAACCTTAGAGGATTATATATGAACATAGCAGTGTGCAGATTCGGACCGGACCGAAAATGTCTGGACCGGACCGGACCGGGCGAATTACGGTCCGGTCCCCGGTCCACATATTTCTAAAATTCTGGTTTTTCATCCGGTCCGGTCCAAACCCGACGACTGGTTTCTGATCCGGACCGGATGGACCGGTTTTTTATTATTTTTAATTTTATTTTATATATTAATATCTCATAACACTATTAAAAATTAGTTTCTACTATAAATATAAATTAATAACAAAATTTATTGTCTAATATTATACACATTAGTTATAAAAATAGAAAAAAATGATTAAATTTTAATTTATATAAAACTAAAAACTAAAAAATACGTTTATCGGTCCATTCCAGTCCAAGACATGACCGGACCGGGACTGGATCGAATCATACCGGTCCGGTCTCCGGTCCAAGGATTATAAAAATTCCGGTCCATCGGACCGGACCGGAAAAAGCAGTCCGGTCTGGTTTGGACCGGATGCACAATGCTATATGAACATATAAACTTAGTACATGAATCCAATTATCTGCGGAGTCTATTATCTTTATATGAACCCTAGAATATATTGAATCTAGAAATTTAGAAAGTTTGTACAAGAAATTAGAGTCAATGTACTTATGAACTATAAAAACACTATATTTCACACTTTATGTTTCCACGATAGTTCATTACAAGTTTTTTGATTTTTCATTTTGAGAATAAACCCCAAAAGTATCTATGTTCACACAAATTTCAAGTTGTTTCAAGCTGTTTCAAACAAGAAACCATTAAAAGTAAAAACGAAGTAGTAAAATGCGATTTTTTTACCTTTGTTGTGTGCTGTTGTTAATCGAGCACTCCATTAGTTTCCATGTTGAAGCTTTAGGTAGATGTTTAATGGAGATCTCGAATGAGAATATAAAAATGGGGGTTTGAGTTTTGGAAGGGAAAGGAAGAGAGACTGTGTGGTTGGTGGGTACAAAATTCGAGGTCTGCTTTTTCAAAAGAAATGGATTTTTTGGGGAGAATGTGTGAGTTTTTATCATATTTACAAAAAATGTCATTAAAATTTGCACAAAGACACACGGATGAGTTTTTTATTTTTATTTTTTTGGCTTCTAATCTTGTCAGTTCATTCCGACAATCGAACGGATGTGATAACTTCGTATTTTGTACGTTAAGATCAAATTATACCTGAACCTCCCTCTACTTATATAAGTTATATTTGATGTCTTCTAATCCTAAATTGTTATACGTACTTGACCGTTTATATGTTCAATATTAGTGTCTTTGAAATACTCACTTTTAGAAAATAAAAAAACAAATACTAAATATATTGAAATAAAGGGTGTTTTTGAAAATATTCATCTAATTAACAGATAATTACAAGACACACCCTCAATTTTTAAGGGGTGTGACTCGTGACTCGTGAGCAGTCCACCTTGAATTTGCGAGTGTGAATATATATCTTATACTATATAATTAGAGGCATAGTAGAGGGAGTCCGATGACCCCCTCTCCCTAGAGAATTTTTTATAAAGATGTTTTATTATTATTATTAAGTTAAGAACAAAGTTCCAATAGGAAAATGCATATGAAAGGGATATTCATATAGTAGTAAGGGATATAACTTTTTTACTGATTGTTTGGTGTAATTGTTTAATTTGTTATATCGAGAGATGTTTTAGAAAATATTGATAATGAAGTTATTATTTAACATTTTCAAAATATGAGAAACCACAAACTAGCTAGATTTACGTGTTTTGACCTTTGCAAAAGTTACAATGACTTGTGCTCGTTTGGTTGGTAAGTAAATTTTCATGAATTTAAATATCTTAGGAAGTGATATCAAATATATGTGTTTGGTTGTTTTTTTGTTTTTGAAAAATCCAAATATTCTAATTCATGTGATTTTTAATTCCTATAAAACACAGAAAGTGCAATCACCTAGGGAGGGGTATGTAAGATTTTCTTCCCCCATAATTCCAATAATTTAGATTTTAACCAAACAAAATTTATCAATTCCAATGAATTCAAATTCTCATGTTTTGATTTCACATGAAGTAATTTTCTAGGAATTACACTTACTCTATTCAACCAAACGAGGGTGGTGATCAATATCCCAAACCTGATTTTACCGCATACTGGATTTTCAAAATATCAGCCTCTATTTATAATAATGAACTATTTTACGATTACTTTTATGTAATTAATGTAATGTAATTTTAATTTTATGACCCACTTTCGAGATTCTCTGGCTCTGTCACTGTACCTTAAACTCATGTTCGCTAATAATTAATTATTATCATCTTAACTAGCAAGTATGACGTCCCGTGACCATTAGGTCGCGACTGTGAATCCCCCTCCTCTGTTATAATGGGCTTATATCTTCAATGGAAGTAAAAAACGCATGTTCGATGACAAATTCCGACCAAGTAAAATAGTGTAAATGTTAAATATGTTTAGACGTACCTTCAAACTCATGTCATTTTTAGTTTAAAATTTCACCGAAATTGAGCTTTAGGATATCAGATTTTCGAAAATTATATATATACGATAAGATATTTATTTACCACTTACAAGTTCAGGGTGGAGAGTTCACACCCTTGCTAATGAAAAAAAAATTGTATGAGTTGGATTGCTAGCATAGTCAGTGTTGTTAAAATCGCGACCCGAGTCGTAGAATCAATGATTCTACGATTCAAAACATACAAAGCGACTCAAATCGTATGAAAATAGTCGAACTTGATAGAGTCGTACTAGGATTGTTAGAATCGGTAGAATCGGGATTATACGTAGAATCATAAAATCCTAGGGAAACTTGTTTTTTTGCTTAAAATTTTCAAGTTTTGGGTTGTTCATTGAACTTGGGACAATTTTCCCATCTTATTCAAAGACAATTGGACTCACTAAGACATTTACTCATCCCATTTATATATTTTTATCAATTTTAAGCAAAAAAAGTTAAAAAGAATTGAAACTGGTTCGTCCTAATATACAGATGATTGCTCGTTGATGTAGAAAACCCTCTTCTTCCACCAATTAGGGATTTTTCAATGTTCTTGGAATGGATTAAAATGATGAGTATGATACGTAATATACTTTTTTTTAATATTTCTAATTCATAAAATGTTTAATTTCAGCATCACATAATATTTTAAGTAATCTTATATTACATAGTTTTTCAAGTAATCTTACATCATATAGTTTTTACTTATCAAAACATCACATAGTTTGTAATAATAATCTTACATCACATAGTTAATTATGGACATTAATTGCACATTTTTAATATTCAATTGATATTATATCTTAATAAGTTATTAGTTGCTTAGCTTTTATGTGCAATATATCTTATTAAGTGTTTGGACATTCTCTATAATGGAGAACTTTGGATCTTAGATCTTCCAATTAATACTAACTTGTTTTTATTAATTGACCAAGCCTAAGATTTCACATTTTATTAATCAAGAGATGGAAGTGTTGGATCTAATGAAAATGAGGGCGTATGAATATGATATTAATATTATGTTAGATGATGTGTTCGTTGGTGAAGACAACATTAGGATTAATCGTGATGACTCTTCTTTCCTACATAGCTTTATTGTTTTGAAATGTAATCATTCTAAAATTATTACTTTATACTCGGCTTTGTTGTTGTTAAGATTTAATTATGGATAAATTTATCATTTATGGATGATAATATGAGATAGATGATGGTTAATGAGAATGGTTTTCGTTATATAACCTTATATTTGACTAATATATGACATACTTAAATTAGAATTGTTATAATTCATTGATTCGGTAGGATCTTACGATCCTACGATCCGATTTTACGATCCAATTCTACACCCCTCTTACGATCCGATCCAAAAATCCCGATTTTAACAACATTGGGCATAGTATTATGGTCTGTTTGGTATTGATATTAGGTATGAGTATTAATATCACTCATACGGTCATACCCATATCTGTATTTGGTACAATCTAGATATCGATATCAAATTGATATCTACTGTTTGATATCAGATATGGATATCAAGATATGAGTATGAGTCATATTAGTATTATTTTAGTATGTCTCACAAAATGAATATATAAAAAATATCGCTCATATCTATACTCATACCCGATACCTTGATATCACACAAACCCTATATCTCATATATTTGGCATTGATACCAAACGAGCCCTTAATATGTCCAATCAGGGGCAGAGCCAAGATTTTACCCCAGGGGAGGCTAAAATCTTGCGAAAATCTCGCGTGACTTAAATCCTGTTTCGCAAAAATCAATTTTAATTTTCGTGAACTTTTGTCTGTTAGGGCCTGTTGGACTTACATTTTCACATGAGATAAGGGGAAAAAACTTAAGGTAATTTTATTTTCGTGGCTTAAATCTGTGAAGGCCGGCTGGAATTACATTTTCAGATGAGATAATGGAAAAAAAACTTAAGATAATTTTTTGTTTTTTTTGAGCGGGGGCTACATCTCCTTCTAGTCCCCATATAAATCCTCCCTTGTGAACAACATGTGTTTAAAAATAATTTTGCTTATAAAGGATAATTTAGTGTAACGAGTTTGTATAGTTTATTGAATAAGTTAAATACAGAATTGACTTGATTATTGTTATATCCTAAAAACTCAAGAATTCCTATTACCAAAAAAATCCAAGAATTCAACTTGAGCCCCAATCTTGGTGCAAATGGATATACATGACAGACACAAGTCAAGTAAACACAAACAATATACATCATCTCAGTGGCGGATCTATGGGGGGCTAGGGGGTGGCCGCCCCTGCTCACCTCCGGCGAGAGGCCTACCGGACCGGCGCTGAGCCCCCCCGGCGCCATTGAAGAGAAGCGACTTGCAACATATCTGAAATGCACAACGAAGAAGACGACTTGTTTTCGTCTGATTTTATTTATTTATTTTATAAATTGTCAAAATGAATTTGTTTTGGCCTTGTCCAAAACGACGTCGTTTTGTTAAAAATTTTAAATAGCTCTGTCCCTTTTTATTTATTAAAAAAAAAATTAATGAGAAAAGTTGTTTGCTTTTGCTGAGAAGCACTGCTAAGTCTCTTTGGAACGAAAAAAGAAGCAGCAGCGAGTAGAAGTCCATCACGCATTCATGCATTCACGCTGCACGCCACTACGCCAGCACCGACCTCCGGCGAAATTCCGGCATTCCGGCCACCACTTGACGCCCTGCGGCCACCGTCAATCTGTCCACCGCGCGCCCCGCGCCCTCCGCCCTTGAACTAGTCCAAATTTGTGAGTTTTTGACATTTTGTTTTAGGGTTTAAGTAAAAGTAAATTTTGTATAAATTATATTTATATTTACTTAAAGATTTAATTAATAAGTGAAGGAATTTATAATAGTATTGGATACTAGTTTGGAATGTTTGTTTATAGTTTTTTTTTGGGGGGAATTTATTGAAATGTTAAACATTGGAGTATTGGACCATTGGTTGAATACTTAATATTTTAATTGATGTTGTTTAAAATTGAATTGTTTCTGTTTAGTAAAATGGATAAGTATATTATTCGGACTAAGAGGACGACAATTTCAACTACGAATGTGGGTTTTATAAGACTTTGAGCCCCCCCTTATGATATGTCCTAGATCCGCCACTGCATCATCTTGAAACAAACATATAAATAAATCCAAGTGAAGCCGAGCCTCTCCAAGTAGATAACTCAGAATGTCAAAATGACGTACTCGTACTGACAGCGGCGGATGTAGGATTTCAGTTCAGTGGAGGCTAAAATTCTGACAAATAAAATACAAGCGTTCACGTACGAGATATACCCAAGTGAATGCAAAAGTCCGTGGCTAAAAAGTTTGTTAACCCGATACTACTTAGCTAAATGCAAAAGTCCTAAAGCGAAAATGAGAAAAATCTATTTACCTGCCCAACTCGAATGAGAAAAATTTGTATCACACCGAATTAAGATACTACAAATATAAACTTCAATTAATTTTCTATTTTTCTTATAAATGGGATATTTTGCCCGTGGTTAAAAAGTTTTTGTTTACACTTCTAAGGCTACCGTCTATCTTACACAAGCAATCTGAATTTCAAACAACAAATTCTATATTCGAACCCCAAATGGAATTTTGCTCTTAATTGATTCAGAAAATACACAATTTATAGAAATTTTATCATTACGTACTACTTTGTATGTATAATTTCAACAAATTTGTATTAAAAATTGACTTTAACGTTACCAAACCCATAAACCCTAAATTTTAAAAAATATTAACTCTAACACAAATAAGAATAGATATAGAGGAGATAATACATTTTTTTTATTGAATGATTTGTGTGTAAATTTGGGCGAAGTTGTATTTTTTAGTATTTTTAGAATTATGTATAATAAAAAATTATTACTTCATAAAAAAGGAAAATATATAATTAAATTTAAGAAAATATTTAAAAATTAAAAATAAATTTATAAAACAATTTTTATTTTATTTTTTTTGTAGCACCCACTGGGCCTGGGGTAGATCCGCCAGTGCGTACTGATAATGACCCCAATTCGATCCAAACCCATTCTATTCTATTCTTAATTTGTATGTTTGCAGAATTGCACATTTTTGTTATGATTGGGGAGAAAGCAACATTGACGTTGTAGGTAGGTTGATTCGTGTGTGCATTCATATTAGGATATAATTTTCAACCAAAGCCGCTGGTAACAGCGATCAGTTTTATGCAAGAGCCCCGCCAAGTAGGTCTGACGTCACACGTACGGGCACTGGCATTTTCGAAAATGTGTTGATCGAAAATGTGCAAGAACCCTTGTTGGGGGGCCTAAAATGTGTTGATCGAAAATGGGGTTCAATTACTTGCACCTCCAGCGGTGTATGTTAATTTTAACGGTGATAGTCACCATTAAAATCAGCATTTTTTTTAATTTTATTTTAAAAAGGAATGGTAATAGTCACCGACTCACCGTTCTTTTATTATTATTTTATAAAATGTAACGGTGATTTTTTTTTTTTTTAAATGGAACGGTGTTTTTTACCGTTTCATAATTTTAAAAAATTTACAGCACTTCGTGTGCCAACAGTATCCCGGTCTGGACGTAGAGTGGCTCAACGTAGTGGTGTCTGCAGGGGGTGATGCAGACACCACTGCAACACCACCCTCATCAGCAGTCACTCTCACCGTTCTTTGAAACGGTGAGAGAAACCGTTACTTTGATATATTTTTTTAATTTTTTACCCTAAAAATATATAAAAAATAATAATTTTTAAATGAGAACCGTTCCCTAAAAAATCAACGTATTTTATTAGAAAAAAAATAAGCGGTACTAGTATACATGTGAGTCCAAGGATATGATTTGTTCTTATATCTCATAAATTTGGCCATATGGACACCACTTAAACTTGTTTTTTTTTTTAACTTTGTAAAGTATGTGCTACTTTTTAATTAAAAAATGGGGATAATTTTTGCACCGGGTTTTCTTATGTCTCGCACCGCAATTTGGGCGCCACAGCGTTGCGACAATTTTTTTTTTGCCTTGGGCGTCACAGCGTTGCGCCTAGTGGCGCCCAATAAGTGAACCGGTTTATAAAAAACCAAAAATAATTAAAAAAGAAAAAATGGGTCACTTCTTAGGCGCCACTAGGTAGCGCCCAAGACGTAATTTTTTTTATAAAAAAATGGGTTAGTCTTTGTGCTCTACTAGGTGGCGCCCAAGAAGTAAAATTGTTTTAAAACAATTTACCAAAATATTATGTCAATATCTAGATATTGTAAGTTATTTTTCCAACTTAAACTTAGAAATCTTAAACTTTGTATTGTATAAAGACCCTAAACCCAAAAAAAATCCAAAATAAATTTGGTTATATCCTATGGTTATATTCTATAGTTATATCATATGGTTATATTCTATAGTTATATACTATGATTATATCCTATAGAGTTATCCAATTTGGTTATATATCCTATTGTTATATTCTATAGTTATATACTATGATTATATCCAGAGGCGGATCCAGGGGGGTCCGGTGACCCCCTTTTCCCTGGATCAAGTCATATATTAAAAAAATAATATTTTAAATAAATATATATATTAATGTCTTGTGTATGCAAACAAAAAGAGCTATTAGCTCAATTGATTGTAGAACAAGAGTTTAACCCAAAGGTTTGGGGTTCAAGTCCTCCATCTCCCATCTTTTGTATTTTTTTTTAGATAAATAACAATTTGTGCCCTTTATTTTCTCTTTTATACAAATGTTTGTATTTTCTATTTTTTGTCCACAATGATTATGAAATAAGTTAAAAATTTTGTAAGGTAATTGAATTAATCTTATTTAAAATTCTCACAATATATTTGATACTAACATTTTCTAGGTAGTTCTCTTTACTATTTGTCCAAAAATATTTTCAAAATTGTAAATTAGTTAAAAATGTTTTTTCAAAACATAATAATCTACCTAGTATATAAGATTTGTAAAAACAATTATACAAATAGTAACGTAATTAATGCTAAACAATATTATATAATTTTTCATAAACGGTTTTGTGACCCCTCTTCGAACAATTCCTGGATCCGCCACTGGTTATATCATATGGTTATATCCTATAGTTATATACTATGATTATATCATATAGTTATATCCTGTGGTTATATTCTATAGTTATATACTATGATTATATACTATAGTTATATCCTATAGTTATATTCTATAGTTATATAATATGATTATATACTATGATTATATCCTATAGTTATATCCTATGGTTATATTCTATACTTATATACTATGATTATATCCTATAGTTATATCCTATGATTATATTTTATAGTTATATACTATGATTATATCCTATAGTTATATTCTATGGTTATATCCTATAGTTATATTCTATAGTTATATACTATGATTATATCCTATAGTTATATCATATGGTTATATCCTATAGTCATATTCTATAGTTATATACTATGATCATATCCTATAATTATATCATATGGTTATATTCTATAGTTATATACTATGATTATATCTTATAGTTATATTCTATAGTTGTATACTATGATTATATCCTATAGTTATATCATATGGTTATATCCTATAGTTATATACTATGATTATATCCTATAGTTATATTCTATAGTTATATAATATGATTATATCCTATAGTTATATCATATGGTTATATCGTATGGTTATATCCTATAGTTATATTCTATAGCTATATACTATGATTATATCCTATAGTTATATCCAATTTGGTTATATTCCTATGGTTATATTCTATAATTATATACTATGATTATATCTTATAGTTATATCCTATGGTTATATTTTATAGTTATATACTATGATTATATCCTTTGGGTGTTTACACGAATTAACTATCATATGTTTGGTTACACAAATATAACCATATGATATAACTATCATATGATATAACTATAGGGGTGATCAGGTGTAGAGGTATGGGGTGAGCAAGGCTTTGGGGGAATACATATAGAATATAGAATCATAGTATATAACTATAGAATATAACCAATTTATTTATAGAATCATAGTATATAACTATAAAATATACTTGGGTCTGGCCAAGTGTACGGGCATTACGGAGAAGGGTATCCTCCAACGTACGGGACAAGTTTTGGGAAAGGGTATGAGGGGTCGTACGGGGGATGGAATGAGGGGAACAATTGAATATCTTTTGTATAACCCTAAATCCAAATTTTATGTACTTTATTTCGATTAGTATTTACATTTTTCTTTTCCTTTCTATGATTTGTATTTACTTGATATGTTAGTATATAAATCGATAATTTAACTCTAACCCTCACACAAAATCGCTAATCTTTTTAATGATATAATTTATATTTAAAAAACGTCTATTCAACTGTATGAATTTTCTTATACTTTTTAAAAATTTGCATACTCACCCATAAAAATAATAACCCGAAAGAATAATACCACCAAATCCGTTAATTTATATTTAACAATGTTTTTTTTTTTTAAACAATTGCTTTGTTTTAAAAAAATATTAGTAGATGAACTTTGTGATGGAGAGAATCACCGATGGAATTTGTGGTTGTTTCCTATGGTTAAAAGCAACGGCTTTCCAACCCGGTGGAAAGTTTTAAAAAAAATAAAAAAAAGGTGTAACGGCTATAGAAACCGTTGTTATATTTTAAAAAAAAAGCAACAGTAATTATAACCGTTAAAATCAACATTTTATACGCTTTCCAACCCGGTGAAAGTAGTAATCATAACAATAAGATGTACGATGGGTCTTATAATTTCACCAGGATCTCATTTTCGAAGCAAGCAACTAGATACAACTAAAGTGTGGCAAATCGGGTATTATCTCTGTTATTCAAGGAAACAAAATACTTTGCCCAAGTGATAGTAATTCTCAAAGGTACATAAATTCTACGATCTTTGTGATAAAGGAATGAACAATAACTCGATCAATTACTTACTACATTGTGAAATCACACAAGGAAACCGACTTTGGTGAAGTTCTACACCGTTCTGTGGATTAGTTGTATATGAGTAGGAGTTCCGAGGATCAGCTTGGGAACTAAGCAATACACTCACAAGGCTGTTACATAACTGATCGAGTGAAACTACAGTTTCAAGTGGTGCTCAAACAAAGAAGCCGTCTCGATCTGCGCAAATGAACCAACTTACACGGCTTAAATTCAATCAATCATTTTCATAAGATCTGAAATTAGAATTTCATTATACTCGTTGGGGCTCAAGAACCTGGAAAAAAGTACATCATCTAACATGCTAAACATACCGCTGTCAATGCTGTCTCAGAACCCTTGTTACCAGCTTTTCCCCCAACTCTATCTAAGGCCTGTAATATTTTAATGGATAGATTGATGTAAGGCAGTACCAAGTAACAAATTAACCTACGGATTTGTTTAGCTGGGGATTTGATAACAACAACATTGCGTCTATATTGGCTTAAATAAAACAGGGGACATAGTATTCTTGATTACCTGATCCATATTGTCACAGGTCAAAACACCGAATATGCAAGGGACTCCTGCAAGAAAAGATATAGAATAAGATGCTTCATTTTCTTTCTAGTTAATCTTACACAATCTTCCAATGAAAAACACATGGACAAACTCAAAATGTTTCCATGCTTTCTTGTTATAATGTATATCTAGTTAACCTTTGACAATCTTCCATTAAATGATGAAAAACCAACAAGGATGAACTTAGATATGATCAAGCAGATGGAAAAAAAATTCGTCTTTCACATCCAGTGCTTCATAGAATTTTGTTTCCAGTAATTACTCCAATACTAACTGGTTTATATGAGCATGGCAATTTGATTTTTATACATAGTAACTGTTTACACACAAGTCAGTTTTAACCCAATTTCACACACACTAAAACACCTAAGTCAAGCCTGTCAATTACACAAATTTTATGGCCATCAGTTCATCAATCAATGAGCCTTTGGTCTTTTCTTGTTTCCTTATTTTTTAGTATGGAAAGTCACAACATTAACTGTAAGTGTTTCAGAAAAGAAATATGCCTTGAGAAAAGTTTATAGTAATGAACTGACCTGAGTTTAAACCAGCTGAAAGTACCCCGGAAGATGTAGAATTAACAACAGCATCATAGTGAGAAGTGTCACCTCTTATCTACAAGCAAAATTATAGAAAAGTAAAAAAAAAATAGAAATTAGGATAAAAGATATTATAAACCTGTAACAAATTAGACAAGAAGTTAACATACCACTGCACCAATACACAATACGGCATGATATTTCCCTGATCTTCCAAGACTTTGCGCGACAACACCAATCTCAAAGCAACCAGGAACCCATACAACCTGTTACGTGCACACAGAATAATTACCTAGTTTAAGTTTAGCTCTGCAATTTACTCAATAATGGCATGAATTACATGCTAAACAATACAAATATCAAAATCAGTATTAGGGAATCAGGACACGTGCTCATCATTTCATTTTCCATTCAATATCAACTTAAATTTTAGCTTATTTGCAAACTATTCAGCAATGCATGAGCAAAAAAAAAATTGGTATCCACACTTGGAAGCAACAATGATGAGTGGTAACTGTTTTTACAAAATATGAATCAATACAAAAGCTCATTGATCATGATAGGTCAGATCTTCTGAGGGACCTGAAAGTCATAAAATTCTCATATATAATATCTGACATGATAACAGATCTAATTGGTCTTCTTCCTACTATGTTCCACTCCATAATAATTGTGTATACTCTCAATTCAAAGTATTAGTAGCACTGTAGCAGGATTGGAATCAATTAACTATATATTAGTTTTGTTTTCTGTTCTTAATCTATGCAGCAGTAGAGAAGCACAAGCTGAATACGCAAAGTTATACTTCAAAAAATTCAAGAAGTAGGCACCTACATCAACGTCCTCTTCATTAACTGAATATTTTCTGAAAGTGTGCAAAGCTCCCTCCAATAGCGGCTTCGTAATTATCTCATTAAATCGCGCAACAACCTTGAGACAAAAAGGAAGAACAATAATCTTCAGTAGATGATTAACTTCGAATCACATATGATCTTGATCGTAGATGCTTAGAAACAAATACTGAATTTGCTATAGTAGATAGCATCAATCATCGCAAATTAGCAATCAACCGAAAATCTGTAGTCAAACAATTATACATCAATTTGCACTCAAATTTAAGTAAGGTAATAAATGGAAAACGAAACGGACCACTGCGAAGCGAAGACCAGAAGCACTTAAAACAGAACCAGTGAATTCGCTGACAGCAGCAGTTTGCACCGGATCCTTCCTCTCGATCGCAAAACGCGACAATTCAAAACCTAAAATTTCGAGACAGAACAAAAATTCAAAAAAAAGGGGGGAAACAGTTAAATCGATCGAATTCGCAAAATTGAAACTTGATTTTGGCGCGTAACAGAACATACCAGCGGCAGAGGAGGAGGAAAACGAGGATTTGCGAGGAGAGAGAGAAGAAGGTATGGATAAGGAAGTTGGAGAGAGAGTCGAGCTCCGTCCATGGCGGGCGAAGATGCTGCACTGGGAAGAAATCGCGGAAATTGAAGCCATCGCGCTTGTCAATTACGTTTTCAAGTTGGAATGACAGACTCTGCCGCTTGACGAGTTATGTAATTGGAAGATATTGATTCATTGAACCATAGATTATACGTATTTATATACAATTAAGTTGGAGGAAGCAATTTATTGTTTAATTATTAAAATTTCCAGAATCGGAGGGTGAGAAAATACATGAAATTGGAAATTGCATGCTACATGCAACTTTACTGGATTATTTTTAGTATTATTTATCGAGGAAGCATGCAATTGACCATACTCTTTTTTTGGGTTAGAGCAATTGACCATACTCTTACAAAATAGGCTATGGTGGTTTGGTAGAATAGATAGGCGATGATACGATAAATCCAGATTAAATAGGGTTTGTTTGTTTCTGCACATCACTCTCTCCTAATTGTACATGCGATTATACTGTACTAGATCGATGTTCCTTTTGCATCTTACGGGTTGTTTTATACGGAGTATTTTTTTCTTGGCTTCAATTGCTCATTATGTATATTTAAATCTACCGATAGTCCGGTAGTGTTGATGAGTTATCAGAAATATATTATTATCAATTAAAAATCTTACATTACAATTATAGGTTTGTTTGGATTTTTAATATAATGCATTAAATTATATTAAAATAATAATTTAATGCAAGTTAATGCATTCTCTTCGGAAATCCAGTGAATTCTATGTCGCGGTGTGGAGCTATCAGTCGTTCAACAAATTAATTTTACACGTGAGGAAAGTCTAACACAAGTTAGATCTTGCGTATATGAGGGGTGGTTCCAGCGAAAACCATTAGTTAGGTGAGAATCGAAAATGCATAAAAACGTTTCCGTTTTTTTGCGCGTTTGTTTTATTAGTGAGCATGGATGTTTATCATATTTGTAAATTGATGGAGCGCGCTATTCTTCAAACCCTTGTAGCGCTCAATCAATCCGGTCATCCCAAAAGCGTCTCCCGAATGCCCAATTCAAATCATATCTACCAAAGAACGCGTTCCATGGACACGTCACCAAATGAGGGCGACATCAAGCTCCAATAAGAATTGTCCACCACCAAAATGTATGCCCTGTGCTCGCCATCTCATTCCGCATGACCAATCACAAGCCGACACGTTTCAACAACCTGCCAGTAATCAGACTTAGGACACAAGGGTTATAAATAGGCGTAGACCACCATAAATTAGAGGTCTTTGATTCGATGGCCAATATTCTGGTTTAGAATTAAGGACTTGTGGTTGATTCTCGTGTAAAATACAGTATTTGTAATCTCTATTAAAATCCTCACAACATAATAAAAGAGAGTTCGTTATAATCATTCTTCATGAAGAACGCGTTGTTTTGATAGCCGTTGTCGCGTAGATTTGTATTTCATCAACTCAAATACATGGGAATCATCATACACAGATGTTCTCTACAGTCAGTGGTGGATTCAGGATTACTCGGAAGGAGGGGGGGGGGGGGGGGGGTGCGAAAGTGCAAGTGGTCGATCTACCGATAATATTATCAATATTTTGACTCATTTGTGTTATTTGAAAAACTAAATATTTATAATTATTAGTCTCTTCGAATCATAAATTTGTTTGTAAACTAAATATAAAAATCAATTCAACTAATATCTAATTTAACCTAATCAAATTATTAAGAAATAAATTATAGCAAAATTGGACAACACTTTTTATAAAAATAAGGACAAACGAGAATTTAGAATATTGCTAATTAACTTATTTTGTAGGTGGTAGGTAACAATTTTAATTTAAGTTTCATTTCATGTCAATCTATCTATCTATAAATATATAAAGTAGACTAAGGGTGCAATTAATGCCCAACAAATATGAGAAATTATCTCTTTTTTTAATCTTTCATTACAAACTAAATTATCTAATATAGCTCAATGGTTAAAGACACTCTCATAATACAAAAGGTCTAGGGTTTAATCCCTATTCTTAACAACTTGGATAGCATGACGACGTCGGCCATCGCGTGTGACTGAACTCGGCATGCATTTCTGGGTTCTCTGAGAGGCATACCTATCATTAAAATTATAAGGCTCAGAGTACTCACCTTGAGAGTCGTCGGCGTCGTGATCGGAGCCAGCAGGTGTGGCTCTGGGCACGTAGCGATCCTTCTAGGGAACGAAGTCTTGGCGGCTCTCAATGACACTCTGCATTCGATTGAGTTGTGGTTGATGTTGAGAAGTGGAAGGCATAATTCCCTTGCCTTTGTTCACTCGTGTCGTTGATGGGACAGCGTCGGTGGCTCCAGGTGGAGGCGGCGCGTCCATAGCACTCAGCGGTGTTGGAGTTGGCGCGATGGTTGCCACTGCTTGTTGGTTGGCTCTCAGAGTCGCGTTCTCTTGTCGAAGAGCATGCATCAAGATTTGATCTTCGGACAACTCCATGATGGGATCGCGTGGTTGGTCTTGAGGTGGTTGGTCTTGAGGGGGATCCAACTGTTGGTGTTGTGGGTTGGTTGTGTTATCTTCGCGGTTGTCTGTACTGGGTCCAATCTGCATGGTGCCTATAACAAGACGACCAGACATGGGAGTAAAAACAAACCAAAAGACAACAAAGAACAACAACCAAGCAAATCACTAGTCAAGTCACAAAGTTCACGTAGGTAGGGCTTGTTTGTCTTGCCGTGAGGGCGGCTAGGCTTGAACAAGAGATGGTGTATCAAGCAAGTTGCAATCAAACAAACAAGAACAAATTGAAACCCTAAAACAAACGTAAACCAATGAACATAATTAGCAAGTAAGTACCTTCTAGGAAGCTTGACCTAGACGGTGGAGAGATTTAGAAGATGAGCTTAGACCGATGTGGGTTAGGGTTGCCTTATTTTGGCTTTCCCTAACTTTGGTATTTTATTTTGAATATATTTTCGATATCTTTTTTTTTTAATATTTGAGATCTTATCTTTTGATCTTTGCGGATTTGCAAAAGAAAATAAAATAAAAAAGGTCTAAGTAACAAGAATATCACAAGTGTGATCTTAAAGATAGGAGAGAGAAGATAAGATTTTGATGATATCTTATATAAGGAAATTCGGTTAACACCCTAAAAAGCAAGATTTAGCAAACAAGGAAACTCTATCCACGTATGAAATAAGCAAACAAAATATTCTAGCATGCAAGATAACAAGATTACCTAACACACCAAAACTTGGGAAACAAGAAAAAATTTCGGCCAAGGTGGGACCTTGTAGAAACCGAAAGGTGAGCAAAGATTTGATTTTTATGGTTTTTCTCTTCTTTTCACGCGAGTTTATACGAAGCAAAAGATGGGGCAAGAAAAAATTTCGTGAACAAGAGTGAAACTTGAGTTCGTGACTTACAAGACTGTTGGGCTCTGATGCCAGTTGGTGTGTCCTTGCCTCCTGTGACAAGTCGAATTGCCAAAGGTGATGACTTTGGATCTAGTCTTGGTTGGGAAGTCACTCAGTGTGGTGATTCTGCTGTGGAACGTGATGATGTAGTTGATCACAAACGGAAGAACGCGATGAATGGATCTCGGTGGTGATGGAAGCGATTTGGTGGAAAGATGGTAGCGGTGGCGGAAGCGGTTTGATGAAGACTAGGCGACTTGAAGAGACAAGTCATTGGTGTCGTAGCGTCAACTGCGGAGGGGATAAACTCGATGGAGATCGAGTGGTTGCCGTAGCGTCGGCGGCGGAGTGAATGGGGATGAGAGGGATAAGGGTGACGTCCGATCAAGGGAAGGAGGAATTAACACTCGACTTTAAACCTTGAACGTGAGAAATAACAAGAACATAGGAGGCTTTAAATAGCCAAGGGGTCTCGACCAAGACCTAATAGGCTTGGGTCGAAACGAACCTAAGGGCTAGCCCATGCAAGCATGCAAAAAGGCACAAACCCTAAAAGATAGAATGACTGAAAGGAAACTATCTAAAACGTTGTAAATAAGAAAACTATCTAAAACGTTGTAAATAAGAAAACTATCTAAAACAAGCTGGAAATACCAAATATAGATAATGTCTTAAAAAGAACGCGTGAAACTCATTAACGCGGTGAAGTCTTCAGAAGAACGCGTTCTTTCACTTCCGATGGCGGCGAGGACGACGAGTCTTGGATTGGCCTCTAGGCTTCCTTGGCTGGCGACGGCGCGTGCGATAAGTGACGCGACGGCGGCGGCGATGGCCTTGGACCTAGACCTTGTCACTGGGCCCTGTGAGCGTAGGCTCATGGCTTATTCCTCATCTTGGGCCGTCATGGGAGACATGGTCACATCAACCAAGTTATTGCTAGGCATATGATTTCTTTTTTGGATAATTTGGATTGTAGCTCAAATAGGCATTCCTTTGGTTTATTATTAGTATTTATTTGCCTCACAATTTGTTCTATTTTGTTATTTTGTAGTCTAATGTTTTTTAGGGTAAAGGGGCAATGGAAGAGGAAATGATGAATGTCCTATTGCAGGTTATTGTATAGATCACATGCAAGTGGTACATCCACATTTTTTTATGCTAATCTTAATTTGGTCGGTAGTCCGTTGTGACATATTTTCCATAGGAAATTTTTAAGTTTGGGGTAGGTGTCAAGATCCCATATCCAAGAGAATTCATCAATTGGGGTGGATGTTTATTTTGTAATAAACTCAAAGGCTGTTTTGGTTTAAAACCATCCATTCTTACTGGGTTTCCAGTAGAGTCTATCTATAATGTCATTACTAGGTATTGGTATGTCAATGATTTTATTAACCGTTTCTTTATTGAGAAAAGATTCTAGTTTGGGTTTATCCCATTTTTTGTCTATTATGAACTCACTAACTTTGATAGTAGTATTTGTTTGAACATTTGGTAGCTTTTCATTTGTTAGGATGGAGTCATTGACCTAGTTATCCTCCTAGAAATTGATGGCTTTACCATCTCCGATAAGTCATTGGAGACCAGTTGTGACCATTGCCAAGAATGGTTGCTCTTTTTAGCATATTCTAGAATGCCTGTTTGTTTTAAATACTTTTCGTTGATTATTTTAACCCAAATATTATTTGATTCTGCAAAGATTTTCCATATGAGTTTCATTTATAGGGCTTTGTTCATGTCTTGAGTTTTCCTAATGCCAAGACCCCCGTTTGTTTTATTTTTGCATATTTTATCTCATCCAATAAGAGGTTTATAATGTGGGTCTTTATTCCATAAGAAGTTTTTGTTAGTCTTATCCAGTTCCTTATGAATATGGGTTGGGATCATAAAACATTGCATTAAAAAATTTGGCTTAGCAGCAAGATTTGATTTAATAAGAGTTGCTCGTACCTCAAGGGAGAGGAAGCTAGCTTTCCATTTTGATAGTTGATTTGTAGTGTTTGTGATAGTATCTTGAAATGTGTCCCGGTTAACTTTTCCATTGATGATTGGGCATCCTAGATATTTTTCCAGCGAGGTAGTTCTAGGGATATTTAGAACAGATTGTATGATTGTTTTAGGTTGTTAGGGGTATTATTTGTTGTTTGAAAGGCTGATTTGTGGTAATTAACACATTGTCCAGATATGGAGCAATAGTCTTCAATAATCTCTTTGACTTTAGTACATGTTGTTTGGTTAGCTTTTGCAAAGATGAGAATGTCGTCTGCAAAGGCTAGAAATGGTATATTGGTACCCATTTGTGTAATTTGAAATCCAATTTGATTGCGATTGAGATTTCCTTGTTGTTGTAATTTTCTGGCCAACACTTCTGCGCCAAGGATAAATAAAAACGGTGAAAGAGGATCACCTTGGCGTAAACCTCTTTGTGGATAGAAGATGTCGGTCGGACCATTATTAACAAGTACCGAAAATGAGATTATTTCAATGCATTCTTTGATCCATCCAATAAAGCGAGTGGAGAAGCCAAATTTGTTAAGCACTGAGAGAATAAATTCTCATTCTATTTTATCATATGCTTTTTCCATATCCAGTTTAATTGCAATCCATCCCTCTTTTCCTTTTTTGGCTCGGAAAGAGTGGAAAATTTCATGAGCTATTAGGATGTTGTCCTGAATGGCCCGATCAGCAACAAATGCACCCTGTAGAGGGTGTATTAATTTATTTAGGATGGGTTTCATTCTTTCAGTTATTATTTTGGATATTGTTTTGTATATGGTGGAGCATAGACTAATTGGTCGGTAATGGTTTGTTGAGTTGGGATTGTCGCATTTTGGTATAAGAGTGATAAATGTATGATTGATTTGTTTTAATATTTTTCATGAGTGGAAAAAGCTTTTCACAGCTTTGATGACCATTGGTCCAACAATATGCTAGTATTTTTGGTAAAACAAGGCAGACATGCCATCTGGTCTTGGGGATTTATTGCTCCCTATGCTAAAAACAGTATTTTTAATTTCTTCATTAGAAACATGTTTGGTCAGTTCCTCATTTTCTTGGTCAGAAATTTCTTTATTGATATTACTGAGGTAATCTTGTAAGGTATCATGATTAATTCTGCCTTTTTTAAATCTTTTTTCAAAGTCTGTTATAATTTCATTGCGAATGGTTTCCAGACCAATGATAATAGTACCATCATTAGTTCGTATTTTCCGAACTATTTTCCTGCTACGTCTTCCATTTGTAATTCTGTGGAAATAATTAGTGTTTGAATCGATTAATTTTATATGTTTAATTTTTGCTCTTTGACTCCAGTATCTCTTTTGGTAAGAGAGGAGATTCTCTTTCTTATTGAGAAGTCTGTGTTGTTTTGTAATAAGGTTTTGATTTGGGTCTATTAAGATATCTTTCTGGATTTTTTAGAGGTTTTCCTATGTTTTCTGTAGTTGTTTGAAAATATTTCCGAATGTTGTTTTGTTCCATTTTTTTGCACTTATTTTTAGTGCTAGTGTTTTCTTTACTAGGTTATACATGTGGGAGCCTTGTGTGTCAATTCTCCAAGCTTGTTTAACAACGTTCTCGAAATCTTTTCTATGGATCCACATTTTTTCAAATTTGAAGGGTTGAGCCTTTATAGGGTTTGGGTTTTCTAGTTCTACTGAGATAGGACAGTGATCAGAGGATGTGAATGCATGGTTTTTAGTATAAATACATGGGAACCATTGAAGGATTTGGTCGTGAAGAAGAACTATGTCTAACTTCTCATAGATATTGTTTATCTCAGTTGTATTTTTCCTCCAAGTGAATTCCCCTCCTTGAGTAGGAATTTCTAGCAGGTCACATATATTTTTAAACTGGTTAAGTTTCAAGAATCTTGACGGATGTGGATGACCACCTCCTTTCTTTTCATGGTTGTTAGTTATTTCATTCAAATCCCCAATGATAAGGCAAGGCATGTGTGTGTTTTTGATAAAATTTGTTAGTAGATCCCAGAATGCTAGTTTATCATTCTCTTTAGGAGGAGCATATGTAAAAATGAGCATCATACAGTAGTTTTTATCGATTATTTTATATTTAATGGCAATGAATCTTTTATCAATATGGATGAGTTCACATATTTCATTATATAGTTGATATGTCTTCCACATAACACAAATGCCTCCAGCAAACCCAGTGGCAGGTGAGAAGTGGAAGGTATCAAATCTTGCTTTTTGCTAGATGGATTGACTAGGTTCCTTGGCGGTTTTAGTTTCAACTAATGCCATAATTTGTATTTTTTCCATTTTACATAACGTTTCGATATCAGTCCAAAGATTTGTACGACTAATACCCCGACAATTCCATAGGCTTATCTTCATAAAAAACCATATACAAATTTTGCAAGTGAGTTTGGTCTTGCAATGATAAAAGGCATATGTGGTTTGTTTGCAAGTATTATTGTTCTTGCGAAGAGATTAGATATTCTTTTTGATATGTTATGGTTGTTAGATATTTTGTTGATGCTTTTACAAAGGAAAGCAATCAATTGTGTTTTAGGTATCTTGTTGTGAGTTTTGCACAAGATTTTGGAGGGTGTACTAACCGATTTAATATTGGTAGTATTTATTATATTATATTGGGCATAAAGAGCCTTGTTATATTTAGTCAATTTGGATTCAAAGGGAGTGAGAAGAAATTTAACTTCGTAATCCAGGATGTTATCATAAAGTTTATTTTTCATGTGATAGGGGAATTTGTGGTTCCTCCACTGAGCTTGTTTTGTGGTAAGAGATAAGCAAAACCATAGCTTGTACATTGAGTCCTTAAATTGTAAAATCTCTACCCATAAATTGTAAGAGGTAATTTCATTTACTTCTAAATAGTGGTCACTAATAGAGATAATAATAACAAGTTTTGGTTCGATATTAGGGGGGTTATGCCCCACAGAGTCTGTCATAACAGTTATTTCATTTGTTAAGGATGTAGTGTTTGCAATGTTGATACAACACTTGGAGGGGTAAGGGAGTTTGCTTGTGAAGCATCATTTTGAGAAACCTTAGAGCATGAAAAAGGGGGTATAATGGGTTATCATGGAGCATCATGACAATAAGAAGCCAAAATGCATAGCAATAGGTTAATTTTATTACAGTATCAAATAGTGGTTCATACACATCAGCTAGTTTAGTCCTAGTCAATTTTTTGTTGTTAGTGGTGGAGTCTTCAACCAATATAGAAGATAAGCATAACACCACCAGAGCCCCATTCAGAAAGGTCTATTCAACTGGAAGTTTTAATTCAAAGAGACCCTGCACATTCAAAACGAAAGTAGTGTATATCAGTTGGTAGAGGCAGCCATTATACTTCCAAGAAGTAATAGGAATCAAACAGATGGTGAGAGTAAGTAAAAGAAAGTTAGGATTGTAAATGGGAGAGTTAAGTTTGTTTTTGAGAATATGTAGCATAACAGATAAGGAACAAAGATCGATCAAGATCAGGAGAGCGTTAAGATTGTCCTTGGAATTAAGGACACGTCTAAATATAAGTAAACTCTGGTAGTGAGGGTTAACCTCTTTGGTTATGCAGTTTTCATAGAAGATAAGTTTCAGTGATCGATTCAGTGTGAGATTATCACAATAGAGGCCATAGCAATCCAGTGAAGACACACACAAGTACGACAGAACATGGGATGAGTGCTCGTTCTTAGAGCTAGTAAAAGTCCATCTACCAGAGATCATATTATGACATAATAGAATCATAATGTTTAAATTGTTCTTAGCTAAACACTTTAGCTTATCAGTTAACCGAACATTGGTGTATATTTTGATACATTGAGTGTAGGCCAAATTGCAAGTCAAACCATATAGAATAGTAGGCCAGTCTTTAGTGTATATCAGTTGGTAGAGGCAGCCTAAATATATGATTGTATAGGAATTACTAGCAGAAAGGTCTTGTTTGTTTCTTAAAAGTATGATTTTGTAAACTATAGCAAAATCAATTTTTTTGCAAGAATTGGTAATATTAGTCTTTCCCTTTCTCTTATCAAGCAGGGTTCAGATTCATCATTGGTGGGGTTAGATCCCATTGATTTTTTGTTTGACTCATCATCATTTAGAGATGATGTATTTTTGGTAATGTTGATAACAACAATAGAGGAAGTTGGTGTATTTGCTTGTGGAGCGATAATCATACAGGTTCCAAAGTAGAGGATTATAGGATGAGGTTTGATACCCTTAACAATATCAGATAGCAGCAAGTACAGATAAGGCATGAAAAAGTTGATAACAACAGACCACCATAATAAGACCCCACGCAGCGAACTCAACAGACCATGTAAAAGATCAAAGCAGTAGGTTTTGGGGTTGTAGTTTACAGTGCAGGAAAGCACATCGGTTAAGCAGTATTTATCATGGTCAAATTTTAAGAAGTTAACATAGTGATGGTGAGAAATAGAGGATGGTAGAAAGCACCTGGTTCTGAAGAACGGAGGAGTTCTTGAAGGGGAGGGGTGGATCTGACCCCAACACCGGAGAAACCCAGCGAGCAGCACCGTGGAACACCAAAGACGGGGTGGCCAGAGAAGATTGGAAGAGATCGGCGCCAATTGTTTCCATAAGATCGGAGAGCATAACCAGGATCCGTGACTGGAGCCCAAGTCGAGCCAAAGAGGAGGACGAGAGGTTAAGAGGTCGTCTGCCATACCAGCAAGAGTGATCGAATCTCAGGATTTTGGATGGAGAGGGAAATCCTTTGCACAGAACACATGCCCCAGATCTTAATCTACGGTCTTCTTAGGGGAAAGTGTAGCTTTTGACAGTAATGGCTTCTTTGCTTCCCTGAGAGAGAAGAAGGGTGTTGATGAGCCCATGGAGGAAGGCAACAACTTCCCATTGGAGAGGTAGAGAGATTTGTGATATGAATCTGATGGAGAAGGTGTTTGTTTTTTGGTTTAGAGTTGAACGGCGCTGTTTGGGGGTAGAGGTTGGAGGAGAGTGTTTGACATTAGGGTTTTCCATTCGTTTTACTTTATTGAAAGTTTAAAGACAAATCTTACACTGAGTGTAAGATTTCCCCCCCAAGAGGGTAATAAAGAAATTCACCTCGCAATTGCAAAAAGGAAATCCCTCACCTGTAACAGAAAACCATGATAGAAGACTAAGAGCATCTTTATCAAAGGCTTTTAGAGAGGCTTTTAGAATTTTTAGATTAAAATAATACAATAAGAGCTAAAAGCTGTTTTTACAAATGCAAAGGAGAGGAAATTGTTTCTTTTTTCAGCCAGCGCCACATGTCGCGTTAGGATTGTCGCCTTTTCATTTGGTATTTTTTATAAATAATTATTTTCTGAAAAAAATACATGTAAATAAAAAAAATATCATAATTCTAATTACATTTTTCTCTATCTATAGACACCCATCATGGATTTGTTTAGTAGATTTTAACTTTTTTTAATGTACTTTGGATATCATTAAGTAAAAATAAATCATATTATTATTTTTGGTGGTTTAAAATAAAATAAATATCAATCTAATTTCTTTATATGAAAATGACATTGTAAATGAATTTTATAATTTAATATAATTAATATAAGAAAGGGGTTAAAATATAATTTAATACAAAGTTAAAAAGCCCTCCTAAAAGCCCATGGATAAAATCCAATATTTATATAGGGGCTTTTAGCCATTAAATTTGGCTAAAAGCCCCTCCAAAAGCTCCATAAGAGCCCATTGTTAAAGAAGCCCTAAGCTGCAAAAAGTTGATTCATTATTGCACCCTGAATGAAATTCACATGCAGACAACATTTCTCAATTTTATTTTATTTTTCCGATGAGGAAAGGATTCGAAGTACCAGACAGACCTGATAGATCGAGAGACCGAGAAACTCGGTAGCCGGGCAAACCGGCGTGACAAACAATACACGGACAAAAAAAAAAAAAAAAAAAAAAAACAAATCGAAATGGAAAGCATACAAGATCAAGGGAAGGGGTGAGGAACAACATTTCTCAATTAATCATAGCTACAAAAAGCTAAAAGAGACATTAGAATTTTTCTGTTTTTCTTTTATACCAGTTGCTTCCAATTGAGAAGTATATGATATATTCCATAGAAAAAGTCTTCCATGAAAAAGAAGAAAACAGAAAACAGAACTATTTGGAGCTTATACTAAAAGTATATGATATTTTTCATAGAAAGAGTCTTCGAAATGATCTCTTTAATCAAGAATAAATTAATCACTCTGAAGCAGTTTGAATTGGTAAACAACTATCCTCTCGATAACCAATTCATGAACGATTTCATAGCATAGTAAAAAGAGGGATCTAATAATCTATTAATGCTACAAACTTGCGGATGGTAAAAATGCACACATTGGTAAACACAAATTCAGTATAGCAAGAAGGATAGTTGCAAGGCCCAATTCACGTCATTCTATGGTTGTAACTTGTAATCAATGTATTTACTATGAGAAGTAACAATGGAATTCAACTACATATCACATTAGAAGGTGAATCATAGATCATTGAAATAGAAGAGAGAAAGAGTTCTCCATACCCTGCGTCTGAAGGGCTGTGGGGGCTCACGGACCTTTCTGGCGGTACGGGAGCAGACCCTAACGACATGAAAAATAGTGGTGTAAAGCTTGGGCAGAGTGTATCCTGAACAACCAGAAAGGCACATAACATCAATATGTAACATAAACTAAATCCAACAGATCCAACTAAACAGAGTTGATACATAATCACAAATCATACATAAGAAAGATAAAGCATTAGCACAAATCGAAACCAATAAAGTTGAACAAATTGGGGAAACGAATGAGAAATTAGGGCAAACCATGTGGATATTGGGGATTTCAACTTAAATTGAAGCGTTGGAAAATTGAGATCCTCCCTCACAATCCTAATCAAATTCTCCATCTTCTCCTTGTACACCGCCGCGTCGTGCTATGTCACCGTGTCGCTCTCCCCCTGGTACCACAACACCGTCTTGATCTCCGCCCCATTGGCGCCGCTCTCCACGGCCGCCTTCGCTCTCCTCACCATATTCTCATACAGTTGCATTCCACGCGCCCACTCCCGGATCACTGTGCCGACGACGGTGCAAGGCACCAGATCCACCGCCCATGGCGGAAGAGAGGTTTTTTTTGGGGTTAGCAGAATTGGGGTTGCGAGAGAGATATTTGTGAGATACGAAAAAATGATTTGGCGTTGGAGGTTGCATTTTACAGGATCTGGAACGTGGTGAAGTCCACGCCGGGGAAGGGAGCGAACTCTACGCCGGGGAGGAAGCGAAGTCGACGCCGTGGAAGGGAGCGAAGTCCACGCCGACAAAGGGAGCGAATTCGAGAGAAATCAAGCATATTGAACTTTAGACAGAGAGGAGGAATAACCTCTTCAGCTCAGTTGTGTGAGGGAGAACGTGGAAGGTGAAGAAGTTATAAAGAGGGTAGGTAGGAGGAGAGTATGAAAGAATTTACTATATAATAACTCAAGTAGAATTGTAGTTGTACAGCGAGCGTAGTGAGAATGCACCCGTAATTTTTATTTACTAGAATTGTTTTGGACACGTGTTAAACAATTATTTCTTTGGTTATTTTTAAAAATAATAATAAAATCAAGAAATAATTATTTTAATCTATTTTAGCCGGATTTGATTGTTTCAGTTTTTTTAGTATATTATAAATCTTTGTAAAAATTAACCAATTAATATTCTGACATAAAATTTTTGAATAAAACCAAATCTATAATCATGAATAATTGGCAAAAAATCAAAATAACATAATTGTGCAATCCATGATTTATACAAACTAAAATAGATTCAAAATCCCGTGCAAAAATTATTGCAAGGGATTAATCGGCTAATAACTCAACATGCAAAAAAACGGAGCATTTCAAAACAGACAACACACCTGCAAAAAATTGCAAACTCTAAGCATGCATATATATGCTAACACATTGCAAAATAATTGAACCTGCACAATATTAAAGCTTGAAAGACAAAATCTGAACCACAAAAAAAATCAACCTAATACTAAAAATAATACAAATAAATGAACCTGCACAATATTAAAGACCGAAAGACAAAACATGAACCACAAACAAATCAACCTAAATATGACAATAATACAAATTAATTATGCCACAAAAAATACACAAATCTTTTGTTGCCTCAATACAAATTATGCAAATGCTGCCTCAACTCACATATTCTGCAAATCAAGCTGGTATGAACCTGTCCATAAACAGCCATATGACAAAATATTACGAAAAAAAACTACACAATAAATGGCATAATATCACATGATCTCACAAAAAATATATATCCAAATATAATGCACCAAGAATCTATATTTCCCAAAAAATTAAAAACGAACTTGGTAATGAAAGGTGAAGAAGTTATAAAGAGGGTAGGTAGGAGGAGAGTATGAAAGAATTTACTATATAATAACTCAAGTAGAATTGTACTTGAACTTTAGACAGAGAGGAGGAATAACCTCTTCAGCTCAGTTGTGTGAGGGAGAACGTGGAAGGTGAAGAAGTTATAAAGAGGGTAGGTAGGAGGAGAGTATGAAAGAATTTACTATATAATAACTCAAGTAGAATTGTACTTGTACAGCGAGCGTAGTGAGAATGCACCCGTAATTTTTATTTACTAGAATTGTTTTAAACACGTGTTAAATAATTATTTTTTTGGTTATTTTTAAAAAAAATAATAAAATCAAGAAATAATTATTTTAACCTATTTTAGCCGGATTTGATTGTTCCAGTTTTTTTAGTATATTATAAATCTTTGTAAAAATTAATCAATTAATATTTTGACATAAAATTTTTGAATAGAACCAAATCTATAATCATGAATAATTGGCAAAAAATCAAAATAACATAATTGTGCAATCCATGATTTATACAAACTAAAATAGATTCAAAATCCCGTGCAAAAATTATTGCAAGGGATTAATCGGCTAATAACTCAACATGCAAAAAAACGGAGCATTTCAAAACAGACAACACACCTGCAAAAAATTGCAAACTCTAAGCATGCATATATATGCTAACACATTGCAAAATAATTGAACCTGCACAATATTAAAGCTTGAAAGACAAAATCTGAACCACAAAAAAAATCAACCTAATACTGAAAATAATACAAATAAATGAATCTGCACAATATTAAAGACCGAAAGACAAAACATGAACCACAAACAAATCAACCTAAATATGACAATAATACAAATTAATTATGCCACAAAAAATACACAAATCTTTTGTTGCCTCAATACAAATTATGCAAATGCTGCCTCAACTCACATATTCTGCAAATCAAGCTGGTATGAACCTGTCCATAAACAGCCATATGACAAAATATTACGAAAAAAAACTACACAATAAATGGCATAATATCACATGATCTCACAAAAAATATATATCCAAATATAATGCACCAAGAATCTATATTTCCCAAAAAATTAAAAACGAACTTGGTAATGAAAACATACCCAAAATATTACAAAATTAAAAAGATGTTCAAAATAAACGGCAGAATATCACAGAATACCACATAAAATATATGGCTGAATATATGACAATGAAAATCTATGTTTTCCAAAAATTAAAAATGATCTATTACTGAAAGTATATTGCAGAATAATCCACTCTTCAATGACCCGGTCTGTGTGGCTATATATTCCCAGTCTCTCAGTCAATTTCAATACAAGCAACTGGACAATTCAATACAAACAACAGACCGTGTTGAGCTATTTACAAGGTAATTTTGCAATCTTTATTGTTTCTCTTTCATTGATTTGCAAAAATACACATCTTTCATAACAATTTAACCCCCAAATTTAGGTCTTTCATCCTTTCAGAACTTGACAATGTAATATTTATTTTGTAAATGAATTTGATTGTACATGCTCTCATCCTTTCATCCTCTCATGTAATAACAGTACAGACAACAACAACAACCTCTCATCCTTTCATACTCTCAGGTAATATCATCAAGACATTATTTAAGCTTTGTAAGTATATTGCAACAATTTCTTGTTGCACAAAGTTTCATCGTAAAACTAGGAATTATGTCCCAATTTGTTTCGTCCTCTAAACAAATGGAACTGTTTGACAATGTGGTGATTATGAAAAATGTAGTGATTACATGAAATTCATTCGATAGTAGGTCACTATTGTGTGAATAGTAAGCTAGCTCTCTCTTTTCATAGCTTAATCATGTTTTACAACTTAGGGTTGCTAATTCATTGCATGTGGTTGGCTATCACTATTATGTTAATTCACAGCTGGAAGATTCTATGCACTACTTACTCATTTATTTCATATTTCTTACTTTCGGTAAAGTAGTAACTATTCTCGATTGTTCCAATGACTATAAACTAAGAAGCTATTCAATCCTAGGAGGAATCGAAACTAAAAGGTATTGTTTATGTTTATGTGGTTCGATTTGTAATGTTTGATTGTGTTTATTTACAACTAAATCATTAGTTTTCAGTTATATGCTTTAGGTTAACTATCTAATGCTAAAATACTGACTACTCTATGCAAACATTAATCAGAGCATTTAGTTCTAGGCGTACCTTTATGTCTTTCATGTTTAACCAATATCAATCCAAAGTTGTAATTTCTGATTCCAATCCGATCTTCCACATGGCATTCCTATACCAATAATAAATCATTTGGATTAATGAATAGATTTATAAAATAAATTAAAATAGTCATCTTAAGTGTAAAGAGATAGAACCATAACCTTTAGTGTATATCTTTAATCAGAGTAAGAGATGTATGTTGGAGGACAAATGCTCAAACCTGTAATTGTAAATGTTTTAAATTCAGTCATTAGAATACAAGTTACTGAGCACTAAATTATAGTCTTAATTTCAGTATAGGAGGTATACCTTTAGATCTTTCAGTTTAAGCTAGGGTTTAGATCTTGGCTTATTTGTCGAATCCAACCCGACATGGAATTCCTATAACAAAAGCAAATAAGTTAAGTACACAATAAATATATAAATTAATTTAACATAATATGATGTTAACTTTAAATATAAATAACCATGACCTGGAAGTGTATGTTGAATCAGACAAAGAGATGTATCTTGGATTTCTTATGTTGCAACTTGTAATTTGAAATTTATTTAAATCAGTAATCACACTACCAATTAATTATGCTAAAGATAGGCTAAATTTATATGCTACAAGCAATACCTTGAATCAGATTAATCTATGCAGATTTTGGTAATCTCATTTGCAGTGCAGAACCATATACATTGTCGGTTATATGTTGAAAAGTATGCTTGCAGAAGTACAAAATAACAGTAATTAGTATACAAGTTAATAAGCATAAATAAATAATCTACATTGTAATTTAAAAAGTTCTACTTTATAGAATATGAAAAGATTGACCTTGACATTCCACATTTTATATTCATTGTTGTTATCAGGGCCACCTCGAGTGCTCACATGCAATCAGACAGAGGAAAGCAATTGCAAAGGTTAGTGTGGTATTGTACGAAAATAGTTTTTCCAACAGATCTAAGCACTATACAAAAGGTATTGTTATATCTAATATTGTTCTGTATATAGTAGATTATGTTTATATACTTAGAATTAATTTTGTTTGAAACATACATTCCGACATATAGTTAAATGTAAATAATTTTCCTATATCTGATTATAGCATTTCCAATTCTATATCATACTTGCACACAAACAAATAAGACAACTAAGGAAAAATATGATTGAATTAAAGTCAAACACCAATTAATATGTACAAATATTCATATATATGCACTAAAGAAAAATATAAACATGCAAGCTCTTATAGTTAGGCAAGATTGATGTAAGCATTTATTAAAGTTGAATACAAGATATTGGTGAGGGAGGGTATAATGTGTTGAGTTGACTTACAGTAGAGATTTGAGAATCTCATTTATAAGCTACTATATGAATCAAGGCTTCGCAGAACGCGCTCCATAATGTCTACATAAAAAATGTATGAAAAATAACAAAATAAATCAAAATTTTATTTACTTAACATAAAAAATATTAAACAATTAAAATACCAGAAAGGGATCCAGGAATGTGTACATGAATCAAGGCTCACTCTCTATGTCCATAATTTTTTTACTGGATCTGAACTTTTTTTAAAATGAAAGATAAAGGGATGACCGATTCATAGAGAATAGAAGGAAACGCGGAAGGTGTATTGAATCTAAGAGGTTTGAAAAAGAAAGCAAAAGGGTGGACGATGAATAGTTCAAAACGATATAAAGAGAATTAGAAAGTGAGAGAATTGGTAAAGTTAAAGGAGAAGTTCAAGGAAAGATGAACAGAAATAGAGAGAAAAGCTGAAGGTGTATTGAATTTGGAAGGTTTGAAAAAGAAAGCAAAAGGGTGGAAGATGAATAGTTCAAAGACAGATAAAGTGAATTAGAAAGAGAGAGAATCGAGATAGTTGAAGGAGGGGTTCAGAGAAAGATAAACAGAAAGAGAGAATCGGAAAGTGTGAAAGAGAGAGAAATGACTTTAAGGCCCAAAAAGCACATTAGAAGTTAGTTTGCAACATATGCGTTATGTTTATTCAAGTCCATTTAAAAAATAAAGCACACTCAAAAGTTATCCATAAGTATTTACTTGGGCCAATAAGCCCATTACATTTTTACTAACTTAACAAAATGAAGTCCCATTTAAGCCCATTAATAAGCTTTTGTTATTTGTGTGGGTTGTATTACATATTAAATGGGCCAAAAAGTCCATATTTTTAATGTTTACGACCAATATATTTTATTCAAAAGCCCATATATTTAAATTAGTAAATAAAAAAAATATTTTGTAATCTGAACAGTAACATGTAATATTTATCATAAAGTTGAGCCGGTTTCATATAATATCAATATATTAATTACATTTTAACCCATTAAAATATATATATATATATAATATTTTAAACAAAGAATAGATGAAGAACATTCTTCATACAAGAAGATTCTAGATGTAGAATACTTTTGTAACTTAAACCTTAAAAAAAAACAAAGAGATCTAATAAACATGAGATGTTCTTATGGGTTGTTCTAGCTCAAATGAGATTATTTTCCAAATTGTGTTAGTAGTCAACAACAATAAAACGATTAAAACTAGAGTAAAATATCACGTTTCATTCAATCGAAAGTAAATAGGGTTTCAAATTTAAGGGATATTATGAGAGAGAGAGAGAGAGAGAGAGAGAGAGAGAGAGAGAGAGAGAGAGAGAGAGAGAGCTTACCTTTGTCCACCGTGGAGCTCAAAAGAAACTTCTTCTTCCAGAACTCCTCATTTAAGTTGTAGATCTCCGCATCAACCGTGTTCTTCGCTTTGCATGTTAACTTGGGGTCAACAACGACCGTGGATATGATGAAGACGACGAAGTTTCTCCTCTAGATCTCCTTTGATTTGTTCAAAGAATCCGCCATTGATCTGGAGATTCAGTGGAAAGTAAAGGTATATGGTGAAGTTTGATTGAGAATAGAAGAAAAAAAGAGTGAAACCCAAACGACGGAAATGGAAAGATGATAATGAGATAGGGTTTCCGAAATTATCGACATATTTCTTTGTTGTTAGTGGATTCGACCAGCATTGTTTTTTATCAAGCCCATTAGCCCAAATGAAGGTAGCTGGATAAGCCCATTAATGAAATTCGTTTACTAACCCAATTAATCACCTATCGAATAACAAGGAAATGTGCCTTGAAGCCTATTACTGAATAATGTTCTTTTTACATCACAATTTTAATGGGCTTATCCGGCTATTAATTATTTTTATTTAAAAAAATAAGCCCATTAGCCCAAATGAAGGTAGCCGGATAAGCCCATTAATGAAATCTGTTTATAAACCCAATTAATCAACCTATCGAATAACAAGAAAATGGGCCTTGAAGCCCATTACTGAATAATGTTCTTTTTACAAGACAATTTTAAATTGGTCCAATAAGGCCATTAATTATTTTTATTTCAAAAAAAAAAACAGATAAATATTTTGTTAGTCCGTTTTAGTAATTTTGAATTTGGGCCTAAAGGTCAAACTAAGCCCGCTAAAGTTTTACAATGTCATTACAAGTATTAACCATTAAATGGGCCAATAAGCCCATTAAAAATATATACTATAGATATGTAAATAGTTTCGGAAAATATTAATTTAATATGGGCCGCAATTAGAATTAGAATTTTGTGAATTATGTGAATTGGGCCAATAAGCCCATGAAATATTAACCATTAAATGGGCCGCAATTAGAATTGTGTGAATTTTGTTATTGGGCCAATAAGCCCATGAAGTTTATAACGCTGATAGGTTTACTAAATCGGTTTTATTCAAATTTAATGGGCCTAAAAGCCCATAATATGTTAGCAGCGTGAATAAGTATCTACAATTTTCTAGATCCTTCTTATCATTTTTTTTAACTATTAATTTAATATGCATAAAGTAGTGTCAGTTTTATCAGTACATGATTTAAGATCAATAAATTACACTTATATTTAAATTTTAAGTATTAAATGTTTTTTAAGTACAAATATATACATATGAATTAAGAATTTGTATTCGGTTGTTATAGAATATTTTTTTCCTGAAAAAACAATTTAAATCCGTGTAGCTTTCAATCAATTTATGTCAATATTTGCTAAAAAAAATAATGGCAATAAAAAATACTAAAACAAAAAACAACCTCCGGAAGAAACACATAGGGGTTTTTATGAAAAATAAATAAAACAATGTACATGAAAAGGAAATCAAGATCGAATGAATAGAGATATAGACAGCAATCTTACATTTTTTTGGCTTGATGACAGTAGGTAGAGCGACAGAATCTCATTCTTGAAGGTGCAATCCACACGAACGTCCATATGTCCTTTTTGGAAATGAAAAAAAAATGTCAGATAGTAATTTAGCATGAACAAAAAATGAGGTTCAAATTGAAATCAAAATCACCCTGAAAATTGTTTCCACCATTTTTATTGAACACAATCCAGTTGAGCATTTATAAATGAATCGTTCGCCAATCGCCATAGATGCAGATAAATAGAAATAGAAAGAGATCTTACATATGTCGGCAGGAATCATCTCGCGAACACCGGATCTGTAGCGCTCCATGGTTGGTTTGGACAACTCTGAACTTTCATTTCAGAGGAAAATTCCAGTTCGGCTAAGTAGATTGCGATCCATAATTTATTTCTCCAGAAAATCAAGGTTTTGGGAACCTTCCAGTAGAAACTCCAGATCTACTCATCATCCCGTTGGTTTGCTTTGCATGTTACAGAAAATAACAAGAGAGATGTTATTTTTGGATCTGAGAGCGAAACTAGGTGGATGGGAAAGAGATCTGATATTTACATGTTATATTTTCGGTTCTGTGAGGTCTAGATCTCCTTCTGGACTTTGTTTAGGCTAGATATCCATCAGAGGGTCGCAAAAAACTCCGAACTGCAAGCTATAGATCAGAGGGTTTTTTGAGACAAAAAACTCGGATCTGGAAGATTTGCAAAAAAAACAGAGAACATAATGTGGTCGGACTTTCCAAAAAGGGAAAGATGAAGACAACCTAAAATATTATAGATCTGTAATGAGAAATGGAGATGGATTTTGAAAGAAACATAAACGAAAGAATGATATTGAAGCGTGAAATTACAGCGAGAGAAAAACCAAAACGGCAAAGGGGAGGAAAGGGGAAATGAAGTAGGGTTTGTTTGATCGATGGTTTTTTTTTAATACAAAATAAAATTAAACGGGCTAATTAGCATATTGGGCTTGATCTGTATCGTTTGCCAACATGTAGTAATTGAGCCTTTTAGCCCATTAACCCAATTCGATATTTAAGTGCCTATTTCAATATTTTTTTTGGACCAACTTTTAATATTAAAAATAAATATTTAGTATTACAAATTTGTATTATTTAAAAGTGTTTAAATGTTATTAAAAAGTTAAAATAAATGATTAATTTGTATATTTATTTGGCAATATATATATCAAAATTTCCAGTGATTTTGTTATGGACGAATTCACGATATATAACAGACTTTTGATATTGGGTATTATTAGAGAGAAACGACAACGGAAAAAATCAATTTAATACAAATAATATATTGTTACATATACCGAGCTTTCCAAATTGGGGTTCTATTTCACTTTATAATTGATGCTTTTTGGGCCTATAATGTTGTAATTGGGCCATTTAGTCTATTAATTCAATTCGATTGCACCTAGCTCATATCAAAATAATTTGGCCCATAAGTCAATTTTCTATTTGAAAGTATTTATTATGTGTAATAATATTAAAATAAATATTTAGTATGCAATTTTTTTTATTTACATGTGTTTATATAGTAGATTATAAAATTAAAATAAATATTTAGTTTGTATATTTTTTATAATTTATTTGAAATATATATCAAAAATATTCAAGTGATTGTGTTATGTGTGTAGATTAATCCGAAATAATATAATATTGTGATTGGGTGCTATTAGAGATAAATGACAAGGGACAAATTCAATTTAATACAAATAATACTTTGTTACATAAATCGGGCTTTTTTGAGTTGGGCGTCTATTTCACTTCCGGATTTATTCTACTTGGGCCTATAAGCCCATTAAACCAAATCAAAGTTGCATCAAATATTTACAACCTATACAAATATAATTTTGCCCCATAAGTCCATTTAGTAGTTACAAACTTATATTATATTTTTATAATACAAAATAAATTATTACTTTGTATTTTTTCAAAAAAATTATATACTTATATTAAGTATTTATGTATGTTTATGTATTTTTATAATATTAATATAAATTAATAGTATGTAGATTTATTTATTTTACTTTGAATATATCTAAGATTTTCAGGGTGGTTGTGTTATGGACGAATTAACCCGACCTAACAGAGCGTTGAGATTGGCTGCTACTAGAGAGAAACGCCAACAGATAAATTCAAATCGTTCAGGTTAATAAATTCCATTCAATTGTTTGACAATTTTTGCCGATAAATTGAAATATGAACTTTAATATAAATACTAATTATGCAGGATCTATTATTGGAGTTAGTTCCGATTCTTTTATTAGTGATCGTATCCCCCTATCCGACATTTGAAATGGTTAGTAATGGTTATTCCATAAGGTCTCTATTTACTTCGATTTGTCCATCTATATTGTAATCTTTGTTTGATGTCCGATAATACAATATATCTTTAATTTCATGATGCCGAAAAAATAATTAATGTTTAAAATAAATTTAACTATGTTCATAACAATCAAAAGATATAATTGTTGTTTTATATTTTTTGCTTATACGTTAAGTTTGTAAAACATATCTATTTTTTGCTTATACGTAAAGTTTCCATTCAATTGTTTGACAATTTTTGCCGATAAATTGAAATATGAACTTTAATATAAATACTAATTATGCATGATTTATTATGCTTTATCGTTTTAGTAGTATTGGTGTTAGGGGTGTGGCTATCTATGCTTCAAAGACTACTTAGCCAATTTTTATTATTTATAAAGTTATGGAGAGTTCCGTCCCTCTTTATATAATGTACTTTTTTTTTATATCTTGAATATTTTTAGTCGATTAGTCATTTTTTAGTAGATTTATCTACTTTTATAACAATCATTAACTATATATTTCTATATCAATGAAACATATATATTTAAAATATACTATTTTTAAAAATGTAAGAAAATATAAACAGATCCCGTGCAAGACACGGATACTACACTAGTGAGGAAATAAAAGCAAAAAAAAAGTAAAACGTAAAATAAAAATAAAGACTAAAAGAGGTATCACGTGGCGAAAAAAGGAAAAGGATAAGAGGGTTTGCTTTAATTATATTGTAAATGTGTGTCCACATGTTTAACATCTCACGGTGTTTTTGGAGTATTAAGTATATTTTCAGATAAGTAAATCAAGTAACAGAAAAAATTATTCTGTCTAGTCACTCACTCTTTCTTGAAAATATATATATCAATTATTTTGTCTAGTCACTCAAGCTCCGTTCGGTGGGACTTGAGAGTGAGTTAAAGTTGAAAATTTTGCTTTAACTCTCACTTAATCTTCATCTCCTCCTTAATATCACCCCCCCATATTAAGATTTTGCTTCATCTCCTCCCTTAAACTCTTCCTTCATCTCCTCCTTCATCTCCCCTTAAACTTTACCGAAATGACACTCAGTCTTTCTTGAAAATTATTGTGTCTAGTCACTCACTCTTTCTTGAAAAATTATTGTGTCTAGTCACTCACTCTTTCATGAAAATATATAGCTAAAAAAAATCAGATTTTTAGATTTTCATGGGAAGGCCGACCTAATTTTTACACAATTATTAAAAAAATGACGGAAGTGGTTTCTTTTACATGAGGCGTAAGATGGGCCGAAAACTGTAGAAGTCCCATTAATCATATGTTGGGCCGAAGCCCATAGGTCATCGCTCTCTGGTGTTACGTACTTTGTTGCATTGAGCCAACTTTAAGCTATTCGGGCTATATAATTTCTGAGTTGAAAAACATGTTTCATTAACATTATTTTTTGAAGAATTAATTTATTATTTGTTGTTTGGTTTGTGAAAATTTCATTGAATTTGATCTAAATTTCTGTTATAATCCTTATCAATGAAATTAATTACTTGACAATGCATACAAATAATTAAGAGTTTTGTGATTTGAAAGGAAACGAATCAGGTTTTGGAATAAATTAAATAAAATATGGAAGAAAATCTCCCGTCACCAAAATTAATTGCACTCTATTATAAATTAAGGAAAATGGAGAGATTTGAGAAAAAAAAGTAATGAGAGAGTAAACTTGTGTTTATTAGGCTTCTAATAAGAGCATTATATATGATTTACAATGCTTGGAGAATGAGTCAACTCTAGAATTTAGAAAAACTTTATCTTATGTACATTCATAAATATAATATTATAACACTCTCCCTTGGATGTACATCACTAACTGTCTCGTTAAAAACTTTGTTTGAAAAAACCCAATGGGATAAAAACCAAGACTAAGGGAAAAAGAGTACAGTTGTAGTTCTCCCCCTCAATTAACATTGCTTGACTGAACCTGTTGAACTTGTCATCCTTTCGACTCAAAGCTCATGAGTGTAGATAGATATCGTCAATATGTAAGTGATTGAGTGTGGAGTGATGCATGACCTTCATATATCTCCATTTGCACATAAATCTCAGTTCTTCGAGAACTTGCATGTACATACCTGTATCAAAAATATAAATATAAACCAATACAGAAAGCCATTTCCAAATTAATGATTTACATATGTAATTGGTCCAAAAAATATAACTTTTAATATACAAAATCCAACTTTTCTTGAACCGCCTTTCTCAACTCTACCAATCATCATTGTCGACGTTTTTCCATTGATCAAGAATCATTAACCTTTTCGTATGTCACTTCTGGTGCAAGTACTTATTCAAACAACATCGTCAAGGACAATCACATTTCGAGTCCTTCCGAAATAGATTATCACAAACATTTCGTACTTGTCCCTTAAAGTCCTTGCTTACAATGTGTAATCTGAGATAAGATTTTCTACAAGAACTTATCTCAAGAAACGTCACTTGTCGACAATTAATAGCTTGTTAAGTTGCAATATGTGATTCATCTTCAGGAAAATTGAGCTTCAGATATAGTCTAATAGTCTCCCACGCTTCTGGCGTAATTAAGACTCCCTTGTAGTGGATTGGTACGGTCTGGAGTTACTACAAGAACCTCCAAATGAGCTAGGCATTTCAGTTGGTATATGTGACTCCATCACTTTCTTGGCTTTCAGTAAATGCAATTTATAGCATCCTAGCTATATCGTTATATATATATGATTCATTGAACTTCTGGTTCATGTTCGTTTAACCAATGATATAAAATTATTGAGAATTTGTATTCCTTGTAATCTCTTATACATACTAATCTCATTGTCCGCTCCCCCTAAGGATGGGATCTTATCTCATCAAAATGAGAATCTTGATACCGAGCGATCACCCAATAAAAGCTCTAGGTATTTATAATATATAGGGACGCCTACCCCTTGTATAATCCCAAATTTCCTTGTGAAATTACTTTAGATTGTTTAGGGGGGGGGGGGGGGGGGGGGGGGGTAATAGGACATACACCACATATCCATATACTTTTAATTCTCTTCTGGAGATAAGTTTCAATTAGGAGATTATATCGTGGTCAGTCAAAATCGAACTTAATTCTCGACATCCAAACTTTGCATGACCTCATATGGTCAACGACTTCGCTACAATTTTCCAAGTATTAGCTTTAACCTAGTTATCATTGATGACCACATAAATAACGACTGTACTGGATCGTCCTATTTAGCAGTGTGAGCTACCAAATGCTCGACCATTACACTGTTTGACTGATTTCATTCTCCCACTTAATATTTCATGTGACCAATATGTTAAAACATCTATCAACATCATATAATATATGAATAATTAACAATGGTTCATATGACGGTGTTATTTGTCCTAATTGTATCCTTGAATATGTCAAGAAACATGGAGACTCTGCTTTTACTCTTGATATAATCTGCGTTAAGTTTGCTAAGAAAACAAGCCGTATATTTACGATCACACTAAGACATGTACTTCATATCCTAGGATCTTCTAGTCCTATAGTGGATGTCTAAGTGAATTTATAATGATCCTGCACATCATTGTTTCACTTGGGTGATCGGATCCATTTTTGCCACAAGAAATATGTTGCCATTAACTACCTTCTGGTTAGAAATATTATATGATTCAATGGGTTGTCGTATGTACCTAGTGTGTAACGTTTCCTATGAACTTTTAGATAGATATTCGATATTGTCCTCATTCATGAATTTTGCATGAATCAATTTTTTGAATATCTTTTCAAATGATCAACAAGTTTGTCCTAAACTTGTAAATCATAGAGTGTTACTCATTTATCTTCTTGATCTTTCCAATAACAAAATAAGGCTTCTTCTGGAGCCATGAATGAGACACTCTTTCTAAACCTTATATCTCACACTTGGTGTTTGCCATTGTAATAATCCTCATATTATCATAGAGGTCAGGTGATAGAAGGTATGTCTGATGAAAGCAAGTTATAGAATTCTCTTAGGTTGTGAATGGTCTAAATTATGGTTAACCTTATGTTAACTGTAATTTGAACCAACTTATAAATTTTAACTTAGAAATGCCTGAACCAATTTATAAAGTGTGAAATGGGTTAGGCATGGTTAAACTTATACAGTTGGGTATCTTAGAATAGGGTCACATCTCCGAGTTGTTACCAGCCAAGTTTCGGGGTCGAAACTTCTTTTAAGGGGGTAGTGATGTAATACCCCTCATTTTTAGTAAGGGCATTTGGGTAATTTTCCCAACCCTCGTTCTGTAATTGTGTCGCTTTCGGAGAAGTTCAGATTTTCTGTATCGTGTTTGATCTCTGTAATAATTCCATGAGTGGTATAAAATACATCCGACGTATTTTCGGGGCTTAGAATATTTGTTTGGGTACAAATATATAATTTCCGGGATTTAAACCCATGCCAAACCCTTCCCCGGGCAAACAGACGCGGAAATGCCTTTTCCGCGACCGCAGAAGCATTTCCGCGACTGCGGAAGCATTCTCAAACCTAACAATAGGCCAAGAATTTTAAAACCTGGTTCTGATACCATAACTGTAACACCCCCAACTTATTGTCGGAAATGCCACACGCCAGTGACCTCAGACATTGCTGTCCGATGTCACCCAAGACTTTAATCAGAACAATTAATCTTAAATAAACATAATAAACAAACAGAAGGTTAAACAACGGAAAACATTTTTAAATGAAACTCAACCATTCTTATTAGAAGATCTCTCATCAAACGAGAGTAGTGTTTTTACAACAGAGTGAAATTACAGCGGAAGACTTTAAATTACACAGCGGAAGACTTTAAGAATAAACCTATTACATGACTAGGTTATAAAAATACATTTTAGAGTAATACTTAACGACCTTGAAATACCGACACTTAAATCTACAACTGCAAGCCTCTTCTTCAATTGGTTACTTCGAGTCTTCGGGGACCAACCACTGATGTGCCGTATAGGACGGATGACACCAGCCAACCATGCAAGGAATAAAACCCGGTTGGTTAGTCTAATGAAAGACTATGCAAGAGTGCAAATAGAATGGTTCTAGTGATCGTAACCGTTTACTATCATTGACCCTCGAATAACAACCGAAGGGACGATATATAACCCGGAACTTTCACGAAATGATTAAAGTTTAGACATGCACTGAAAAGGAGACTCCAAAGGAAATGAGCCTTATGAGAAACGTATGAAGAGAAGACTCCAAAAGACTGAGTCTTACGGGAAAGTCTGACAAATATTTGGGAATGTTATAATTTCACACAAGCGTTTAAAAAGACTTGACCATTTGGGTCCACGACCAACCTCACCGCGTAATGCGAATTCAGATTTGGAAGGAGGACTTACTCTAATCGAAGTCCGGGCGGTTTCCACGTTGTACTCCTCGCCCGAGGGTATATTAATCATGTGCATAATCACACTTATCTTGTTTAATTCCAAAACGTATATTCACGTTAAAGCTTTTATCATATAAATATATCATCTCGATACGAGAGATATCTTGGGAATATTTCCCGAATGTTTGGCACCAGCTGTGTGCACCTCCCCTGAACTCGGATAGGGGACAGTCATGACCAGGGAAGGGTGTTAGGGCTTGGACATCCTATCCACCACGGTTATAAAGAAACGGCTAGACCTCGCAAGGTACATAGCGTTCCTACGAATACTCGTTCTAACTACATTTTAAGTTCACACACACAAAATCCACACCAATACCATCATGGTAATAACATATATAATAGCGTTGTTTCTAGCAATATATACAACCTATTATAATATCATGTTTTAATCGTATCATTTATAAAATCTATTCCCCAAACGAAAGCAATAGTTCATCCCAATTTAATTAACAATTAAAAACAATTGATAATTAATGGAAACATGGAATGATAAGCAAGAGCAAACCGCCACTTGCCTTAATCGAGACGAATTACAGATGTCGGGTTCCGGGGTCTGGCGACTCGAATCTGAGTACGAATTCCTACGACGACGAAACATAAGACGGAACCCTAAGTTAAATATGATACGAAGATACGACACGGAAGAACGAAAACCGAGAAGAACGAGAGAAACAGGGAAAATGAACCTAATCCACGGTCGCGGAATTCATCTCCGCGGTCGCGGAAGTTCATCCCCACGGTCGCGGATGTTCATGTCCGTGATCGCGGTTACCCTTCTGATGACGACTTCGGCGCTTACCTACGACGACGACGGGGACTTCATGGCTCGGACGAGGGCTCCCTTCGACGACCACCACCTCCTAGCCTCCAAGGACTCTCGGCGAACAGCTCCGACGAGGGCACGGGCTTCGGCGAGGCTTGACAGCACCGGCGACTAGGGCTGAGCACGGGCCGGAACCCAACCCGAACCGAACCCAAAAAGCCCGAAACCCGAACGGCCAAAAATCTGGGACCGAAGACCGAACCGAAGACATTGGTTCGGGTTCGGTTCGGGTTCGGGCTAAACAACACTTTTCGTTAAAAAACAGGCTAAATTACACTAAAAACCCGAACCCGAACCGAACCGAAACCCGAAACTCTGATTTGGTCGGACCGAAACCCGAACCGAAGGCATGTCGGTTCGGGTTCGGTTCGGGTTTTTCGGGTCGGGTCGGGTTCGGTTCGGGCTTCGGTTTTCTCGGCCCGTGCTCACCCCTACTGGCGACGACGAAAATGAGAGGAAGAGAGACTGAGTGCGAGCTGTGGATGAAGAATTCGAGGCCCAAGCCTCCCCTTTTATAGCCAAAGGAAGAACAACCCCCCGACCAGATCTACGACGAAGAATGGGATCAACGGTGACGCGATCGACGATGAGGAAGACGAAGCGTCGCTGGCGTGCCTGCACTTTTCCGCGGTCGCGGAAAATTCCAGTGCCTAGGGTCTATTATTCCACAGTCGCGGAAAAGGCATTTCCGCGTCTATTTGCCCGGGGAAGGGTTTGGCATGGGTTTAAATCCCGGAAATTATATATTTGTACCCAAACAAATATTCTAAGCCCCGAAAATACGTCGAATGTATTTTATACCACTCAAGGAATTATTACAGAGATCAAACACGATACAGAAAATCCGAACTTCTCCGAAAGCGACATAATTACAGAATGAGGGTTGGGAAAATTACCCAAATGCCCTTACTAAAAATGAGGGGTATTACATCACTACCCCCTTAAAAGAAGTTTCGACCCCGAAACTTGGCTGGTAACAACTCGGAGATGCGACCCTATTCTAAGATATCCAACTGTATAAGTTTAACCATGCCTAACCCATTTCACACTTTGTAAATTGGTTCAGGCATTTCTAAGTTAAAATTTATAAGTTGGTTCAAATTACAGTTAACATAAGGTTAACCATAATTTAGACCATTCACAACCTAAGAGAATTCTATAACTTGCTTTCACCAGACATACCTTCTATCACCTGACCTCTATGATAATATGAGGATTATTACATTACTACCCCCTTAAAAATAGTTTCGACCCCGAAACTAGCATTGCTAAACTAAGGGGTCCGATTTCACCATAATCTTACTACCTGATCTTAATATCCTTAATCATCTCATCCTTGTACTTGCTCCTAGGAAAACGATCCGTTTCCTCGACCATACTATTACCGTGCATCTCTTATTCCCACGTGCTACACTTGTATCAACGCGTGACTATATCCACAAGGTCATAATTATCTTAGGATAATAGTCTCCCAAAACCATCGCAATAGACTCGCTAAACCTTAAGCATGAGAACATACATTTCTCTTTCACCTTTCTCTAAGCCTCTTTCAGAGTACATACCTTATCTTCCTTAAGTTGATATCCTTAAATAATTTTGGTCTTCGTAACCTATATCACCAAAATCGACTATTTCTCGATCATGATTCTTCTCGCAACATACTGCCTACATTCCTTTCTCTTACTAGAACAAATGTGATCGTCCACAAGATTACCTTTGCCTTGATCAGAGTATCCATTATACTCTCCAATATAACCTCGCTATATTGCCCCATTCCTCATAAAGACCTTGATGTCTTCAAACAGAAGAATACAACATTTTTCTACTAACTTTCCTTCGATGATCATATCCTCAAAGTACATGCATAGAATTAAACTATACCGTAACTTATTACTTCCACTTGTCATATTGGCCTTACTCCTTACATACACGGCTCACCTATTACATTGGTTACCTTAATTACATTTGGCCCTTGTGCCATATCTTAACTCAAAATCTTTACGCATATGATCCCACAATTAAGCACACCACATCCTATGTCCAATTATCTCAACATGTTCTAATAATCCATTCCACAAGATCATACTCTCGTTTTACCCTAACGTTCCATACGATCACCTTAATAGACATGGGTCACATTTTCCTCAAGTTCACTTGGTATCGTCCACATACTTACTTTATGTCACACTATTGATCTTCAAAAATCATAACAAACTTTTATCGGTTGAGTTTGTTATTCATCCATAAATCCTTAAACAACCCGTTGTCCTCATACGATTTATTATCCCAAATCAAGTACCCTTTTGCTTTACTGATATTTATTGTTTACTCAAGACTAACTTAACGTATTCCATTATTCAATCTCTCACTTAAACCTTTAAAGTTCCTCAATTTATTTACTCAAACATACCATATCGATGAACGATGCCTTGCCATCAAAATCAATCACTTTACGTCCTAATCCTTCAATGGGTATCTAGGAGTAACATTTGTTACCTTACTCCTTAAACGTACATATGACAATTTCCCATGCCACATCCTTTTGTTTATCGAAATCCTCCGAATAACTATGCCCTACACCATAACCTTTCACTTTCAAGTGGGCTTTCTCCCAATACAATCGTTCACAACTTAATTTTCCAAAAAGTGCTATATCATCGGCCTTATAGACGTCACACTCTCTTAAAATACACGTTACAAACCTTGTAAATCTCCAGATATCATAACTCCATATCCCTTGAAGGTACAGTTCACTGATTCAGTTCCTTGGCCCAATTAAATTTGGCCCTAAAGCTCACTTCCAAGTCAAACCTCTAGTTTCCTCAAAACAAGATCGTGATAAATCGATTAGCACAGTTGTGGCTAATCACTTTATTTTCCTAGACGTGACACCAAATCGCCTTAAAAGACATCGATCACTCTCTATCCAATCCTTATGTCGTTTCTCTTAAGAAAACCCCATAACGAAACCTTAGATAAATCTTCCAAAATAATACCTATGGTCTCACACCCTTAGCCTTTCTGAAAGTTTTAACCCTCTGGCTCACAATGAACATATACCCACTTACACATTCCATAATTACACCCTTGGGTCCTAAGGTTTTACTCAAGGTCGTAATAGAGTACGATCTATTTAGAGAAACTGGATTCCCTATGAACTATCTCTTATAAACATTTATTCTCTTCTCAACAATCTATCCACATAGACGACTATAGTATGACCTCACAACCAGGCATTCTGAACTTCCTATAGTTCATTCTTACGTATTTTTACCAGAAAAAAAATGTTTAGGGCACACATATGAGAAGAAAACTCTTAATCCCATAGAGCATTAACCACGTACATTTGTTTCCTTTACATTAAGGAATTTTGGTAAAACTCAACTCACGAGATAACGCTCGTCCCGCTCAACGAAGGGAGTAAGTAATGTCATACCGATGTGACATTACTCCAAGAATAAAGAGAGATTCTTAAGAATGGATCTAGGAACTCAGTAATAGAGTCGCCCCTAGTGTTTAACCATGTAGGGAACGAACACCAAGGCTCCATACGTTACCCCTCCTTTGTGAGTCCTGACAGCCCTCATCCACACGTGACATAACTGTTTTTGGCACTCACGGAGTCTCGTATGAACGAAAAATTTGTAATAGTAATGAATTTAGTAATTTCCGGAACAAGGAAACACTTCTTTATTATTCGAAACATTACATAAAACAACTGATAGAAAGTCGAATAGACAGATTACTAAACTATAGAGACTATCGACACGAGTCATCGCTCCTTATTCTAAAAAGCCTTACAAAATACTACCATTCGTACAAAGCTTCCCTTCCGTCGGGATGACGTATCACAAAGAGTCGTTGCTCTTGACCAGAAGATTCCATAGGCGCTTTGCCTTTATCACGAGTAGCAGACTGCCCCGGAACAGATACTTCCGCCCCTGGGTTCTGTCCACTGCCAACTTTTGAGGCCTGATTTGCTTGAGTTGGCCTTAGGCCATTCTTCCTACAGTATGCCTTCATGTGGCATTCCCTCCCACATTTGTAACATACCCGCTTCATCTTTTGGCAACTAGGGCTCTTGTGCCCAGCCTTACCACAGTTGTGGCATTGAATCACGCCGTTACTCCGGTCTGAGCCTTTGGCGGAACCAGACTGAGTCGCCTTGGTCTTAGTACGACCAGATTTCTCGAACTTGGTGGGCGACGCCGGCCGCTTGAACGAGCCAGCCCTGTGATTCAGTTGCCCACTCTTTGCCTTAATCCGTGCCTCCATACTAGCTACGACTTGAGATAAGGGGGCCTCTTGGACTTGCGGTATCACCTGGGCCATTAATACTTCGACCACTAAGCCCACTATCTGTCCAATGGTCGCCGTACTTAGCACGATCGGGGCAGGAGGTGGAACTCCCCTTGCAGCTTGGGGGTCCGCTTGTCCCTGATGAACATTCTGCCACAGGGTCGGGTCACTATTACGTGAGCCAGATCCCGCATCTTCTCCTTGTGGAGTAGCACTTCTCAGCCGAATTCGAGAATCGTTGCTACTTTCATTAGCTGCTTGGTTGGTGGATCGGGTGTCCATCACTTGTTGATGAACCATAACGTTAGTTTAGAACTTTTCCAACTTGTACATGACACTGAGCCAATTACGTTATGATACGAATTATAAGGGTCCAAACTAATAACTTTATATCAGTCTGACTGGTCCACCACCATTATTCGCAGAAACGACCTTCTTTTCTTCTTGAAAGTGGGAACTCTAGGAGAAATGTCAACCTTTAAATGACATTAAACCTAAGGAGAAACGATATTCCTAAGAACGGATCTAAGGAATAAGTAACAACTTGAATCTTGCAGAAGTTTGAAAACCACTTATTATAAAACTTCATACTTTCAAACTTCATACTTTATACTACTAACCCTTTTATATAAAAATAATTATTATAAAGTTAGTTTCTCAACCAGTGATATGATTACCACAAACTTTTACCAAGACCAAAATCACACTTTTAAGTTACAATCATAAAGTTAATTTAATCGCTTATAACACGACATTTTATAAATCAATTATAAATAGCTTTTGAAGTTCAAATAGCTAAATCATTATTTTAAATTCCAAGGAGTAAATAAAACTTTTAAATCCAACAGTTAAATCCTCAAAATTCTTTTTAATAGAAAATAGGTTGAAAATAGTTTCGAAATTATTTTTCAAAAATTCTCAAACCTAACAATAGGCCAAGAATTTTAAAACCTGGCTCTGATACCGTAACTGTAACACCCCCGACTTATTGTCGGAAATGCCACACGCCAGTGACCTCAGACGTTGCTGTCCGATGTCACCCAAGGCTTTAATCGGAACGATTAATCTTAAATAAACATAATAAACAAATAGAAGGTTAAACAGCGGAATACATTTTTAAATGAACTCAACCATTCTTATTAGAATATCTCTCATCAAACGAGAGTAGTGTTTTTACAACAGAGTGAAATTACAACGAAAGACTTTAAATTACACAGCGGAAGACTTTAAGAATAAACATATTACATGACTAGGTTATAAAAATACATTTTATAGTAATACTTAACGACCTTGAAATACCGACACTTAAATCTGCAACTGCAAGCCTCTTCTTCAATTGGTTACTTCGAGTCTTCGGGGACCAACCATTGATGTGCCGTATAGGACGGATGACACCAACCAACCATGCAAGGAATAAAACCCGGTTGGTTAGTCTAATGAAAGATTATGCAAGGGTGAAAACAGAATGGTTCTAGTGATCGTAACCGTTTACTATCATTGTCCTCGAATAACAACCGAAGGGACAATATATAACCCGAAACTTTCACGGAATGATTAAAGTTTAGACATGTACTGAAAAGGAGACTCCAAAGGAAATGAGCCTTATGGGAAACGTATGAAGAGAAGACTCCAAAAGATTGAGTCTTACGGGAAAGTCTGACAAATATTTGGGAACGTTATAATTTCACATAAGCGTTTAAAAAGACTTGACCATTTGGGTCCACGACCAACCTCACCGCGTAATGCGAATTCAGATTTGGAAGGAGGACTTACTCTAATCGAAGTCCGGGCGGTTTCCACGTTGTACTCCTCGCCCGATGGTATATTAATCATGTGCATAATCGCACTTATCTTGTTTAATTCTAAAATGTATATTCACGTTAAAGCTTTTATCATATAAATATATCATCTCGATACGAGAGATATCTTGGGAATATTTCCCGAATGTTTGGCATCAGCTGTGTGCACCTCCCCTATACTAGGATAGGGGACAATCATGACCAGGGAAGGGTGTTAGGGCTTGGACATCCTATCCACCACGGTTATAAAGAAACGGCTAGACCTCGCAAGGTACATAGCGTTCCTACGAATACTCGTTCTAACTACATTTTAAGTTCACACACACAAAATCCACACCAATACCATCATGGTAATAACAGATATAATAGCGTTGTTTCTAGTAATATATACAACCTATTATAATATCATGTTTTAATCATATCATTTATAAAATTTGTTCCCCAAACGAAAGCAATAGTTCATCCCAATTTAATTAACAATTAAAAATAATTGATAATTAATGGAAACATGGAATGATAAGCAAGAGCGAACCACCACTTGCCTTAATCGAGACGAATTACAGATGTCGGGTTCCGGGGTCTGGCGACTCGAATCTGAGTACGGATTCCTACGATGACGGAACATAAGACGGAACCCTAAGTTAAATACGATACGAAGATACGACACGGAAGAACGAAAACCGAGAAGAACGAGAGAAACGGGGAAAATGAACCTAATCCGCGGTCGCGGAATTCATCTCCGCGGTCGCGGAAGTTCATCCCCGCGGTCGCGGATGTTCATGTCCGCGATCGCGGTTACCCTTCTGACGACGACTTCGGCGCTTACCTACGACGACGACGGGGACTTCATGGCTCGGACGAGGGCTCCCTTCGACGACCACCACCTCCTAGCCTCCAAGGACTCTCGACGAACAGCTCCGGCGAGGGCACGAGCTCCGGCGAGGCTTGACAACACCGGCGATGACAAAAATGAGAGGAAGAGAGACTGAGTGCGAGCTGTGGATGAAGAATCCGAGGCCCAAGCCTCCCCTTTTATAGCCAAAGGAAGAACAACCCCCCGACCAGATCTACGGCGAAGAATGGGATCAACGGTGACGCGATCGACGAGTAGGAAGACGAAGCATCGCTGGCGTGCCTGCACTTTTCCGCGGTCGCGGAAAATTCCAGTGCCCAGCGTCTATTATTCTGCGGTCGCGGAAATGCTTCCGCGGTCGCAGAAAAGGCATTTCCGCGTCTGTTTGCCCGGGGAATGGTTTGGCATGGGTTTAAATCCCGGAAATTATATATTTGTACCCAAACAAATATTCTAAGCCCCGAAAATACGTCGAATGTATTTTATACCACTCAGGGAATTATTACAGAGATCAAACACGATACAGAAAATCCAAACTTCTCCGAAAGCGACACAATTACAGAACGAGGGTTGAGAAAATTACCCAAATACCCTAACTAAAAATGAGGGGTATTACAGCCATTTGCAGGGTAAAGAAACTCCTGATTTATCAAAATTGTATAAGTAATGACGTTATCGATAATAGTCCCCACCATTGAAGTTTCCATATGGGTGATCCTTTAATATTTGAGATATCATCAACTCAAAATTAGATAAATCATTACCTTGATTTCTAACTTTCCAATAAAAATAGATGCCTTAAAATATGTACTCCTACCATAGTACAAAATTGACATATGATCATGAAACTCTTTGGGAGTATATAGTAATCTCTAAACTATCAAAATAATGAGTCTTAATACTCTCATAGAGTTGATGATGGTATGATAGAATCATTAGTTTAGCACAATTTTTATATGAATTCCAAGTGCTAAATTCGTATCCCAAATTCGTTTAGTCAAATGAATTTTAACACTTAAACCACGTGTTAAATTATTTCTTCTGGAAACCATTAAAAATTTGGCGTTGCAATGATAACAACTGTTCCAAAATAAATTTAAGAACTACAACACTAGTAAAAGAAAATAAACTCCAATTCATCACTACATAGATTTTACTTCAAGGATGATATACGTCACTACTGGAACATCATTTGACTCTATGTCTATCCACTTGAGAGGATAAAGTATATCGTTACAAAATAATGTCACTTCAGGGATCATACATACACAATTATCACCACTTCAGAGAATGAAAGTTATCACTTCAGGAAACGAAAGTTACATCACTTCAGGGATTGAAAGTTGTTGTATCACTTCAGGGATCGAAAGTTGTATCACTTCAAAGATCGAAAGTTGTATCACTTCAGGGATGGAAAGTTGTTACATCACTTCAGGGATAAAAAAATGTTACATCATTTCAGGGGTCGAAAGTAGTTGTATCACTTCAGGGATCAAAAATTGCATCATTTCAGAAATTGAAACACATATCACTTTAAAAATTGATATATATATATATATATATATATATATATATATATATATATATGCATGTTCTTATTTAAGAACATAGAAAAAATAACAAACAATGACAATACCAATTACATATTATATGTTAATCCACAAAACAATTACATATTCTAAACAAGAAGAAAAATCCATCAAACGCTAACTCCAGCATATTAAAAGTGAGGTTCGAGTTCCAAGATGCATAATCAAGTGAACATGTTCAAGTTTCACGAAAGAGGTATATAAGGTAGATCGATGGAAGATATTTATATCTTCTAATTACAGGACAATATAAGATGCAAGAATCAAATATTTTATATATAAGGATATATAAGAATAAGAATGACAAAGAAAACAAGAACCAATAAAAGAGAAGCACCGGAGGGTTTTGAAGCAAAGCAGTAATTTCTAGTCATATAAGAGGCACAAAGCAATTTTCATGTTGAATGCTGGATGTAGGAGGCGAGATTTCTAAACAGAGTAACTCGTGCTAATAATGTATTGTAAATTAAGAGAAAAGAGAGACATTTAAGAAAAGAGTAATGAAAAAGTAAATTTGTGTTTATTAGACTTTTAATAAAAACCTTAAATATGATTTACAATAATTAGGAAATAAGTCAAATCTAAGGTTTAGAAAAATTTATCTTATATACATCCATAAATATAATATCATAACACACTCCGGTTTTTATGAAGTGTAATTTAGCTTCTTGAAAGAAAATGCTTATATCATATGCTATTTTATGTTATGTAGTATATATTTGTGTCATTGTCTATAATTAGATTATTGTCTCTAGCTGATCGAAGTGCTGATTTAAGTTATCGATCACTTCTATCTCTAATTGTATCAAATAATGATAATGATAGTAACGCTTATGTATTTATTATGTATAGGATATTATGTATTTATTATTTCCTTATTATTCTCAATTGTATCTTGTACCCTTTATATATTCTATCCAATACAAGGCAACCCCAAGTGAGCTGTCTCATTCTCACATGGTATCAGCCTAAAAATCCTCTCCTCCCCTCTCAAACGATCCTCCTCTCCTTCCGCTTCCTTCGATCATGTTTGATCTCACACCGCCCATCGCCTCTCCCTCCGGCGACAACACCACAACCACCGACCCCCAAAACACCACTCAAACCGCCACTACCAACCCAAGCCGCACCCCATCCGAATCTGCCATGGCCCAGGCACTCCATGTTGCATCAATCAAAACGCATGACCCTTTCTCCCTTGACCTCAAGGAATCCAACTACAACAAGTGGCACACTCTATTTCTCGTCACCGTTGGGAAATTTGCTCTCCTCCACCACATCAACAACTCCTCTCCACCGCACCCTAATGATCCCGAATGGCAGGTTCTTGACTTTATCGTGCTATCCTGGATCTACGGGTCTATCTCAACCGAGATCTTTGATATCGTTATGAAGAACGATGCCTCTGCTCAAGATGTCGGGAACGCGATTGAAAACCTCTTTTGCGACAACAAGAAGACCAGGGCCATCCAATTGGAGACCGAATTCCGCAGCCTTGTTCAAGGCTCTCTCTCTCTATTATTGAGTATTGTCAAAAACTTAAAGTCCTTGCTGACGGACTCAATGACGTTGACAATCCGGTCTCTGATGAAACTCTAGTTCTCCAGACTATTCGTGGCTTGAACAATGATTTTCAAACCATGGCCGCCATTATTCCGATGCAACGCCCTTTCCCGACGTTTCAGGAATGTCGGAGTTCTCTTCTGCTTGAGGAATCACGGCACTCCAATGTCTCCTCCTCTGATACGGCGCTTATTGACACAACCACCCCGGCTCCTCCTGCTCCGGCTCAGCATGCGGCTCCTCCTCCCCCGGCCATATCACAACCCGCCAACACTCAGCAGCAGCAGCCACCGGCACACCAACCGCCTTCTGGCTCCAACCGGGGGCGAGGCTGCGGGCGGGGACGAGGTCGTGGTCGCAATGGTGGTCGTGGATGGCCCAACTGGAACCCACACTGGAGTTGGCAGCAACAACAACCATGTAACCCGTCCATTCAACAATGGGCCGTTGGTATCCTTGGTGCCGGACCTCGTCCTCAATAGCAGAACCCACAACAGCAGGCTATGATGACGCAGTGGGATCAACAAGCCTTGGTGAATGCGTTACACAGTATGACTTTGCAACAACCGAATGATGGTTGGTACATGGACACTGGCGCCTCATCCCACATGACCTCCAACGCAGGTAATCTTTCTCCCGTTTTTAATCCTGGCATTTATTCATCTTCAAACATCATTGTGGGAAATGGAAATCGCCTACCCATCACAAAAATTGGCCATACATCCCTATCTCACCTTCCCAAAATGTTCTTGTCACCCCGGGTCTCATAAAAAATCTAATATCAGTTCGAAAATTCACTACTGATAACAATTGTTCTGTTGAATTTGACCCTGCTGGTTTTTATGTGAAGGATCTTCATACCAGGAACGAGATAATCAGATGCAATAGTCACGGTGATCTATACCCTTTCCTTCCGCCATCCACAAAATCGAGTCAAGTCGCCCTCACGACATCTCAAAGTTCTCCTCAAATAATATGGCACTGTCGTCTCGGTCATCCTGGTGTCCATGTCCAACGTCACCTCCAATCGAGTCAGTCCATCTGCTGCAGTGGCCGGCCACCCCCTCTATACCACGTTTGTCAACTCGGCAAACATCAAAAATTGCCATTTCATTTGTCTAATTCCTGTACTCAGTCGTCTTTTGCAATTGTGCATTGCGACTTATGGACCTCTCATGTTCTTAGTGTCTCTGATTATAAGTATTATCTTATCATTTTGGATGATTATTCTCACTATTTATGGACTATTCCATTGAAAAATAAATCAGAAGTCTTTCATAAGTTCTCTCATTTCCTTTCTTATGTCAAAAATCAATTCAATTCCACAATTAAAAGTCTACAATGTGATCATGGTCGGGAATTTGATAACAAAGATTTCCATCAATTCTTCCACAAAAATGGCATATTGTTTCGTTTCTCTTACCCCCACACCTCTCAACAAAATGGGAAAGCTGAACGCATGATCCGTACAATCAATAATGCTATTCGTACTCTTCTATTCCAAGCCAACCTCCCACCTAATCTATGGGCCGAAGCCCTTGCTGCAGTCACCCATATTCTTAATCTCTTACCCACTAAAACTCTTGGTCTCTCCACTCCCCACACCAAGCTCCTCAAAACGGCCCCACAATATGGACACCTACGAATTTTCGGGTGTCTGTGTTATCCCAATCTCTCCTCTACAATACCACACAAATTAGTCCCTCGTTCGAGTCCATGTCTTTTTCTAGGATATGCTGAAAATCACCGAGGTTATCGTTGTCTGGATCTTCAAACAAGAAAGATAATAATATCAAAATATGTTATTTTTTATAAGACTCAATTTTCCTCCCAAAAAGATATTAAAAAAAATAATTCCTATGATTTCCTACAATTTACTATGGAAAATCCCACCCTTCAAAAAAAATCCCTGCCTTATTTTCCACGCTCCTCAAAATCCTCCCCCAACAAACACTATCTCTCATAATCCCAATAATCTCTCCCAATCATCATCTTATAATTTGACCTTATCCCAAATAACCCCACTCCCTACGTCATCTCACCCACCCACTCTCTCTCCTATAACAAATTCCCAAATCCCACATAATTCTACCCCACCCACACCGGTCATATCTGCCGGCCCCACTCCCTCCCCTTATCCCTCACCCACACCGGCCCAAACCCCACAATCGGCCCACCAAAACTCCCCACCCTCACACCGGTATTGTTAAACCCAATCCCATTTACAATGTGACAACCTTCATCTCTCCCATTCCCTCCAGTCACAAAATTGCCTTCCAAGACCCACAATAACGTCAAGTAATGTAAGATGAATTTAATACTTTGATTAAAAATAGGAGTTGAGAACTTGTTCCGAAGCCTTTATCTGCTAATGTGGTTACATGAAAGTGTCTCTTTCGCCACAAATTTGGCGCTGATGGGCATTTGGCTCGTTACAAGGCCAGATGGGTTGCTCGTGGGTACTCTCAACAACATGGGATTGATTTTGATGAGACCTTCTCTCCGATGGTCAAACATGCGACAGTCCGGACAGTCTTAGCTCTTGCTCTATCTCGTGATTGGCCCATACACCAGTTAGATGTGAAAAACGCCTTTCTGCATGGTACTCTGAAGGAAACTGTTTATTGTCAGCAGCCCCCAAGCTTTGAAGACCCGACTTGCCCTGGTTATGTCTCTCACTTGCAGAAAGCTCTGTACGGCCTCAAGCAAGCTCCTCGGGCGTGGTTTCAGCGCTTTGTGTCCTATCTCCTTGCTATTGGCTTCAACAACAGTAAGTCTGATCCTTCCTTGTTCACTTTCAAACAAGGGAATCGTGAGGCACATCTTCTTGTTAATGTGGATGATATTGTTATTACTGCTTCTTCCTCTGCTTTCTTGACACGGGTCATCACAACATTAGGGAAATAATTTGCCATGACAGATCTTGGACAATTACATTATTTTCTTGGGATTACTGTGACACGTAGTGCTGCTGGGTTACACTTAAGTCAGGAAAAGTACTCCAAGGAAATATTACAGAAAGCAGGTATGCTCGACTGCAATCCAAGTCGGACACCGATTGATACAACGGCTAAGCTTGGCCAAGCTACAGGTGACCGTATTCCAGATCCCACCTTGTATAGGTCGCTTGTTGGTGCCCTACAGTATCTGACTTTCACACGCCCTGATATATCATATGATGTTCAGCAGTGTTGTCTCTATATGCATGACCCCAGGGAACAACACTTTTTGGCTCTCAAGCGCATTCTCAGATACGTCCAGGGTACTACTGCTCTCGGCTTACAGCTCACCAAGGGCTCGGTTTCCTCCCTGTCTGCCTATTCCGATGCAAATTGGGCTGGTTGTCCGGACTCACAGAGATCCACCTCGGGATATTGTGTTTACTTGGGTGACAATTTACTCAGTTGGTCGTCCAAACGACAGACAACCGTGGCTCGTTCAAGTGCAGAAGCCGAGTATAGAGCAGTCACCAATGCGGTTGCTGAAACATGTTGGCTCCGTCATCTTCTTCGGGAACTCAACTCACCGATCACTAGTACTACATTGGTATTCTGTGATAATGTTAGTGCCATGTACCTTTCTTCTAATCCGGTTCAACATCAGCGCACTAAACATGTGGAGATCGACTTGCACTTCGTCCGTGACAAGATCGATTTAGGTGAGGTTCGAGTTCTTCATGTGCCATCGTCACACCAATTTGCAGATTTGTTCACAAAAGGGTTGCCTTTTCCTCTGTTTTCCGAGTTCCGATCCAATCTACGCGTTCACCAAGCTCCCGCTTCAACTGAGGGGGGATGATAGTAACGTTTATGTAGAGTATTATGTATAGGATATTATGTATTTATTATTTCCTTATTATTCTCAATTGTATCTTGTACCCTTTATATATTCTATCCAATACAAGGCAACCCCAAGTGGGCTTTCTCATTCTCACATATAAGATAAAATCAGATGTATATGCAAAAACTATATATATAGTTTCTTGCCGTATGTAAAAGTTATATACATAAATTATAGGATAATTAAGACATTCATGCATGTTTCCGAAGAAATAATTAAACAAGTAAAACAGAAGCCTGATATGGCGGAATAAATAAGCTGACACGTCTATAAAACTAAAATTCCATGCGTATGTTCATGGAAGAAACCATAATCGATCCTCATTAGTTTATAGGAATTTATATTTATAAAATCAGGGGTTCAGAACAGAAGATAGAAATTGATGCCAAACAAAGCCAACATGCACATATAATTAATTAAGTAAAAAAGTCATTTCTAATTTTGTAAGGGCCGGATAGTTCATACATTATAAAATTAACGACCTTAATTAGAGATCATAAATCGTGGCCGATGATTGTGTTAAATGATGAATCTGGCCTAGATACATCAGACTAAATGACTAGCTATAGTGTGATATATAACGGTGGGATTAACATTTATACATAAGTGAACCATATAGAAATTCATTACAGAGCGCATAATAAACATGTATTGTAACTAGGAAAACTTTCAAGTGAGAATATGTAAATGTCAGATGTGAATGGATTTATATATTTATATGTATGACTTTGATAGGTGGAAACTCATGCATATATATACAAAAATTCATGTACACCTCTAGATGTGTATGGATTTTTTCCTGTATGTGTATAAATTTGTGATTATATAATGACTAAGTATAAGTAACAACTCATGCACATACACACAAAGTAATGTGCATTGATTTTGATCTCTGTATGCATAAGTTTGTGACTATATATATGATGACTATGTGTAAGTGAAAACTCATGCACATCACAAGACGTGCTTAGATTTTTGTCTGTATGTGCATGGGTTTCCACCTACCATAGTCATGCACAAACAAACATAAATTCATACACATCCGACATTCTCACATTCTCACCTAAGCGTTCACATGAATATTTTCCTTGAAGTAAAAAAGATTACAAATATTATTGCATTAATAAGTAGCAATGTTGTCATTGAGGTTAATAATAATTAGATAGAAGTGAGATAAAAACTTTGAACGTATAATCTTTAGATATAAAAGTATTCATTATTTTCTTTATAGTGTTGAATTATAATTTTGAACATATTCTAAGAAGTAATAAGTGTGTATATGAGAAGATCTGTTTAATGATTTTATATGTTAATTTAATACTTAAATAATACCATACGATAATTATTTGAAGAATTGTAAAAATTGTTTATAAAATTGTATATAAAATCGGAATATATCGTACGTACTTATGTGCACAATTTGCCATTTACGGATAGTGAGATCGTTAATTAAAATCGTAAATCTGGATTTGATTACGATGCTCAACGGAGATGAAGTTCACCGTTGAGTTAACGTATCGTTGTGTTTCGGATAGGATGAGAGATATTCAGAAGGGAAGAGATAGAACATAAGAGAGAAAGACAAGAGAGAGAGATAAAACTTGTTATGAATCGTAATAGTCTGTTCCGCTCTATAACAAACAAATGGCTATATATCAGCCAATACACCTCAATGCCCTATCACTAATATAATTGTTGTTTTATATTTTTTGCTTATACGTTAAAGTTTGTAAAACACACTAGTACAAAACATAGGGCCGGATTGCGGTTATTTAAGACACGGAACCACGGTTTCCCGTCCGTGGTTGTTCTCGGCACGGTCCGGCCCTCAGACCACGTTTTTGGTTAACCGTGATAAGTCAGACCGCGGTTATTTAAAATTGTGGTAACCAGACCGTGGTTATTTAAAACCGTGGTAGACATGCCGGACCGCGGTTCGTATAAACCGTGGTAGACATGCCGGACCGCGGTTCTTTAAGAACCGTGGTGCACTTTAGTTTTTTTTTTTAAATAAATAAAATGAAACAGGACAGCGGTTCTGGAAAATAACCGCTGTCCAGTTTCATTTTCTTTTAAAAAAAAATTGCACACAAATAGCAACCCAAATCAATTTCAGAGCACAAAACTGAATTAGAGATACGTCTCTACCTTAGCATCATCTACATTATTCCTTTTCTATAAAGTCAGCTTCATATCAAACAAATTGGAAATACATTGTGAAGAAACATTACAAATGTGACGAAGCCAAAGCTCTCCAATGACACCCAAGTGGCGCCAACACAGTAGAGCAATGGAGGAAAAACGGGCAATATTCGAATCGAGCGCCTTTAATCTATTGCCTGCAACAACAAAACCTGCAAATTGGAAAAGTATTCGTTGCTAGCTTTCTCAAGGACATAAATGTTAAGCAATTAGTACAAGAATCAACTCTACGTTGTATGATGGACAATAAGATCAAAGAAACTTCAATGAAGATTAAGAGGAGCAAAGAAATCAAATGTAAGGATTGAATACCTAATTCCTCATCTTATATACATATGCCTCCACAACATTCTTTCGGTCTTTCGTCTCTTCCATCACCCGATCTTGGCCTCAATCTCCTCAAAGCTCAGCCCCTTGGTTTCTGGTATCACGTAGAATATGAAGAAAAGAGACAATACCGCTATTACTCCGAACACGAAGAACACATTTCCTGCTCCAATCAGCGCCTGCGATATCAGTCATCACAATTAGTCCACTCCATTGCATTTCTTTTTTAAAAGAATATATACTTCCAATTTGCTTCATCTTTTAAATAGCCTAGCCGGTCATTAGCCGGACCGGATGATTTCAGCACAAAGCTTTCAAGGAAGGCAAATTCAGCACCTTTAGAGGAGAAAAAGGAGAAAGTGACTAGAGCATTTGCGCTGAAGTTCACTAGAACTGTTATGCTCAGACCTCGCCCTCTCATTCGTAGGGGGAAGATCTCTGAGATCATCAGCCAACCAATTGGCCCGAATGACAACTACAAAAAAGGAACAACACACTATGCGATGAGGTGAAAAAACAACACTGAAAATAACATCAATACACTCACAAACAATACAAGACTAGCTCCTGAATCTAATATATCGACCAAGGGAACTTCCTAGCCTCAATTTTTCTCAGTTTATTCCAAATAGCATATAGACAATATATTTAACCTACGAAACCTGAAATTGGGAGATACTTGATAGCACCCAACATAGAAAAGCAACGCGACAATCTAAAGTTCATTCACCAGTTTGTGCTAAAGGGACGTCAACAATTCCATCAACTGGTTCTTCTGAAGCAGTGAAACTTGAAAAGCAACAACTCTCCAAGTCGTCGTTTCGACTCAACTGGAAAACAACCACCATTTATTTTATAAGAATATTAGATGAATAATGAACCCGGACTATGTTCTCTTACCAAGCTGATTTGAAAGGCAATGTATTTGTGCACATAAATGAACCTAGCAGGGCATACAACAACTACAATAGTTGCATTCTATTTACAGTGTTCCAACCAATAATATAGAAATCTAACACAAATAGAAGGCACAACTCCTCAAATCATATGCAACCAAGGTTATCTACGTAGTCTTCTACAATCACTAGAACATTGCAATGCTGTTAATTGTTTTACCTAAGGGAAAAGGGCACAAATTTGAAACAAATTTTTTTCTCCTGTCATAAGATATTCATTTCAAACATAAGGTACCTGTTCAAATCTCCTTTTCCATTATCTTTATTCATTTCCTCTAATAAACAGGACTGGAAAATAGAATGAACCTCTAGCTAGTGGATATACGCAATATATGCTAATACAACTCAGTACATATAAGAATTCAAAAATAGAGGAACCAGACAGCACACCTTATTCCGGACCAAATTTCCAACCTTGAAGATATCACATTGCATTTCATCATTCAGTATTTTTTATTGCCTGCAGGCTGCAGTATCAAAAATATTGCAAACAAGATTGATTAAGTCAACATTGTTGGGCTTACAACAAATAACCGTATAATCTGCTTAGTCTATAGAGCAAATGTGCAATGTCAAAACCACTAATATCATAGCTAAAGTAGAGTGTCACTAAAAAGAAAAAATATGCAAGACTTCAATTTCTCTACAAAAAAAAACTATGTTTTCACTCCTCCAGCACCAGGACAAAATAGAAAAACAAGTCTTCATATAGCATACAAATGCAGCAACAATGTACACATTAGGAGATAAAGTCTATTAGTACTGTTATGGTCAGTGAACAAATAATTGTTCACTTTGCATCTTACGTAGGAGTTAAGAGCTAAATATTAGACCATTACCTTGTGTAACAAAAATGTCAAATGGACCTTACTCTGATCAACTGAAACAAAACATATACCCTGGAGCCTGCAAAAGACAAAGGCTTAATTGCAATATTAACATCATTGGAGAAATAGTTGCAAACCATGGCTTAATTGCAATATTAACATCATTGAATTAGGACTTGACTCAACAAAACTTATCGGGGAGGGAGAAGCACTGGCGAGGGACCGCGTCGGGGAGGGAGAAACACCGGTGGAGAACGACCGACACCAGCAAAATATGCCCACAAAATTTGCAAGTGAAGGAATGGGGAGGGGTAGCCGGTGGCGACGACGAATCGGGGTGGAGCGGCGAGGGTTTCGGTGGAGGGAATGGCAAGGGGTCTCGGCGGCCGGTACGCGGTGGAGCAACTTCGCAAGTGAATCGAAGAAGCGAGTAAGCTAGCGGCGCCCGAATTGAACAAACCCTAAAAGAGAAACGAAGACCGAGTTGCAGACAATGTGGTTTTTTATTTTTAAAATCTTTACCACGCTCAAACAGCAACCGTGGTCTGAGTATTTTACCGCGATTTCATTATCAAAACCGCGGTACTAGTTTAATTAATTTAATAAAAAAACTTTTATACCGCGTTTTTATATATAACCGTGGTCCGTATATATTCTTTACCACGGTTTTAAAATCCGCTCCAATAATAGTGCGGTTAATCCCCTTTTTTGTACTAGTGACATATCTATTTTTTGCTTATACGTAAAGTTTCCATTCAATTGTTTGACAATTTTTGCCGATAAATTGAAATATGAACTTTAATATAAATACTAATTATGCAGGATTTATTATGCTTTATCGTTTTAGTAGTATTGATGTTAGGGGTGTGACTATCTCTGCTTCAAAGACTACTTAGCCAAATTTTATTATTAATAAAGTTATGGAGAATTCCGTCTCTCTTTATATAATGTACTTTTTTTTATATCTTGAATATTTTTAGTCGATTAGTCATTTTTTTAGTAGATTTATCTACTTCTATAACAATCATTAACTATATATTTCTATATCAATGAAACATATATATTTAAAATATACTATTTTTAAAAATATACTATTTTAAAAAACATAAGAAAAAATAAACTAATCCCGTACAAGGCACGGGTACTACACTAGTGAGGAAATAAAAGCAAAAAAAAGAGTAAAACGTAAAATAAAAGTAAAGACTGAAAGAGGTGTCACGTGGCGAAAAAAGAAAGAGGATAAGAGGGTTTGCTTTAATTATATTGTAGATGTGTGTCCACATGTTTAACATCTCACGGTGTTTTTGGAGTATTAAGTATATTTTCAGATAAGTAAATCAAGTAACAGAAAAAATTAATCTGTCTAGTCACTCACTCTTTCTTGAAAATATATAGATCAATTATTCTGTCTAGTCACTCAGTCTTTCTTGAAAATTATTGTGTCTAGTCCCTTACTATTTCATGAAAATATATAGCTAAAAAAATTCAGATTTTTAGATTTTCATGGGAAAGCCGACCTATTTTTTACACAATTATTAAAAAAAATGACGTAAGTGGTTTCTTTTACATGGGGCGTAAGATGGGCCGGAAACTGTAGAAGTCCCATTAAGCATATGTTGGGCCGAAGCCCATAGGTCATCGCCCTCTGGTGTTACGTACTTTGTTGCATTCGAGGGTTTTGGGCCCATTGGCCCTTTAAGAATTTTCAATTAATAAAACTACCCCCTACTAGTTTTTATCTATTTTTTCTACCCCTACTAGCTTATTTTATTATTTTTTTCCCTCCCTCTTCTTTGTTTTTTCTCTCTCTCAAATATTACTTTTTGGGGTTTAAGGTTTAGGGTGTAGGATTTAGGGGGTATGGTTTAGGGGGAGGGAGAGGGGGTTAGTTTCCTAAGGAGTTAGTTTCTTAATAAAAACGTTGCACATGGGTCATTTACCCAACTCATTTGTTGCATTGAGCCAACTTTAAGCTATTCGGGCTATATAATTTCTATGAGTTGAAAAACATGTTTCATTAACATTATTTTTTGAAGAATTAATTTATTATTTGTTGTTTGGTTTGTGAAAATTTCATTGAATTTGATCTAAATTTCTGTTATAATCATTATCAATGAAATTAATTACTTGACAATGCATACAAATAATAAAGAGTTTTGTGATTTGAAAGGAAACAAATCAGGTTTTGGAATAAATTAAATAAAATATGGAAGAAAATCTCCCGTCACCAAAATTAATTGCACTCCCTTATAAATTAAGGGAAATGGAGAGATTTGAGAGAAAAAAAGCAATGAGAGAGTAACCTTGTGTTTATTAGGCTTCTAATAAGAGCCTTACATAGGGTTTACAATGCTTGGAGAATAAGTCAACTCTACGGTTTAGAAAAGCTTTATCTTATGTACATCCATAAATATAATATTATAACACTCCCCCTTGGATGTACATCACTAACTGTCTCGTTAAAAACTTTGTTTGGAAAAACCCAATGGGATAAAAACCAAGACTAAGGGAAAAAGAGTGCAGTTGTAGTTCTTCCCCTCAATTAACATTGCTTGACTGAACCTGTTGAACTTGTCATCCTTTCGACTCAAAGCTCATGAGTGTAGATAGATATCGTCAATATGTAAGTGATTGAGTGTGGAGTGATGCATGACCTTCATATATGTCCATTTGCACATAAATCTCGATTCTTCGAGAGCTTGTATGTACATACCTGTATAAAAAATATAAATACAAACCAATACATAAAGCCATTTCGAAATTAATGATTTACATATGTAATTGGTCCAAAAAATATAACTTTTAATATACAAAATCCAACTTTTCTTGAACCGCCTTTCTCAGCTGTACCAATCATCATTGTCGACGTTTTTCCATTGATCAAGAATCATTAACCTTCTCGTATGTCACTTCTGGTGCAAGTACTTATTCAAACAACATCGTCAAGGACAATCACATTTCGAGTCCTTCCGAAATGGATTCTCACAAACATTTCATACTTGTCCCTAAAAGTCCTTGCTTACAATGTGTAATCTGAGATAAGATTTTCTTCAAGAACTTGTCTCAAGAAACGTCACTTGTCGACAATTAATAGCTTGTTAAGCTGCAATATGTGATTCCTCTTCAGGAAAATTGAGCTTCAGATATAGTCTAATAGTCTCCCACGGTTCTGGCGTAATTAAGACTCCCTTGTAGTGGATTAGTCTAGAGTTACTACAAGGACCTCTAAATTAGCTAGGCATTTCAGTTGGTATAAGTGACTCCATCACTTTCTTGGCTTTCAGTAAATGCAATTTATAGCATCCTAGCTATATCGTTATATATATGATCCGTTGAACTTCTGGTTCATGTTCGTTTAACCAAGGATATAAAATTATTGAGAATTTGTATTCCTTGCAATCTCTTATACATACTAATCTCATTGTCCGCTCCCCCTAAGGATGGGATCTTATCTCATCAAAATGAGAATCTTGATACCGAGCGATCACCCAATAAAAGCTCTATGTATTCATAATATATAGGGACGCCTACCCCTTGTATAATCCCAAATTTCCTTGTGGAATTACTTTAGATTGTTTAGGGGGGTAATAGGACATACAACGCATATCCATATACTTGTAATTCTCTTCTGGAGATAAGTTTCAATTAGGAGATTATATCGTGGTCAGTCAAAATCGAACTTAATTCTCGACATCCAAACTTTGCATGACCTCATATGGTCAATGACTTCGCTACAATTTTTCAAGTATTAGCTTTAACCTAGTTATCATTGATGACCACATAAATAACGACTGTATTGGATCGTCCTATTTAGCAGTGTGAGCTACCAAATGCTCGACCATTACACTGTTTGACTGATTTCATTCTCCCACTTAATATTTCATGTGACCAATATGTTAAAACATCTATCAACATCATATAATATATGAATAATTAACAATGGTCCATTAGACGGTGTTATTGTCCTAATATGTATTCTTGAATATGTCAAGAAACATGGAGACTCTGCTTTTACTCTTGATATAATCTGCGTTAAGTTTGCCAAAAAAAACAAGCCGTATATTTACGATCACACTAAGACATGTACTTCATATCCTAGGATCTCCTGCACATCATTGTTTCACTTGGGTGATCGGATCCATTTTTGCCACAATAAATATTTTGCCATCAACTACCTTCTGGTTAGAAATATTATATGATTCAATGGGTTGTCGTATATACCTAGTGTGTAAAGTTTCCTATGAACTTTTAGACAGATATTCGATATTGTCCTCATTCATGAATTTTGCATGAATCAATTTTTTGAATATCTTTTCAAATGATCAACAAGTTTGTCCTAAACTTGTAAATCATAGAGTAATACTCATTTATCTTCTTGATCTTTCCAATAACAAAAGAAGGCCTCTTCTGGAGCCATGAATGAGACACTCTTTCTAAACCTTATATCTCACACTTGGTGTTTGCCATTTGCAGGGTAAAGAAACTCCTGGTTTATCAAAATTGTATAAGTAATGGCATTATCGATAATAGTTCCCACCATTGAAGTTTCCATATGGGTAATCCTTTAATATTTGAGATATCATTAACTCAAAATTAGATAAATCATTACCTTGATTTCTAACTTTCCAATAAAAATAGATGCCTTAAAATATGTACTCCTACCATAGTACAAAATTGACATATGATCATGAAACTCTTCGGGAGTATATAGTGATCTCTAAATTGTCAAAATATTGAGTCTTAATACTCTCATCGAGTTGATAATGGTATGATAGAATCATTAGTTTAGCACAATTTTTATATGAATTCCAAGTGCTAAATTCGTATCCCAAATTCGTTTAGTCAAATGAATTTTAACACTTAAACCACGTGTTAAATTGTTTCTTCTGGAAACCATTAAAAATTTGGCGTTGCAATGATAGCAACTATTCCAAAATAAATTTAAGAACTACAACACTAGTAAAAGAAAATAAACTCCAATTCATCACTACATAGATTTTACTTCGAGGATGATATACGTCACTACTGGAACATCATTTGACTCTATGTATATCCACTTGAGAGGATAAAGTATATCGTTACAAAATAATGTCACTTCAGGGATCATACATACATAATTATCACCACTTCAGGGAATGAAAGTTATCACTTCAGGAAACGAAAGTTACATCACTTCAGGGATCGAAAGTTGTTGTATCACTTCAGGGATCGAAAGTTGTTGTATCACTTTAGGGATAAGAAATTGTTACATCACTTCAGGGATCGAAAGTAATTGTATCACTTCAGGGATTAAAAGTTGTATCATTTCAGAAATTGAAACACATATCACTTTAAAAATTGAAATATATATCAATATATATATGCATGTTCTTATTTAAGAACATAGAAAAAATAACAAACAATGACAATACCAATTACATAGTATATGTTAATCCACAAAACAATTACATATTCTAAACAAGAAGAAAAATCCATCAAACGCTAACTCCAGCATATTAAAAGTGAGGTTCGAGTTCTAAGATGCATAATCTAGTGAACATGTTCAAGTTTCACGAAAGAGGTATATAAGGTAGATCGATGGAAGATATTTATATCTTTTAATTATAGGACAATATAAGATGCAAGAATCAAATATTTTATATATAAGTATATATAAGAATAAGAATGACAAAGAAATCAAGAACCAATAAAAGAGAAGCACCGGAGGGTTTTGAAGCACCGCAGTATTTTCTAGTCACTAGGGGACTCCCGCATGCGGAGCACGCGGGATGTTATTTAGAGTTAGTTCATGTTATCGATTTTGTGAGATTTAATATAAAAATAGATCCCTCAATATGTATTTTGGAATGAAACTAAACAGGTTTCTTGAAGAATTTATTACCCTAACAAATTATGCGTTTGTAAATTTTACCTCTATCTTTCACTCACCCTACAAATTGCATTTCATTTGAAGGAGTAATTTCCCTTCTTGTGTACTGATTTCAGTCCACATATTATGTATAACATGATACAAGCTCTTTCTCTCAAAACGAACCGTAATATAAAACCAAAAAATGTACCTCTAAAATCATGTGAATACATCATGAAATACACATTTCCAGAGTTGATGGGTTGGCATTATCTGATGTAATGAATCAAAAATATCTCAACAACACAATCTAAAGAACCCAAAAAGATTTGACGCCGAAACTTGATAAATTTAGGCTAAGCCTCTTACATGCCCTTCCAACAAGGCAAAACTACGTAGCTAACATGTTCATCTGCTTGAGTTGACCCTATGTGAGTTCGTTGACTAATGAACGGATCTTTGTAGACCACAATGAATGCAACAGTTACTCTTCTTGAGTGGTTGTTACACAAGTCCTGAAAGATGGGATTGAGTTTGCTCTTTCCAGAAGCCTAGTCAAGGACTTGGAATAAGATGGGGATAAGAATCATATTAGTGCGGAGAAACACAGATTTGCAAGGCACACATTTGAGAATGCTTACGACTTCACACAACGAAGCAATTATGTAAAAGTTAATTGGATGTTCAATAAGATTATGGTCATTGTACAATGCTTACGAATTCACTCCTCCTTCTCCGTGTATGACCATTGAGTTCTCCAGGTTCCATTTAAGAAAAAGATGAAAATTCAGATGATAAAAGTTAACACAAAAGGAAAGGGAAAACAAATGTCAACACTATGGGAAACCGAAGTATGAATTGATGCATCGTAATATTTTTCTGTGCCAGCCAAGATGCATCACCTAGATAGTTAACAAATGCCCTTGATGTATCCTCGCCAAAAATGAATGCACTTCCAAATTCCTCCAATTTATGTCTCGGAATAATGTTTAGAAAAGAAAATTGGTGAAAAACTACATATCTTGGTTACTCCATGCCATGATGTTTAGAAAAGCATGTAATTCACCACCCTTGCCATATAAAAATTGCCAAGAAAGATTCTACTGGACATCCGTTGCCATGTATCCTATTAATGAAAGGGTGTCTCTCACAAATGTATCCCTGATAAAGTCAAGATCAAACAGATGAAAAAAGACAAAATATACTCAGTTCAAGAAATATAAAGAAAAAGAGAACAAATCACGTGCAAATTGCTCTTGCGACAGTACCAATGTACAATGATTCTATTCCCACCTAAATCTCCTGTAAAACCCACGTGCAAGGGCTAATGCACACCGCAACAGAAAGTTAATATAACATCACAACATGACCAGTAATGAAATGGGTCAGGAAATGCAACAAACCTGATGAACATCACCAATAAAGTGTGATAGAAACATGAGTGCTTCAGTCAAGTTATCTGTATATGAGGAGGAATAAGTACCTTCATTTTACATAGAGCAAAGTCTTAGATTTCATTTGAATTTCTTACAATTCACAGCAGAAACCGACTCAGAATAAGCCGACTCTAGTTGTAGTGTATAGTTGTGAATTGCCCCTGTCACACATCTGTTTTTATGTCCATAGCTGTCATGACAGTCTCCTGTAGAATAACCAACATTGTCACAAAAAACTCACTAAGAAACCATATTCACAAACTAAAGATGTAATCACAACAATCACATAAACTTACTGCAGTAATCATACTGCCACCTGTAATCTGGGGTATCAATGTAGTGTAAAGCACTACTCCAGTGGTAGCGGAAATGCATCTCATCGGCCCATGAGCAAACTGCAACTAGTTCGCCTTCAGCGGATTCAGGAAGCAACCCTTTTACAACACCTAGAGCCTCCTCTATAAGATAAGCCTGAACATTGCAGAATTAGATGTAGCCCCTTAACACTAGATTGGATATTAGAAACAGGATACAAGAATTAAATCCTTGTACTAAGAACACATATATGAAAGTTAACAAGGTTGGTGAAAGTTAGGTCACAACATAATCCAAATTGGGTGAGAAATTCTATAACCAACAAACAACACATGTGCGTTTCGGTGTAATCTAGTTTAACATGAAAAGAATCGAATTGAACAAGCAATACCTCCGCAACTTTACAGGTGGCGTAGTGGCCATGTCTTCCCCATCCTAGGATTGCAGGAATCAATTGCAGAAAAACAAGTCCTTCGATCCAAAAGAGTCCTCTTGCGTCCATTGCTGATCGCAATCGTGATAGAGATAAGGGAGATGTATAGTTACAGTCGAATGGCCTAACAATTTAATAAAACCCAAAAATTTACAAGACAAGTTTGCAAAAAAGTTCAAGGTCTACTGACGGATGTTCCAGATAAAAACTTCATTTCAAATTGTCTCTGTTGAAATAGGATTTACCGAATAAGAATACCTTTGATTTTGAACAGTGGAGTCTTAGATATTAGAAATCCAGTTGAAATCCTTGGGAAAGAGATAGCAGATATTCTACTTAGTCTTCCCTATGTAAGAACAAATATTTATTTGAATGCCGGTGGAGCCAAAGAAACTGTGCTGTAAGAAATGTTATTTCAATCTTCCATTTATATAATTCTTAAACAATACCAATAAGAGTTTGTTCTTGAAACCACTCAAATATAACATAATTTAATTTAATTATAAATGATTATTGATGATTTTATTAATATAAGTTCATCCGTACACGGTACGGGTATTGCACTAGTGTATTGTAAACTAAGAGAAAAGAGAGACATTTGAGAGAAGAGAAAAGAGCAATAAGAGAGTAAATTTGTGTTTATTAGACTTTCAATAAGAACCTTAAATATGGTTTACGATATTTGAGAAATAAGTCAAATCTAAGGTTTAGAAAAGTATATCTTATATATATCCATAAATATAATATCATAACACACTCCGGTTTTTATGAAGTATAATTTAGCTTCTTGAAACAAAATGCTTATATCATATACTATTTTATGTTATGTAGTATATATTTGTGTCATTGTCTATAATTAGATTATTGTCTCTAGCTGATCGAAGTGCTGATTTAAGTTATCGATCACTTCTATCTCTAATTGTATCAAATAATGATAAGATAAAATCAGATGTATATGCAAAAACTATATATATAGTTTCTTGCCGTATGTAAAAGTTATATACATAAATTATAGGATAATTAAGACATTCATGCATGTTTCCGAAGAAATAATTAAACAAGTAAAACAGAAGCCTGATATGGCGGAATAAATCAGCTGACACGTCTATAAAACTAAAATTCCATGCGTATGTTCATGGAAGAAACCATAATCGATCCTCATTAGTTTATAGGAATTTATATTTATAAAATCAGGGGTTCAGAACAGAAGATAGAAATTGATGCCAAACAAAGCCAACATGCACATATAATTAATTAAGTAAAAAAGTCATTTCTAATTTTGTAAGGGCCGGATAGTTCATACATTATAAAATTAACGACCTTAATTAGAGATCATAAATCGTGGCCGATGATTGTGTTAAATGATGAATCTGGCCTAGATACATCAGACTAAATGACTAGCTATAGTGTGATATATAACGGTGGGATTAACATTTATACATAAGTGAACCATATATATAAATACATTACAGAGCGCATAATAAACATGTATTGTAATTAGAAAAACTTTAAAGAGAGAATATGGAAATGTCAGATGTGAATGGATTTATATATCTATATGCATGACTTTGGTAGGTGAAAACTCATGTATATATATACAAAAATTTATGTACACCTCTAGATGTGTATGAATTTTTTTCTATATATGTATAAATTTGTGATTATATGGTGACTAAGTGTAAGTAACAACCCATGCACATACACACAAAGTGATGTGCATGGATTTTGATCTGTATATGCATAAGTTTGTGACTATATATATGATGACTATGTGTAAGTGAAAACTCATGCACATCACAAGACGTGCTTAGATTTTTGTCTGTATGTGCATGGGTCTCCACCTACCATAGTCATGTACAAACAAACATAAATCCATACACATCCGACATTCTCACGTTCTCACCTAAGCGTTCACATAAATATTTTCCTTGAAGTAAAAAGATTACAAATATTATTGCATTAATAAGTAGCAATGTTGTCATTGAGGTTAATAATAATTAGATAGAAGTGAGATAAAAACTTTTGAACGTATAATCTTTAGATATAAAAGTATTCATTAATTTCTTTATAGTGTTGAATTATAATTATGAACATATTCTAAGAAGTAATAAGTGTGTATATGAGAAGACACCAGAACAAAAAAGGCGTTTTACACCGGGCGTGTAACACATTACATATCGGTTTTTAACCGGTGTACATGTTAATGATGTATTAAAGCGCAACCGATGTAATATAATATTATACATCGGTTCACAACCGATGTATAATGTCCATTAAAACCAGTGTAATTAGAAGTGCAGACTCAGGTGAGGGTATATACATCGGTGAAGAACCAATGTCTAATGTAAAATGTTATCTACATCGGTTTGATACACGGTGTATAAAACCCAATAAACTCATGTAATCCATTGGCGCGCCAAGAGGAAGACACTTAATACATCAATTTACAACTGTTGTATAAACATGTCATTACCACGTGTAGTTTGGTAGGCCAACCCTTACATATTTACATAGGTTTTATATAACCGTTGTATAAAGCTTATTTTATTTAATGGACAAATTCATGTTCATTCACAATGCCAATTTCCTGTACAATTCACAGTACCAATTTCTTGTACAATTCACAGTGTCAACAAGTGTAAAATAACATACCAATTAACAAGGTGATCTTAAACAAACAATAGATTATCCAAAAGTATTAGATAAGATCAAAATATCATATGTTCAATGGACACTAATATCTACATCATCCAATAAAACTAAACTTAATGCATAGTCAATAACTAACTAGTTGAAAAGACTACAAATGGTGTAAACAGAGGTTACCGAATGAAATACTTGTCTACAGGAATAAATTAGTGAAGTGTTGATTTGGTTTGTGCTTCACTTGATGTGTAATCGATCAATATCTCCATGTCAACCTGATTCTACAATTGACGCATATTGTGATTTAAGCTAAACCTAGCACACATAAACCATACATCAATTTACTAGTTCATAAATAGTTAAATTCTAAAATTGACAAATAGAGACATGTCATATAAATTAAAATTGAAGGGAATACCTTTTTATTAGAAAGGTTAATGAAGTATTGGAATCATACTCCCATATGCATAACAAGAGATTACAGTATTGACTAATAAGGTCATTTAAAGAAAAAATGAGAAGTTTTGATGTGACTACGTCCCATCAAGATCTAGACACCTTAAGCCACCAAGAGCCCCAAGTGCAAGCAAGTGACACCGGCCGAGTTGATCAAGGCCAAGCGTCGGCGCCACACAAGGAGGACTTCATTTCACCGGTCGCTCCACCACTTGTCCCGCACACCAAGGCTTCCATTGACTCAAGTGACAATGAAGAGTCCGTTCAGCCCATGAGTGCCGAGGGAAGTGTGCCCAAGACTCCCAAACATCGCACTCCACACACGTCATCGCGCCAGGATGACATAACTGCGTTGAGCATGGGCCCAATTTTGTTTCACTCGTGCAAACTGGCCCATTTTTGGAGGAGGCCCACTTAAATCATCCAAATACCATGTTCTAGAAGGAAAAACTCAAAAGACTTCGGGTTTATGAGTTATTTGATTTGGAAGACACTAATTGAGGATGCTTTTACTAGGCTAGTTCAAGAGTTGTTAACTCCATTTTTGTAGGCCTATTTAAGCAAGCCTCGTGAGCCTTTTGTAATCATCAAATGCTTAATCAAAAACTAGATATATCTCCTTTGAAATTTTCCAAAAATTTCAGTCTTTGCTCGTGTGTAATATCGGGCTTTTGATCGACTAGTTTAGGGTGCGTAATATCTCTATGCTCTTTGATCTTGTTCTATTCTCTTGTGGTGAGTCATATCCACGTGAGTCTAGGATACTTATCCCTTCAATCTCCATCACAAATCAATCCCCACATCCAGATCTATTCATCACCATCATCCACTTCATCAAAACCAAATCCATCATCATCACCTCCTTTGCTGAACTGCATGCGACCCTTCAGTAAATTCTGCATAACGTCTGATTCCCTGATACGTTCACGCTCTAATTTTGAGGAAACCATCTAGACTTCCAGATCTAACTCTGGAATTTAAAATCACCCAATTCGGAGTCCGTACCAGAGAGAACGAGCCCGTAGAAGACCGGACATATTTCCTGGAATTGAGGATCCTTCCTTTGAAGCCAGGACGTGTACTCTCCTCCACTTGGACCTCAGTTGGAGCGTCTCCATTGCACCGTGGACGAAAGAAGGCAGATCCTATCATGTGGTATTAGAGTCACGCAAGGTAAACGCTCAAAATTTTTGAATTGGAAGTCGAACTTAGTTTATTTTGCAAGCAAACCTGATTTCGTGCCTTTGTTGTGTAAGTTGTTGAATTTCTGGATTAAAATTGTGGGAGTTTGCAGGTTGGAGAAAACCTTTGAGCTGAACTTAATTGCTATCATTTCAAACTCTTGCAATAATTGAAGCCACTTCCATTAAATCTCACTCAACTCTTGATTTCCTTGCTGAAAACTTTTTGAATTTCCTTCATTAACTCAGCCGAGTTTTCTGTTTTTCTTTTCCTTCTTTTGCTGCATCAAACCTTGATTGAAGTTGTGTGATTCATGTGACCAATTGGACCAATCGAGGAGCTAAAAGATATAGGAAACGACTTGAGATAACTCAAGCCAACTGGAATCAATCAAAACTGAAATTCCTTCACCAATTAGGTGTGTTCACAACTCAGTCAAGAGATTTGTTCTCAATTTTGTTGTCTCAAGTGTAATCAAAGGGGATATAGCACAAGAAAACTCGAGAAATAAAGGCTAAGTAGCCAGGAAAATTCGAGGAAGAAGCAAAAGTTCGAGAAAGAGTGGCGAAGCCAGAAAAAAGCGAACAAAGTTGAACTTGAGGACCTTGTTTTAGTACCTTATTTGGTTCGTTTTGGCTGCATAAAACACTGAGTTCAATCAAAGTTTGTTGTGGTTTTCTTGGTTTGCAAAACGACCCCTAGTTAGCCTTGTTTTAGTAAGCTTGCAAACTGAACTTTGTGGCAACTTTTGAATCAAAATTTTAAGCACTTGCGTGCTCAAGGGACCATTGTTTGATCTTGTCTTCATTAGTTCTTGTTTCTTGGGTTTTGCTTCGGTTGTTGACCTTGTAGGGAAAGGCAGATCCTATCACCTTGTGTGAGATGTTGTTCACTGGACTGAGTTGCTGGTAAGGCGACTTCCAATGGAGTTCCGACAACAAGAACACATGGAGACGTCTGAATTGGGTCAAATGTCAATAAGGGATTATCCTTACTTTCGGGCTTATGGTGAGTACCCTAACTCCCAAACTCACACAAGCACCTACAAGGATGACATAGTTGCGTTGAGCATGGGCCCAATTTTGTTTAAATAGTGCAAACTGGCCCATTTTTGAAGGAGGCCCAGTTAACTCATCCAGCAACCATGTTCTAGAAGGGCAAGCTCAAAAGACTCCGGGTTTATGAGTTATTTGATTTGGAAGACACTAATTGAGGATGCTTTTACTAGGCTAGTTCAAGAGTTTTTAACTCTATTTTTGTAGGCATATTTAAGCAAGCCTCATGAGCCTTTTGTAATCATCAAATGCTTAATAAAAAACCAGATATATCTCCTTTGAAAATTTCCAGAAATTTCAGTCTTTGCTCGTGTGTAATATCGGGCTTTTGATCGACTAGTTTAGGGTGCGTAATATCTCTATGCTCTTTGATCTTGTTCTATTCTCTTGTGGTGAGTCATATCCACGTGAGTCTAGGATACTTATCCCTTCAATCTCCATCACAAATCAATCCCCACATCCAGATCTATTCATCACCATCATCCACTTCATCAAAACCAAATCCATCATCATCAACACCTCCTTCGCTGAACTGCCTGCGACCCTTAAGTAAAGTCCGCATAACATCTTATTCCCCAATCAGTTCACGCTCTAATTTTGAGGACATCATATAGACTTCCATATCTAACTCTAGGATTTGGAATCACCCAATTCGGAGTCCGGAGCAGAGAGAACGAGCCCGTTGAAGACCGGACAGATTTCCTGGAATTCAGGATCCTTCCTTTGAAGCCATGACGTGTACTCTCCTCCACTTGGACCTCAGTTGGAGCGTCTCCCTTACACCATGGACGAAAGAAAGCAGATCCTATCAAGCTTCTATCAAAAAATTGGCATGCAACATCAACAACTAGAATTTTGAATTGATCCACATGTTATTAAATTTTGAAGTGTTAGGCAAAAATTGTTAAAAGAAAACAACCATGCACAAACACATCTTATTTAGTTTTTTAAGTTCGACCCTTATCTGTATATCCTTACAATTCTAATAACATAGATACGTTGGGGATTTTAGGTTTTTTAAATGATTTAGGTAGCACCCGAATTTTGCGGGTTGCCTACGTACCTTCCTAAGAATGATCAAACCTTACGTAGTTCAGAGTGTTAAACTTGGATTTAGTTTTAAAAATTTGGGTTTGATTTACACGCATCAGAGGTCGAAGTCTAAACCCACCTTCTAGGAAGGGTTGCCCAAACTTTGAACCAACTATCATATGCATGTGTTTTAGTTATTTTCATGCATCACCGAAATAACTTAAACCCACCTTCTAGGAAGGGTTGCCCAAACTTCAAACCAACTATCATATGCATGTGTTTTAGTTATTTTCATGAATCACCGAAATAACTTAAACCCACATTTTAGGAAGAGTTGCTCAAATCACTTCGACTATCATTTGCATGTAAGATATTTTTTGTATTTTGTTTTGAGATTGCGATTGAACTCGAAGAGTATTTGCTTTGTGTCGAGTTTCCTACGTACCCGTTTAAAAGGGATCAAATCATACGTAGTTCTAAAATAGAACCGATTTAGTTTGGTTTGATTTAATTTGAGATTTGGACTGTACTCGATATGTATTTCAATTTGATATCGAGTTCCTACGTAACCCTTAGAGGCGTCAAGTCATCACGTAGTTCTAATGACATTTATTTCAAGGTTTGGTTAAAATTTATGTTGTGACTGAATCCGATATATATTTGAATTTGATATCGAATTTCCTACGTATCCGTTTAATACGGAATCAAGTCTACGTAGTTCTAGAAAAAAGAACCATTTTAGCTTTAATTTCAAGTTTTAGTGAAATTTAACTTGAATTTTAGTGTGACTGAATCCGATATATATTTGAATTTGATATCGATTTTTTTACGTATCTATTTAATACGGAATCAAGTCGAACGTAGTTCTTCATTTAACATGAACAAATTTGATTCATGCACAGTTTATAAGAAATTCAATTAACATAGGTCATGAAATTTTACATGACCTTAATCATGATTTTCCTTCCCTTGATGGATTAAACATTTATTATTATTTTTATCAAGGTGTACGTATGTTGTATATACAAACTCCATTCCAAGGTGAATATCTTGTGTAGAGTTTGAGGTAGAACCCTCTTTTGAGGTAAACTATGCCAAACCCACAAATAATTTATCTTTACTTGTTGCTCTTAAATTTGGGTTAATTCTGATCATCTTGCTTTTGCCAAATTCAACAGCTCGTGATTTATAAGGATTTAAAACCTTTGGCTTTTGCTAAGCATACAACAATCATATATACACAGGTAAGCTTTTTTCATGAAAGCTTCATACAGCATACCACACGTATATGATATACGTATACGTTGCCCTTTTTTTTATATATATATAATTTAGTGTCTAGGAGCACCGATTATCATATATGCTGTTTTATGATTTTTTTTTTATATGCTTAGCCAATTAATACTGTTTCATCTATATAGTGAATTGCATAATTTCACCATATATAAGAAGCACATAATTTATATTTTATATGAACATCTTCAACTTAATTCTGGTTTGAAACATATAGTTTTGATGAGAAACATATAATTTCGATGATTTTTAAGACATAGTTTAAAGAAACATATAGTCTTGGCTTGATGCAATGATTTTTGAGACATATAGTTTTATAGAAACATATTGTCTTGGCTGATTTTGAGACATATAGTTTCAAAAGAAATATATAGTCTTTATCTTGATTTTGGATCCGTTAGAACCCTTGTAACTTTGGGACTTCTTGTAGGGGCGAAACGATATGTTTCAAGCCAACTACGAGTCTTCTTGAAGTGGCGAAACTAAGCGTTTCAAGCCAACTACGGGTCTTCGTATCTTGCTCAATCTAAGACAAACACATAGATTTGTTAGCATATAAGAGAAAATTTGCAAAGTAAAGAAAGTATACCAAAAACAAGTTGGATACTTGTTGATCTCTTTACTTCTTTCTCTCGGCTCTTTCTTATATATGACTGCCTCTCTATTTTTTTCACGGCTAACTCCCTCACAAGAGTGCTTGCCTACTTTTTATATATATATGTGATTTTGTAAGCTTCTCTTTGAAGAAGAAGAACCCCCCGGAAGACTCCCCTCTTTTTTTTTGCAGTTCCTCTTCGGCGCAAAATCGCGCAGTCGCTCTTTTTTAGCCGCGCACTTTCCCATGGGCAGCTCGACATGCCGCCGAGAAAACCCGAGTTCCATGGGCGGCTCTACGAGCCGCCCATGATGGGTTCAGTTTAGGGATTTTTTTTTGAAATAAATAAAAATGTGTTTTTAAAAACCGGTTCATTGAAACCGGGGTTGTGGGCGGCATTTCGTGCCGCCCACGAAACTGGGTCAGTGAACCGGGTTTTTTGGGGGACAGGGTTCATAGGCGGCACTTCCTGCCGCTCAGGGTTCATGGACGGCACGTGGTGCCGCCTAGGGTTCATGGACGGTACGTGGTGCCGCCCAGTGAGTATACGTTTCACTCCCAACGGTCGATGTGGGCTGCACGTAGGGCCGCCCAGTACAGGTGTAGCCGGCTATATAAATTAGGGATGTATAGTATTGTATCCAAATCTAGAAACTCATTTTCATAATAAATGTCGTCGTCAAGCGGTTCTGGTTGGAGGGGATTGTCGGAGTCCTCTTCGAGCGCTAACACATCTGTAGATGATGAGGGTGATTTGCAGGCGCCAATTTCTCCCGAGTACTTCAAGGTATGTAATATTGTAATTTTTACTGTATAAAATAATTAGATCTTAAATGTACTTAGTCTTTGAAATGTTAAACTGTTTTGAAATAATATTTAATTTGTTGATATTAGTTTTTAGAAATTTAATTATTAATTAGTCTCTAATGTGGTAATTTTTGTATATAAATAGGGTGATTCTAGTGATGATGGATTTATAGCTATCGACTTCTCATCCCATTTTACTATTACTGAGATATTTCCTAGTAAGGAAGGATTGCGAGATTGGGTGCAAAGGGTAGGTTTTAGTCTTTTTTATGGTGATCACTACTAAATCATCAAATCCTAAAAAGATTATACTTCACTGTGAGAGATCCGGGTTACCTAGGTCCGGCAAGAAGAAGGTGGTAGTCGATGGTATAAAGGTCAGCCCGATACGAGTGAATAAAACTAGGTCAAAAAGAAGGGTTGTCCCTTTTTGCTGCATGGTACTTTTAGGGAAGGAAATGTTATTAGAGATCATGGGTGGACCTTATCGGTTGTTAGTGGATCCCATAACCATATGCTTTCTACCACCTTGACCGGCCATGCATTTGCTACCCGACTTACGAAGGAGCAGCGTAGGAAAGTGATGATTGATACTGCGGCGGGTGCAAGACCCAAGGTTATTTCTATACAGCTTAGGAATGAATATTCGAGTGCAACGAGTTCGAGGAATCAGGTGTACACTGTTAGGGCTAAGGAGAGGTTGAAATCCCTGGGCAATCTGAATGTGACACAATGGTCATTGGGATTTTTGAATGAGAAAGGCTATTTGTTGGACACTGCTACTAAGACGAGGGAAGATGGGAAGGAGGTTTTGGCGTGCTTGTTTATTTCTCATCCAGACGCTCGACATTTGTTGTGCATGTTTCCTAATGTCGTCATTATGGATTCGACCTACAAAACCAACAGGTAAACCTTAGTCTTTTTTGTATTATGTGTAGATAATGGTATTTTCTACGGGTTTTAATTTTTTTTTGTGTTGCATTTATAGGTACGGTATGCCTCTGTTCCAGATTGTTGGGTTTACTTGCACCAACTACACATATTGCATTGCTCTTGTGTTCATGGAAAGGGAGACGACAAACCACTATGCATGGGCGCTGAGACGATTGAAGTGGTTGTACGGGGAGAAAAATCCCGTATGCATCATGTCTGATCGAGAGCTAGGACTGATCAAGGCTGCCAAACTGGTGTTTCCGAAGGTTCGTCATCACTTGTGTCAGGTCCATGTAGACCGTAATGTGAAGGCATATGCTAAGACGATGAAGATTGACGAGAAGAAATTCTCGGGAAGTGTTCGTCGGGTGATGAGGTCTCACACAAAGGAGGAGTACAGAGAGCGGCTTGCTCACTTTAAGGGGATATGGAGTGAAGGCTTGGTGCGATATGTGGAGCAAACTTGGTTTAATGAGCATAAGAAGAAGCTGGTTGCGGCATGGTGTGATGATGTTCTCCATTTTGCCACAAGAACATCAAACAGGTAACTTTCATACAAACATTTGCAATCAAATTGGGTTATAAAATTTATTTACTTAATTGTATACGAATATATTATTTTCAGGGTTGAGGGTCAGCACTCTATGCTTAAGGACATGATTGAGACATCCGTCGGAGGGTTCGACACACTTGTGCAGCACATCGACAACATGTTTGTTGATCAGCATCGGAAGATCCGATATGAGATGACCAAGAACTGCACTGCCTTTCCCATGGAGATAGTGAAAGACCCTGAGTGGGTTAAGGTGTTCTTCAAGCGCATCCTTGAAAAGTGCTCTGAAAAATGCCTGAGGATGTTGTATGCCCAAGCTGTGTTAGCAAAGGAGGGGAAAATTGGGAACAAATGTGCTGATTTTTGGTGGAGGTCCACACTGGGGCTGCCTTGCCCACACACAATTAAGGTCTACGTGGAGACGGGTTATCCGTTAGTGCCTGAAGAGGTTGATATTTTCTGGAAGCAGATCCGATGGGAAGGGGTGGATGCTAAGGATCTTGATGTCGATGATGGTGTTTCACTGACAGCGAACAATGTCACGGTGGATGACTTCGTTGAAGAGTACTTATGTGGGACAGTTGAGGGATTTTATTTGAAGAAGATGGCGGAAAAGTGGCGTGAGTCAAAGGACCCTACATCGTGCGATATTCAAGACCCGCCACATGGCGAGACCAAGAAGGGGAGGCCTAGGATGAATGCGAGAAAGACCGGTACGAAGAGGAAAATGTGTTGGGACGAGCATGTGGATGCAAACATGAAGAAGCAGAAGATGAAGATGGAGGATGAGGAGCTGGGAGTGGATGAGGAGGATGAGCCTGCAGAGAAAGAGACGACCAATGTGAAATCGTCCGTTGGATCCCCGGGATCGAAAGGATGTCCTTCTAGCGGACGACCTCACAGTGGAGTTTCAACAACAAAGGGGAGTGCCACTAAACCTGCAAAGCCGAAATCTGCTTCAACCAAGTCCAAGTCGGGTTCAAACAAGCCGATCAAGTATCTCGGCTTCAATTGGGGGCACGAGAATATTGATCATTTCATGCTCGCCTACATTTCTGGAGTTCAAAATGTCAAAGGTGATGGTCATTGTGGATTCCGTTCTCTTGCCGTTTTGCTGTGTCGCCAAGAAGACGAGTACATTGATGTCCGGTTAGGGCTTTCGAAGCACATCCAGGCACATGGAGCGAACTACGTAGCGATTCTTGCGGAGGAAGCGTTGACGTTGGAAGAATTTGTTAGGAAATTGAATTATATTCCTTCACCGTGCACGGCAAACTTCTGGTGTATAATGCCTATTACTGGGTTGGCGTTTGCAACAGAACACCAAGTGGATGTTGTTGTCTTATCATGGTTCGGACCGCACACATGTCTTCCATTGTGGGCCCCCCCGGGTGCCGAGCCTCCGACAAAGGTTTATGCGATAGCACATGTACGCAGGAGAGACCATTACGTACCGGTACGTGGAGTCCTACTCTCTCGTATTTACTTATTCTTTCATAATTTTTTTAGTAACTGTATTGTTTACGTGTACAGATTTGGCTTGTTAATGACCATTGTCCCATTTCACCGCCTCCAAGACAGTGGCGCATTTACAAGGATCCAAGTGTTGATGGATGGGATAGTCATGAGCGCTTCAAGGATAGGTTCAAGAATTATGTAGAGGAGCGAGCATATCATGGGCAACCTGACATACTTACCTAGGTTTTTTAGATTGTAATCGACTTTATATATGATATTGTATTTCCTTTTGTGTGAAAGTTTGATTGAGATTGATCGTATATTGTGTTTTTAATCATTTGTTTTTGAGAATTGAAAAAAATCGGGAAAATGCTATACGAGACAACAATATTACTAATCATTAACAAAAACACGTTCACGAAAACATTAAAGCGTACACTAGTTTAACATGAAACATAAAAAAAGCTATCTAATCCCCGTCCGAATCGGCCTCCCCGCCATCATCATAGCTGCCGCCCAATATCATGGGCGGCACACAGTGCCGCCCATATCATTTCATCACCACAACTCCGCTGTACAGCCCATGGGCGGCACACTGTGCCGCCCAATATGCCTATAAATAGGCCATACGGGGTCCCCTTTCTACCAAGCTTGTCTCACCCAAAGAGGCAAGCTTTCACATCCAAGAGGAAGGGATGTGTTTGATCGCGGTAAGAAAAATAAATATATGTATTTTATTGATTATTTACGCTATTAGGTTGTAGTATTCGTTGGAATCTAATTAAATAATATTTTATTTCAGATACAAGAATTCAATATCGTGGGTTTCGTCGTCTAGCATTTTCAGAACTTCAGTCCCGGAGGAACACAGTCAACCGCCTTTTCTACCTTCACTAGTGAGCTTAAACCGAATTGTTTTGTATTCATTGTAGACTCACGTCATGTTGTGGTCATTTCTAACAGTGCGTTAAGATGGATGCGATTGCCTTGTGGTCATTATACTCTTGACCGAGTCAAGAGTCCTAGGACGAACCTCCTTCGGCCATGTCGTGCATGCTGAGCTGCTCTTTTTTCCTCGCTGCAGCACAGAAAAACATGGGATCTTCAAATTTCGGTATTTGTAGGATTTCAAGTTTTTCTGTGATGCAGCAAGAAAAAAAGAGCAGATCAGCATGAACGACATGGCCCAAGGAGGTTCGTCCTAGGACTCTTGACTCGGTCAAGAGGATAATGTCCACAAGGCAATCGCATCCATCTTAACGCACTGTTAGAAATGACCACAACATGACGTGAGTCTACAATGAATACAAGACAATTCGGTTTAAGCTCACTAGTGAAGGTGGAAAAGGCGGTTGACTGTGTTCCTCAGGGACTGAAGTTCTGAAAATGCTAGACGAACCTCCTTGGGCCATGGCGTACATGATGATCTGCTCTTTTTTCCTGGCTGCAGCACAGAAAAACATGGGATCTCCATATTTCAGTATTTGTAGGATTTCAAGTTTTTCTGTGATGCAGCTAGGAGAAGGAGCATATCAGCATGAACGCCGTGGTCCTAGGAGGTTCATCCTAGGCTCTTGAGTGAATGTATATGTATAGTGCAAGAGTTGTGTATGTCATTTGTTCCAGTGTGTATGTATTTTTTTTTAAGTGTGTAAGCCATCAGTGAATGTATATGTGTTTTTAGAATTTGTACGTGTTTTTAGTATGTGTATGTAATTTAAGCCATCGGTGAATGTATATGTGTTTTTAGAATTTGTACGTGTTTTTAGTATGTGTATGTAATTTAAGAATATACATGTGTTTTTTAGAAATAACGCACGAAAATCCAACAAACCAATAAGCAAAGAACTAAAACTAGAAACGACGGAACAAATTAGAAACGACGGAACAAATATCTAAATACGAAACCAATAAAGCCAAAAGTCATACTTAATTTACTGGAATTTCAATCCCCAAAAACGTACAAACACAAAAGTCAAAAGTCATACTACGAACTCTCCGTCTCACTATCAGATGAGTCATCTAGATGTGGAGTGGAAGCACTAGCTAAGGACACACCCGAACCCACGCCCGGTGCCCATACTGGAGGAACATAAGAGGTCGGCTGAGACGATGCCTGCTGAGCTGCTGCACGCTCTTCCGCCATCCTAGATGATTCGGCTCTCTCAAATATAGTAGCGTCTGCACTATATACATGGGAAGACATCTGTGAAGCCCGTACAAGCGGTGGAGCTACAGGAATGACGTCACTGAAAAGGATGTCATGCAAATGCTGAAAGTGCTCCCTACACCCTAAACAACCTCCTCCAGACATAAGCTCCTGAAGATAGGTCTGGCTCATCGCATGACGCTGCAAATGAAAACAAACATTTTAAAAACATAGACTTTCATAAAATAATTTAAAAGAATAAAATGGGAAAAAAACATACCCTTTGCAAGTTGATAGCCGGAGGTGGTCCTCTACTGATACGAGGCTGGACTGGCGCATGCGGACTCACGTAAGGATGCGACACCTGTAGATACCAGTCCAGGTATGCGTCGTGGACATCCCAAGCCATCGTCGCAGGAGGACTCGCCAAGATGTGGGGGCAAAGATGATGCTCACGCTGGTCCCACCTGTGCCAACGCGGGTCAAAGTGCAACTGGTATCGCCTCGTCCCCTTGAAATCAGGAGGACGAACTGCAACCAGAGGCTCAATGATATCCATCGGCCTGCTCTGTCGATAACCGAACTGGCGTGTAAGCCGATCTGGCATGTATGGCTCCTCTACACCGAGAAAACGAATAATCCCTCGATAAGTGGAGGACCTGTGACGACCTCAAAAATCAAGACCCTCGTACGGCATCCACCGTATCTGCAATTAACAAAACACGATGGACCATAAATTAATTCATTAAGCTATCTTACTGTAAATTAAAATTGAAAAACAATACGTACATCCTCTGGCCTATACTCGTCAAGAATTCGTCTGTAGTGTGACTGGTCACGGGAGGACCGGAGAGGTGTCCGGCCAATGCAGTATCGTCCAGCGCGTCGGAGGTCGTCGTCCGCACCTTCCTTGAGGTTAGGGTTGCCCGGAAAGTATACAAAGTACGTCTAAATCCAAACCTGCGTACAGAGAAAGAAAACCATTAGTTATAAACAATTCAATAATGTATATTAATAATCTAAATTATAATTTAACTATATTAAAGGACTACCTCCAAAAGACGTGCGCAGCCGGCGAACTGTGCAGCTCCGCGCCGAGAACCCTCTCCGAGGTTCCTATAAAGGAGAGCCAGAACCCCGGTACCCCAAGCAGTATGAACAACACGCTCCCAGTCCACAAAAAGAGGTAGCAGTGTGGTCTTCAGCTCGTTCGTTGACTTGTCAACGAAGATGCTAGCCGACATGGCGTGCCATAAGAAACCGGCTGCTATATCCTCTGGGTAGGCACCCTCCTCAATCATCCGCATCACATGCCTCCCAAGCTGGAATTGCTTGACCCAACCCTTCCTAAGGTCGCGGACCATGTCAGCATCATCCTCATCATAGCTGTAGTCCGAATCTATCCCAAACAAATAGCCGAACAAAGCCTCACACTCCGCCATCTCCCTATCATGACCGGTCCATGGTGACGTCACCTCAAATCCCTCGATCGACAGCCCTAAAATCATCAGCACGTCATGTAGAGTAGGAGCTATCTCGCCCCAAGGAAAGTGAAAGGTGTTCGTCTCTGGATGCCATCTCTCAACGAATGCTGAAATGAGGTTGTGATCAACATTGCCGAACTGCAAATCAAGTAAACCTGTCAACCCCGTCTGCTGTGCAATCCAAAACCAGGAACCCTCCACAGGGACCCCTCTAGGAATACGATCCCTCCAAAATGCAAACTGCATAGGGCGTGTCTGAACCCTCAAACTCCTAACAACGTCCTCGGGTGGGTCCAACGACGCCTTCGTCCATATCAGCTCTGCAATGTGCGTATCAAAGTTCCTCAACAAAGATACAAGCTGCTCAGCTGGCTCATGCGGAGATGGGGCATGTGTGGCTGGCTCAGACTGAGACGGGGCATGCTGAGATGGCTCATGATGTGGAGATGGGGTATGCTGAGATGGACATGGGCCATACTGAGTCTCCTGTGTGGCTGGCTCAGGCTGAGACGGGGCCTGCTGAGATGCCTCACACGGAGATGGGACATGCTGCTCATGTGACTCCTCCAGAGATAGCCGCTGCTGAGGTGAGTCATCAAGATGTGGGTCCTCCTGATGTGACTGCTGAGGTGGGTCCTCCATAATCACGTCCTCAACTGAGCGGACGGGACCAACATCGTCCTCACTAGCGCCCTCACTATCGGCCTCACTATGGCCCTGCAATACACCGCCAACCCTCCTCTTGCGAGCAGATGCAGTAGTAGGGCGACTATCTCGATCGGACCGTGCGATCTTACCCAAAACTTTCTATTTTCGCATAAAAAATATAGAAAATTGTTTTCTTACAAACAAAATCAATATATTAAAATTTTCATAACAATGACATATTTAATATTACAGTATAATTATCGCGATTTACCTATACTATTTTTTATAATGATTAAATACAATAAAATAATATATTAAATTTTATTTTCTTACAAACAAAATAATATATTAAATTTTCATTACAATGATATATTTAATATTATTTAACACTATAATTGAGTTTATTACCTATACTATTTTTTATCAGATAATGATTTAATAATCTAAAATCCAAGTATATATAAATCTACAAGTGCAGTAACAATTTAATTAAATAAATTAGATTTAACGATTACAAATTTAAAAAACACCATACCTTTTCAGTTGGCCTCCGTTCATATTTTCGCTTTTGGCGAACGGGAATTTCACCCAAGTCTGACATAGCTTGATGAGCAACCGCGCACGCGACGTCAAAGGCATTCTCCGCCGCAATATCGCCCTCCTCGCCCAAAAACCCCCCAATATCGCCCTCCTTCACATCGGTTATGGGCGGCACCACGAGCGGCCCAGATTCCTCCATAGTGGGCGGCACGCTGTGCAGCCCAGCCTCGCCTCCCTCCTCGGCCCCTGCTTCGCCTCCTTCCTCCGCCAGCCTCGCTTCCTCCACCGCGTCCCTTGCTTCAGCCGCCTCCTCCGCCGCGTCGCCACCCCTCTCCCCCAGCCTCGCCTCCTCCAATGCCTCGTCGCTGCTGCCCCCCGTCAAACAGAGATTGGCCGTCGACGCCGCCACCGCCAACGTCGAATCGGCCGTCGATTCTGGTACATCGCCGCCGTCTCCGCCAAGAACTCCTGCCGCAGCCATCTGATTTTCCGTCCGTTCTTCCTCCGCCAAGAAATCCCATATGTCGTCAACCGAAAATTCGCCACCGGGATCCATTTTCGCTCTCGAACTCTGGAAATCGCGATCGGAGAAGACGACCCTGGGCGGCTTTTACTAACGCCGAGAAGACGACCCTGGGCGGCAAGATGTGCCGCCCACGTTTCAATTTCAAATTCGCCCTTTGGCGGGAAGCTGTGCCGCCCACAATTTTGGGTTTACACTTGGCGGCTTACCGTGCCGCCAAGTTTTAACCCGGTTTCCAGAAAACCATATTTTTAATTTTAAAATAAATAAATTAAATTACAAAACCGGGTTCTACAAAAACCTAAAAATCTGGACGGCAATATGTGCCGCCCAGGTACAATTCGGGTTCATAAAAAACCGGTTTGCATGGGCGGCATTAGGTACCACCCATGTGCAAACCGGATTTTTGGAAGGGTATTCTGGGCGGCATGTAGAGCCGCCCAGGAGGAAGTGCGCGGCTAAAAAAAATCGATTGCGCGGTTTATCGGCCTTCCTCTTTCTGAGGGTAGAAAGCAAAGACCTCCCCTTTTGAATCCCCCCCTTTTCCTTACCCCCACATGCTCGCATAAAATAGCTAATTAAGGAGAATGATGCCCAACGTTTCAAGGTGATCACCGAGGCAATTTATTTGCTCTAAAGTTTTTTTTTTTGAGAAATCTCTAAAGTTAAATACATATCGTTTAAGTTTCTCATTTTTCTGTTTTCAATTGGAAGAGAGAGCAAATGGGTTTGTAAACGGCTAAATTAATGGCCACCCATGAAAGAGCAATTTAGAGGGTAGTAAATGATGATTATTAATTTACAAAATTTGAAGGGGAAAGAAATAGCTCAGATGGCGGTCTAGTTTCTACAACTAGCTCGCTTTGGGCTCATGGAAGTTTTTAGGGGTCCATTTATTTTGGGTTAAGCTTCGTGCTTAAATTTGGCAATATAAGCATGCCCATAATTTTATAATTAGGAAACTTGTATTGTATCATGAAATATTAAAATTCATGAAAATTTACCCCTCAACATGAAGAATACTCAGAATGGCACAACAAAGATCGAGATCTATGCAGAGTAATTATCGAGTGGTATATGATATATGCCATGCGGACAAATATAGGGTAAGAGAAGTTCCTGGGACTTAATGGATTCATATCATGCCGTCCTCCCCCCACCCGCCGATTAACCCCAAAGAAGGGAATATCATGTCAACTGCTACTCAAAGCTCTTTCAGAACTGGAAAATTGCTGAAAGGGATAATCATGACTTTTGTGAACTAGTTCCTAAGGGTTATATTCTCCATAAGTTGAACAATTTTCATCCTAATGTTAATTACTTTGTGATTTACAAGAACAACTCCAAAATAATGAATTTTGGGACACTCTGATTGACATTATAAAATCAGCATTTTTCAAGCGTAGGAAAAGAGATTCATTTGCTAGTCATGTAGCTAATCATCAAATGCATGTCTTTCAGTCAAGAATTTTCCAAATTCTTCTATCCAAAAGCATAATAATATATAAAGTAACTAGGAAGGGAAGTGAAAGGTACACATCACCCAATGACACAAATGTCTTATCTAAATGGCTCAAAAGACTGAGAAGAGATCGTAATAACATAAGAGAAAAGGCATGAATTTTAATTTTCCATGTAATTTGATAATTGAAAGATTCACAGTTGTCTAATGCAATAGAGGTTTGAGCATCTTAAAGAACTATAGCCATTAAGATATGGTGGCAGCGAAAACGTGAGAGGAGTGCTTTGATATGCTTGTTTGATTAGGACTTGGTTTAGTGTTTAAGTCTACATTTTGGTGTTCAACACTAGTATTCAAAAACTCTTACTTCCATATCCAAGGTCTGATTGTCAATCTTGTACTATCATATGATGTCTGCTGATCGTAATTACGAGAGGTCAAGCACGGGTGGGATGAGATTCGACCCCCCTGTTAGAATTGGATGGAGTGGGGCTACTCTGTTGTGAATGTTCAGTCCAAGGATCGAATGAAGCTGTTGTTTGATGTTGTTTATACACTACTGACATGAATTATGTTGTTTTCCATGCAATTGTTTACACTGAAGAAAATCGAGCATATCTGGTATTCCACTTTGCACCTAATGCTATAATGATACTTATTCCTCATGTATAAGAAAGAGCCGAGAGAAAGAAGTTAACACTAGCTGCTCTAAAAAAGGAGTTAGAATAAAGTCAACCACATGTGTGAAGAAGCTATCATTAACACTAGCTATAGCACCGGAGGTGCCTATGTGTGTTGTCGGTGATGAGAAGAGGCTTATGCAAACTTTTCTAAACATTGTGGGAAATGTTGTAAAATTTACAAAGGTTGGTGGAATTTCGGTTATTGGTTCTTGTCACAAGACCTGAATCATTGCTAACATCTATACAACCTCGAACGAAGGGCATTTCTACTTGAGAGTCCAGGTTGGTCAAATTAAAATCCCCTATCATGTCATATTCCATGAATGATGGATCCTCTCTTTTTTTTAAGGTTGTCCTTGATTAACATTAGTTTAAAACACCACATGGTGGCTACAGGTTAAGGATACTGGATGTGGGGTTGTCTTTGACAAGTTCTCACATTTTCAAAGCGGTCGTCGAAATAACGCTCGCGCTGGACTTGGACTTGCTATTTGTAAGCGGTATGTATTTTTATTTCTCGCAAAAAATACCCTGCAGAGTTAAAAGTTGAGATCTCTGAAATGGTGTCACGCAAGTTTGTGAACCTCATGAGAGGTCACATTTGGGTTGAAACTTGAAAGTGAAGGCTCAAACAAAGGAAGCCTGGCCTCCCTTTTGGTACTAGTGGACCACCACCATGATCAAATCAAACCCATTGGATTTTGGGAGGCCCTCCACGAAATCCATGCTAATGGAACTCCAGGCCGTGGAAGGAATGGTAAGAGGTTGAAGAAGACCTGGATACTTCACATGCTTAGCTTTGTTTCGTTGGCAAGTTTTTGCAACTCTGCACAAATAGCTCAACTGAGTGCTTCATCTTTGGCCAAAAGAACAACTGCTTCAGGCGCTGATAAGTGCCCTGAATCCCTGAGTGTCCGTCCACTGGAGACTCATGTAAAGTGGAGATCAACTGTTGTTGCAGATCAGTGTCATTGCCCACATAAATGCGATTCTTGAAACGCAAAAGACCATTCATCACATTGTAATCACCACCCACAGTAATCGTAGTAGTTGTAAGGCTTCCTGATCATTTGTATAGCTGGCCAAAACCTCACTCATCCAACGAGGTTCCACAGTTGTAATAGCACAGACAGAAGCTGAAGTGGGTTCATCTCGTCGAGATAAAGCATCTGCTACTTTGTTCTCTACACCCTGCTTGTAAGAGATCAAATAGGACAGCCCGAGAAGCTTCCGAATGGCTTTACGCTGAAGATGAGTAGACAAACGTTGATCGAGCAAATGACGTAATGGCTGGTGATCTGTCTTGATAAAAAAAAAATGAGCCGCTTCTAAGTAGTGCCGCCACTTTGTAACACCACCGACTTATATCGGTAGTGCCACACGCCAGTGACCTCAGACGTTAATGTCTAAAGTCATAATAGGTTTTAATCGGAACAATTAAACTTGAATAAATAATCAACATTAGATAATGAAAGGATAATCAGCTGAATACTTTTATAAAGAACTCAATCTTTTATTAAAATTCCTCTCATAACTTGAGAAGGAAAATTTACAAATAGTATTGTATTTACAGCGGAAGACTTTTAAGTAAACCCTAAATACATGACTAAATTATAGAAGTGTTTATTAAATTGAGACTAAACAACCTTACAACAATATCACTTTAAATCTTCAACTGCAAGCTTTCGTCTTCGATTGGTTACTTCAAATCGTCGGGATCCAACCTCTGATGTGCCGTATAGAACAGATGACACCAGCCAACCATGCAAGGGATAAACCCGGGTGGTTAGTCTAATGAAAGACTATGCAAGGGTGAAAACAAATTGGTTATCGTAGTCGTATATAATCACTACCTTTGTTTCCCGAATAAAACTCGATAAATGGTATATGACTATAGACTTCTACCGAAAAGAATGAATAAGAATAATTGAAAAGAAGACTCCAATGAATTGAGTCTTGTGGGAAATTACATGAATTTATTTGGGAACATTATATTATCACACACAAAGTTTTAAAAACATCTCGTTGCATATTTGGGTCCTCGACCAACCTCACCGCGTAATGCGAATCCAGATTGGAAAGATGACTTACTTTAAATAAGAGATCGGGCGGGTTTCACGTTGTACTTCTCGCCCGAGGGTATATTAATTATGTGCAAAACCATACTTATCTTATTTAATTCCAAAACGCGCATTTACGTAAAGGCTTTTAATTTACACCAATCTCGCAATGAGATGTGTAACATGGGATGAATCCCGAATTTCGGCACTAACTAAGTGCACCACCACTTATATAACATAAGGGTAGGTCATGACCAAAAAGTATTAGGGCATTTAGCCTCCTAATACCAAGTTATAAAGAAACAACTATACCTCGCAAGGTAATAACATTCATACGAATACTCGTGCTAACTAGCAGTTATTATCCACACCAAAGCACAACGATCCACACCAATTAATATCTAGCACCCTATAACAATAGTATATATATATAAGGGTTATAGCTAGCATATATACAACCTAATAAAAATGTTCATTTTACACAACATTTTAACACACAAGTTCTCAAACGAGAAATTAAGAATATTTATCTCAACTTAATTAAGACAATAGATTAATTATCAGTTAAGAAAAATATGGAATAAATTAGCAAGAGCAAACCGCCACTTGTCTTGAATCACATAGAGATGAACGGTATCACGGGGATGGTTGTTTTCGAGTAGCAAATTGAATCTCTACTCTATTTTCGTTCTAGAAGCAAATCTGAGACGTATCCGAATCTCACAAAAAAATATAATTAGATAATTTATTTAATACTGAACTTTGGAAGAGTATATGTCTCAATATTTAAATGAGGGATTTGCAGAAAATCACCCCTTAAATAGGCCTATTTGTCCACAACCACCCGTTATACACGTAATTACTTGAGCCCACCCTTTAAATGCATTCTGTTAGCGTTGAACCACCCATACCCCAAATCCGTCAATTTCCTCCGTTATCTGGTCTGCAATTACCATTATACCCCCACTTTATTCGGTTTTGAGCGGTTCTTCCATTTTTTCAAGGGTTCGGTTTTTATTAATTAAAAACCCGGTTTAGTGTTAAAAATATAAAAAAAACCCAAAAAAAAACCCCAAAATTGAAAACCCCCAAACTTCGTCTTCATCGAAGTTCTTCTCGGCACATCCCCGAACTCCGGAGTCTTCTCGGCACATCTCCGGCTTCTTCGATCAGACGAGCCCTTCTCGGCACATCTCTTCTTTGTATTTTGGGGCTAACAAGTTTATTTTAATATTTCTTTTCTCTTTCCCTTTTCTTTGTCTACTGCAAGTCTGCAACAGAAAAAGCTTATCAAAGTGTCAACAATGGTGGAGAAACCACATCGAAGGCGGTGGAGGCGAGGTGGCGGAGGGGAGGCAAGCAACAAAACGGCGGAGCCTCCAGAGCTGTGGAGGCGGGCTCGAAGGCGGTGGAGGCGAGCGGTGTCGGAGATCAGCCGCCGGGTCGAGGACCGTTTAGCACCTTCACGGAGCCCTTGATTCTGTTTGACTCGCTGAAATTCCCGGTTGCCTTGTGCAATTCGCCCACCTTGCAAACCGCAAGGGACTCAACTGCATATCTAACCCCATCTGAAGATATGGACCATGAGTTGCTGGCATTATTCGTCACCCCTCCCGCCGAGGATTTGTACCCACTAGGTCCGCCGACGCCTGTCGGAGGCGACCCCTTCCTCTCCGGTTGTTGCTGCTTCCTATTCCGCCGCCACAACAGGAAGAGGAACAAGAACAGAACGGGCAGCGCCACGACGGAGATGTGCCGAGAAGACTCCGGAGTTCGGGGATGTGCCGAGAAGAACTTCGATGAAGATCGAAGTTTGGGGGTTTTCAATTTTGGGTTTTTTTTAATTTTAACACTAAACCGGGTTTTTAATTAATAAAAACCGAACCCTTGAAAAAAATGGAAGAATCGCTAAAAAACCGGATAAAGTGGGGGTATAATGGTAATTGAACACCAGATAACAGAGGAAATGGACGGATTTGGGGTATGGGTGGTTCATCGCTAACGGAATGCATTTAAAGGGTGGGCTCAAGTAATTACGTGTATAACGGGTGTTTGTGGGCAAATAGGCATATTTAAGGGGTGGTTTTCTGCAAATCCCTCTATTTAAATTGAATTAATTTATCTCCTATTAATTCAATTTTCAAGGCTTAAACGGTAAGACGATTAATTGATTTTTAATCAATTAATCGTATATTCTAAATAATCGTAACATAAATAAATTAATAAAATAATTTATTTATAATCCTAAATATTTTTAACTCAAAATATTATCTAAATGAATAGTCATAAATTACTCATTCATAATATAAGATAATATTATAACAATTTTAACTATTTTAATTTTTTTATAAAATCAAATTAATCCTAAAATATTTTTCATTAATCCAGACTAGGCCACAATAAATTAAAATCAACCAAAATGCCCAATTTCCCAATTCGAGCCAACTTTCCTCGGACTCACAAGCGACACCGCCGGATTCTTGGGCACAATTGAGCCTCGTCGGTGTGTCTCCGGCGTCGGGGCTAGAAAAATTTTGTAGGGGACAACTAGAAGAAGCTAATTGTACCAACAATTGCAAGAACAAAGCTTTAACTAGCTCGAATTTCTCTGAAGAACAACCGGTATCGGGTTTTTAGGGTTCTTGGGGAGTTTGATTGAAATTGGATGTGTTGGGGGATCAATCGAAGGGGTATTTATAGGGATTTTGAAGCCTTAAATGCCCTCGACACAATCCGCAAATCGCTTCACCCAATTCAAGCCAAATCGATTCCATTTTGAAAAATATCAATTCGGCCTTCATGACGACGCGTGCGGTTCTTTGGAAAAATCCCGTCGATTTCGTGGTCATTGAATCCAATTAAATGATGGATTACGTGCGTGATAAGATCATATTAAATGCCCAGTGTTCAATTTGCAAAATGGATCTCGAATCTTGGCTCAAATCCGCCATTGAAGAGCTCCTTGGAGCTGCGTGTTAATGGAGGCAAGGAGGGCCGGAGGCTGGGGAAGAAGACAGCTTTTAGGCTTATTTACACACGACCCCCTTATTTGGCCTATTTGCACATTTTTGCTCAACTTTTTTAATTTGTGACAAAATTGCCCTTATTTTAACTTTTAAAAATCACAAAACTTTCCCAAAATTTTTTTATTTTAATTCTCTAAGTTTATAATATCATTTTAACCCAAAATTAAAGTGCATAAAATTTTAACTTAAGTTATGTAAGCTTAAGTCACTTTTCTTATGACTTTGACCATATTTAATCTTGAACAAAAATTTGTAAAACTTGATTTAAAAATTCTAAGTCAAAATTGATAAGTTTTATCTAAAATATAAATAATATAAGGTTTATCATAATTTAGACCAATCTTAGCTTAAAGAAATACTTACTTAGGACAATTATTACTTTTTTTTTATAAGGAAAGAATTGGAAGTACCCGACATAACAACGTCGGATAGATCGAGAGGCCGATAAATCAGCGCCGGTCAAAACCGGACAGAAAGAATAATACAATAAATATGAAAATTACAACAAAGCAAACATAGAGCTAAAATGACCTAAAATGAGGGTGAGCAAGCACTAACAGACGAAAGCGCCACCGACAGACGAGTCAGACATGAGAACTCCTGCGGAAGTGCTAAATGGACTACCATGACGTTGCCCTCTCTTCAAAGAGGGATCTTCAGGAGCCTCAACCATGATGTTGCCCTCGAACAAGAGGGGTCTTCATTGAGCCACAGACACGACCCTGACCCCGACCGAACACTCATGCATCACCCTAGATCAGCTCCACAAATGCAGCGAGAAATTTGTCACCCATACTTGAAACAAACGAACCGTAATAGGTAAACAAGAGTGAAAATTGATGTAAAAAGAGAACATCAATTAATCTTGTAATTTGCTAATTCTTCATAAGAAGAAGGTGGAAATAATAATTCAACATAATATATAAATTTTTTTTTTGGGGGTGTTAAAACCCAATTTCAAGTTTTGGGTTGAAACTTGAATTTGGGCCTTAAATTTGGTTTAATTTTGAATTTTGTTACTATGACTTTAAAATAAATCCTGCAAGATGCAGGAAAAGTCGAGGATTTTGGGCTTATTGACCCTTTAAGAGTTTTCAATTAATAAAAGAGACCCCTACTAGTTTTTATGTATTTTTCCTACCCCTTACTAGCTTATTTTATTTTTATTTTTCCATTCCTCTTCTTTGTTTTTTCTCTCTCTAAAATATTGTTTTTTAGGGTTTAGGGTTTAAGGGATAGGGTTTAGGGGGTAGGGAGTAGGGTTTAGGGAGAGGGAGAGGGGTCCATTAGTTTAAAAAAAGGTTTGTCAAATGGTCATTTACCTAACTCATCGAGAAAAGTCATCTATAAGTTTTTATTTTTTTATTATTGTACTTTTTACTTTTTGCCATCTTGCATAGCAAGCTATAGTCAATGTTGCCGGTGGTGATTTGGAGGCAAGTGTTTTGGTCGAAGATCGGCGAAGAGGTACGAATGCGCACAACTCGGTGAAGGATGAGAAATCTTCATGTGAATGATTTTGGTTAGAAATTGGTGTGTTAATAGGTTTTAAAAGCTTGATGAACAAACTCCTTTTTACCCTTTTTTTTTAATTACTTCTCCATCTAGAAAAGATGTTCTGACTTCTGAGCACCATAGAAAGCCTCAAGAGAAGTAATCACTCCCGACTGGACATGGAGACGAGCTCCCCACATGGAGAAAAGAAGAAGGTGTTCATTGACCAAGAGATTCGGTTGATGTAGTGAAGTTGGGTATTGGAATTGACAGAGTAGTTGGAAGAGCCAACAACAAAGACGGAGGAATCGAGAGGGTTGACTAATTGTTTGGGTGATCGGCTGAAGGGACGGTGCCGTCGGAGCAGGTAATGGGTACAAAATTAGGGTTTGAAATTTGGGGGGTTTGGTCCCAGATCAGAACTGGTTCGAGGTTTTGCTAAACCTTTAGATTTTTATATATCCTCTTCAGATTCTCGTCTTTCTTTTTCTTCCATAAGAAATGGTTCAAGATTTTGCTTGAATTTGTTAACAAGGGTTGTCATGGAAGGGTTAGTCCTAAATGTTATTATTGATTGTTACGGGGGTTGTCCCTAAAGAAGGGGTCCATAATTTGTTATTTGTGACTTTATTGGATTACCCCTAAAGAAAGGGATCCCTTTGTAGAGATATTAGAAGTTATCTTCTGATGTTTGGTAGGAGATTTTTAGTTGATATGTTGTATGTGACTGCTGAACTGATGTTGGCTTGTGAAGCTTCGGTTAACATGATTTAGTTGAGAAATTTTCCATTATCCATTGAAATGGAGGGATGAACTTACCTAAAATTCACACGCCTTCTTGCTTAAGGAAATGGGACTCCATGCTTTTGTCAGATCATGTTCTTGGTCATTAGGTAAGGGGTTGGAGGTTAGAGGCGGCGGGATTTAGGGTTTGGGTAAGGGGTAGAGCTTGGGAGAGAAATTTGGGTTCACCAGTCATGTAGAGCTTGTACCTTCGATCGAATGAAGGATTATGATATTGGGACAATTGATATTGGGACAGTTGATGTTCTTGTTGTTGAAGAAGATGATGTTGTTGGTGGGGGTTTACCCCTTGATGGTTGTTGATTTTTGTTATTGAATGGGATGTTTTTCCCTTTGTTTTTTTGGGAGATTATCCCTAAAATTTTTGAGGGTTTTAGAGAGAAGGGAGAGCCCCTCTCTCTAAGCCCCTTCTCAAGCATTTGTTTTACGTTAGGACAATTATTAATTTATCCTCTTATGGATAACATAATAATTCTTATGTCCTTTATTATTATTTAAAATTACAACCATTGTTATACTTATTTAATTATTTTAACACCACATTATTATTATTCATATGATAATTTGTGCCAAAAATTATCATAACTAACCTTTGAACCTAAGTTCATGAAAATTTAAATTACTCATCTAGAAGAAATAAAATAAATTTCAAACTTTTATTTTTATCAAATTAAAATAGATCGAAATTATATTAATACCCTTATGATAAAATGAGGGTTATTACAATACTACCCCCTTAAAAATAGTTTCGACCCCAAAACTAGCACTACTAAGATAGAGGGATCGGTTTTCACATTAACCTCCCTAATTGAGCTTAGTATCCTCAATTATTTCGTACTCAAAATTAATACTAGGAAAGTCGGTTCGTTTCCTCAACCAATTTCCTCTTTATAATCAAATCTCAAAGTTCATACATTATCTCCTTATAACCCCACTATCCAATCTTAGTATCTCCAACTATTATATCATCTCACTCTTTACATGTACATCTCACCAATTTCATTATTTACCTTAATTAAATTTGGCCCTTATGTCATCTCTTAACACAAAATCTTTTCATTAATCAGGCTCTATCATAAGACCTTTAGGATTCCTTATTTTTTCACAATTAATCACACAACATCTTATTCATGTTTTCCTCAAACATGATTTTAATAATTCGTTTAACACGATTATGATCAATCACCGTATTTATCCAACACGTTTCATAAGCTCACCTTAATAGAATAGGTCACTTTTTCACCAAGTCCAGTTGATAAAAATCCATATACTTACATTATCCCATACAATTAATCCACACAAGTTACAACAAACTTTTACCGACTGAGTTTGTTATTCACCCATAAATCCTTAAACACTTAGTTATCCTCACACAATTTATTATCCCAAATTAAGCAAACCTTTTGCTTTACCGAAATTTAATATTTACCCAAGACTTAATCGTCTTAATACTCCTCATATCATTATATCATTTCCTTAAGAAACACTTATAATGTCACCTAAAGTAGGTTTTCCAAAAATAGATTTTTTTTTGCACTTAGCTCTTCCAAAAGCTTTAACCATTGGTCCCACAACGGACACACTCACTTGTAAATCCCATAATTATAAATCTTAAATTTTAAAGTTTACTCAAGAACATTAGAGTACGATCTTTTTAGAGAAAACCAACTCCTTATGAAATACCTCTCCTATAAATTTATTCACTTAAATGTATAATTTATACGACTCACACTTAAGTACTTTGAGCTTTATATTAGCTCACTACACAAATTTACCACAACCAATGCTCTGAGTATACACATGAGAGTTAATTCTCACACTACTATACACGCTTAACTCCTCATGGCAAGTAATTCTTACAATACTTAACCCACGAGGTAATGCTCGTCAACTTGAGCAAAGGAAACAAATAATGTCAATACCCACCTTGACATTATTCCAAGAATCTAGAGAGATTCTTATGAATGGATCTAAGGATTAAGTAACGGAATCGAAGCTTGCAGAAGTTTGAAAACACACTCTTAAATACTTTAAATCACACTTTAAGTTAACTCTTCATTCCCTTATCGTTTTACGATACAATTTTTTTATAAACTTAATACTTTTATAATTAAATTACCAGCATTATCTTTTTTAAATTCACAAGACCACAACCACTTTCAAGACTGCACTTTAAAATCATTAAATGAATTTAAACTTACTCGTTTAAACACAATTATTATATAAACCAAAATATTATAAGTTTCTTTATAATTAGAACACAAAGTAATCACTTCTTTGAGTACCTTTATCAACTCTCAAAACTACACTTTTAAAATTATAAGAAATAAACTTAGTTTTAACCCTTTATACTACTATTGTCATAAAACAACTATAAATATTAATATTAGTGTTTTAATAACTAATCTATTATTAAAAAAATTCTAAATTTTAAAACCTTAATTTGAACATGAACAAGTTAATTCTTTTTGAAATTCCCTTAATAAAAATAAAATACTTTGAAAATAATTTCGAAAATAATTTTGAAAATTCTCAAACCTAACAATAGGCCAAGAATTTTAAAACCATTGCTCTGATACCATAATTGTAACACCCCCGACTTATGTCGGTAGTGCCACACGCCAGTGACCTCAGACGTTAATGTCCAAAGTCACCCTAGGCTTTAATCGGAACAATTAAGCTTGAATAAATAATAAACATTAGATAATGAAAGGATAATTAGTGGAAGACTTTTATAAAGAACTCAATCTTTTATTAAAATTCATCTCATAACTTGAGAAGGAAAGTTTACAAACGGTATTGTATTTACAGCGGAAGACTTTTAAGTAAACCCTAAATACATGACTAATTTATAGAAGTGTTTATTAAATTGAGACTAAACAACCTTAAAACAATATGACTTTAAATCTTCAACTGCAAGCCTTCGTCTTCAATTGGTTACTTCAAATCGTCGGGATCCAACCTGTGATGTGCCATATAGAACGGATGACAACAGCCAACCATGCAAGGAATAAAACCGATTGGTTAGTCTAATGAAAGACTATGCAAGGGTGAAAACAGATTGGTTCTCGTAGTTGTATATAATCACTACCCTTGTTTCCCGAATAAAACTCGGTAAACGGTATATGACTATAGACTTCTACCAAAAAGAATGAATATGAATGATTGAAAAGAAGACTCTAATGAATTGAGTCTTGTGGGAAATTACATGAATTTGTTTGGGAACATTATATGATCACACACAAAGTTTTAAAAATATCTCGTTGCATATTTGGGTCCTCGACCAACCTCATCGCGTAATGCGAATCCAGATTGGAAAGGAGACTTGCTTTAAACAAGAGACCGGACGGGTTCCACGTTGTACTTCTCGCCTGAGGGTATATTAATTATTTTAACACCATATTGTTATTATTCATATGATAATTTGAGCCAAAAAATATCATTACTAACCTTTGAACCTAAGTTCATGAAAATTTAAATTACTCCTCTAGAAGAAATAAAATAAATTTCAAAATTTTATTTTTATCAAATTAAAATAGATAGAAATTACATTAATACCCTTATGATAAAATGAGGGTTATTACACACTTATCGACAACTAGAAGGATGACTAAGAGCTCTTTCTCGTAAGTGGATAAGTGCAAATTATTGCCATGAAGGGCTTGACTGATGTAAGCAAGTGGGTGCCCTTGTTGCATTAGTACATCTCCAATGCCGACCTCACAAGCATCTGTCTCTAAACCAAAGGGAAGTGAGAAATTCGGTAGCTTGAGAACAAGCGTTGTTGACATCAACTTCTTCAAGGATTGAAAAGCCTGCTCTACTGAATGAGACCACTGCAGCTTATCTGATTTCAACAGCTCAGTGAGTGGTCGAGCAATAGATCCATAATTCAGCACGAATCGACGATAATAACCTGTAAGACCAAGAAATCCCCACAACCCCTTGATTGACGTAGGTGTTGGCCACTCTGTCATTGCAACTTTTTTTTGTTGGACCCCATCCCAGAAATCAAATGACCAAGATATTCCACTTGTCTCTACGCAAAACTGCATTTTGACTTCTTTGCAAACAGGTTGTGCTTACGAAGTGGGCAGAGTATTGTCCTGAAGTGTGTAAGATGATGATCCAGGGAAGAGGTAAAGGCGATTACTACTTCCACCGTATTGGAAATCGTGCAGATTTGTTGATTCGAACGGTTTCTCTTACCGTTCGTATTTTTTTTATTTTTTTTTGTTGCAACGGCTTCTAAAGCCGTTTGGGTTTTTTTTTTTTAATAAAAAGCAACGGCTCTAGGGTGTTTTTTTTTTTTTGGTTTATTTGGTTTGAAAAGGATGTAAAGTTTAAACCCTACAAAATATTTCCTAATAGAGAATGTATAAACTCTTAAAAAAAGATTAAACTAATGGCTAAAATTTTAAATTATGAAACCCTACAAAATATTCTCTAATAGAGAATGGATAAACCCTTAAAAAAGATTAAATTAGTGACTAAAAAGATTAAACTAGTGGCTAAAATTTTAAATTATGAAACCCAACAAAATATTCCCTAATAGAGAATGGATAAACCCTTAAAAAAGATTAAACTAATGGCTAAAAAAATAAACTAGTGGCTAAAAAAAATAAACTAGTGGTTAAATAATTTAAACTAGTGGCTAAAAAATTTAAACTAATGGCTTAAATTTTAAATTATGAAACGGCAAAAAAACACCGTTCTATTTATAAAAAAAATACAATTACGTAAAAAAAAAGAACGGTGATAATCACCGTTCCAAAATTTAAAAAAATTGTTCATTTGAACAGTGACTATCACCGTTCAAATGAACGGCCCTGCAGTGGTGTCTGCAGCACCACTGCAGGTGGAATTAGAGGGAACCACTATATACTAATATGTCGTCAAAGAAGACCAAGATGAACTTTCGAAGATGAGGACCAAAAACGGAGTTCATTAGTGCCTGGAAAGTCGTCGGTGCATTAGGCAAGCCGAAAGGCATGACTTTAAATTCGTAATGGCCGTGGTGTGTTCGAAATGCGGTTTTGGGAATGTCTTCTTCAGCAACACGCACCTAATGATACCCACCGCGAAGATCCAATTTCGAAAACCAGGAAGCGTCGTGCAATTTGTCTAACATTTCTTCAATATTCGGAATCGGAAACTTGTCCTTTATTGTCGCCTCATTAAGCTGACGGTAATCCATGTAGAACCGCCAAGTCACATCCTTCTTCTTGACGAGTAAGGTAGGTGAGGCAATTGGGCTTTGGCTGGGTCGAATAATCCCAGATTGCAACATCTCTTGCACCTGACGCTCGATCTCGTTCTTCTATAAGTGGTGGTACAGATATGGTCGAGTGCAAATCAGAGTCGTGCCTTGCTTCAATAGAATCGAATGCTCATTCCCTTGATTGGGTGGTAATCCTGATGGTTCTGCAAAGATCATCTCAAATTCAGCAAGCAATTCCTGCACCTGGAGAGGCAATTCCCCAACTGAACCACTTACTGTGAATAACCGAGCAACCTGGGTAATGATCAATGGGACTTTGTTTTTGAAAAGTTTGTGCAGCCTCAATCCCGTCATACTCCGCAAACTACCTTCCTCCTTAACGCCCGACACCTCGACCTTACGCCCATCATTGAGAAAGGAAATTTTCAAGGCTTTGAAATCAAAAAGAACTGGGCTAAATTCTCTAAGTCAGTCGCCTCCCAGTACCAAATCGCAACCGCCAAGCTTGAGGATTCTTGGTTCAAATGTGAAGTGGATGCCCTGCATCTCCCATTGAAAATTCTTGCACACTTGATGGCTATACAATTTATGTCAGTTGGCTACCGCGACCTCCATCATTGAAGCCTGTTAAACCTCAAATTGAGCGTCTGCAACAACCCGAGGGTCAATGAAGCGCTGATTTGCACCGCTGTCAATGAGGATCATAATATGATGCCTTCCCACTGATCCTTTGATCTTGATCGTAGTCAAAGTACTACTCCTTGTAATTGTATGTACATAAACCTCTGGTTCATCTGATTCACTCGGTCGATCACCCTCCTGGTGTACAGTCAATGCATCAACAACCCGAGGGTCGATGAAGCGCTGATTTGCGCCACTGTCAATGAGGATCATAATATGATGCCTTCCCACTGATCCTTTGATCTTGATCATAGTCAAAGGACTACTCCCAGTAATTGCGTGTACATAAACCTCTGGTTCATCCGATGCACTCGGTCGATCACCCTCCTGGTGTACAGTCAATGCATCAATTTCCTCAAGAAATTCCACATCCTCATTTGGAGTTGCTAACAAGTTGTGGAGCGTTTGAACCTTGCAACGATGGCCAACAAAGTATTTCTCCCCACAATGATAACATAACCCCACTGCTCGCCGAAGTTCTCTGGATTCAGTAAACGGAGTAACATTTGTTGAAGAATATGGTTTGGAAGAAGATCCCACTGAACCACTCGAAGAGGCTGGTAAAGAACATCGACTTTGAGACTTAACCTTAGAGGTCGAAAATCGGTTAGCGGAGGTTGTCTGATTGGCTCGGCATGGTGGCCGACTAAGCTGGATGATTGCCTGAACAACCTTGTTATGCAAATTAGCCTGTTCGAAAACCATAGCTAAGGAAGATGGCCTCCGAAGCTTCACCAATGACTTGATTTCATTGTGTAACCCACTGATGTAACTGGAATGAAATAAGACTCTGGAAGATGTGGATCTTGGACCAACATATGCGCTCTAAGCTCCTAAAATTGTTTGTTATATGCTTCCAGATCCTCCCTCTTTTGCAGCTTATTGAATTCTTCAATAGTATTTATGCCCAGTGCATCCCCAATCGAATCAATACTGCATCCTTCAATTCCTCCCAAGAAATGGTGTGCCGCTGCAACATGAACCCTTGTAACCACACATCGGCTTTCTCGTGCACGTACATCATCGCCAATTCAACCTTATGATGATCTGGTATCGTAAAGATCGCAAAATAACGTTCATACTTGTGGATCCAAGATCTAGGATTCGTACCTTTGAAAGTTGGAAAATCGACTTTCGAAAGACGATTGTTTCCCGATCTGAATTCGTCGCCGGCGGAAAAGCTCTGATCCCCATTTTCTTGTTGTGGTTCTTGACGGCGATTCCCCTGATTTCGCTGATTCGGCACTACTTCTGGCAATTCTTGATATGCAATACGATCCTCCTCACTCGGAGCTCCCAAAACCCTTGGTGCTCTTGAATTGGCCATGTGTTGCTCCGCCAAATTCGATTGATCTTTCGTCAGAAGCGATTGAACCATGTTGGTGAGATTTTCGATCAACCTCTTATGATCATCATGTTGCTTTCGATTGTCAATCTGATGCCTCCTTGTATCGTCTACGAACGTCTGTGTGGAAGTCATGAACTCACGACTCTGTGCAACGAACTGCTAAATCTCCTGGATTTTGTTCTCGTTCCACCGGATGTGTTCCTCCATGAGCTTTAGCCTCGTACCTTCTGCCATTGCCACAGTTTTGGTGGCTCTGATACCAGTGTTGTGTCTCGGATAGGATGAGAGATATTCAGAGGGGAAGAGATAGAACAAAAGAGAGAAAGAAGAGAAAGATAGAGGTTGTTAGGAATCGTAATAGTCTATTCCGTTCTGTAACAAACAAATGGCTATATATCAGCCAATACACCTCAATGCCATGATAACATAACCGAGTACATGACACATATGATTGGATCATCTTATCAATCATATCAGTCGTAAGTCGAAACATTATTTTCTTAATTAAAAAGAGTTATTTGCAGGAATGCTTATATAGTTGTATATATATGATTGGACTATTGTTAGAGTTCATCCATAATTGTAAATATCAATAATTAAAAAGAACTGCAAAATGATTAAATATTTTTGATGGTATGTACAGAATGAAATTATACAGGCCAGTGATAATGATAAAATATCACGTGCCAATAATGCACATTCCATGAAAACATGCATGTAATGAATGGAGATGGAGCCCGAATAAATGTCAAAATATGAATGTGAAATTGTGGATATATATAATAAATATCTAGCTATTGATTTATACATGGATGAATCACATTCACATGATGATCGAGGAAGAGATGATGAAAGTAATTAATTAAGAATCCAAACAAAACAAAATCATCCTGAAAAAGGGCACCATGCATTGCATCGATCACATGATGATCGAGGAAGAGATGATGAAAGTAATTAATTAAGCCTTCACGTCTCTAAATTCAATCTCTGACTTGCCTGCAGGTGTATTGTAACATGGCTGCCGGGTTTTCTGGAAATATCAAACCCTGCCCTCCAATCAATCCTACTTACGTACGGACTACTTACGCGACATTAATGCCCCTTTGCATTAATTATGACGCTAATATGTCCCTAGGGGTGTTCATTCGGTCTGGACCAATTTTTTTTTTAAGTATGGATCGGAGATCGGACTGAACCGGTCTTATTCGGTCCGATTCGATCCGGTCTAATACTGGATTAAACCGGAATTTAAAAAAAAATTATTCATATTTAATAATATATAGTATTGATAGTTGTAGGGTCTACTTTAATGGTCAAAATACGTTAAATGATTATCTTAATGTTATCTGTATTTTTAACTATGCATAAAAACAAACTCAAATTAGTCATTGTTTCACTCAAAGAAATACTTGACGGTTACCGTGCATTTGAGCTGCTAAAATATAGACTCGCCGCGACATAGACTATCCCACAAAATGAACGCGATCTTCGTGATGTTGGACAAGAGAGTTGTAAAGAAGACATTTTATTCATAATCAACGCGATGATTCTAATGACGATTATATTTCAACAAATCTTTACACGAGAACCATACACAGACCTCTCGTTTTCTTCCAAAAAAATGGGCGATCCAAAAAAAGGTCCCAAAAAAAAATGAAGCTTCAAGCCTATTTATAGTGTTCGAGTCCTGTTTGTGATTGTTGGCAAGGAGCAGAGACGTGTCAATCAACGGTGACTTGCATGGAGCGACGTGTCGCGCGTGGGTAAGGTGGCATCCAATGGCAGTTGAACTGTGGCTTCATTCCATTGGGCGAGTGATATCACATCGAGTAACTAATCATCGCGATCTATTCAGGGTTGGGTATGACTTGAGCAAGGGCCTCGCTTGTCGGTTTGAAAATAACGAAGGAATAAACGCGGTCATTTAACGTGTTCAGTGTTGTTCGAGAATAGCGCGGTCCATCACAGCCCCTTGCCTTAATGATGAACGCATGAAATCATTAAGGCAACACATGGAGAACGCGTTTAATAACCACATTCATTCACTTCACTTCACTTCACTTCACGAGGTACCTCCAGGGGATGCTTCGATTCAAACAGGTTGGGCTTTTGCTCAATGGGCCTTAGTTAATTCGGCCCAATTTCTCTCTTATATAAGAGGGGACAGGGGCGGGAAACCCCTCACTTCACTTTCCTCATTCTCTCTCTTTCTGGCAATATTCCGAGCCGCTTGAGTTTCCTCCGCCGCTTCTCCGCCGACAAACACTTCTTGTTCATCGTTCTTCCTGAAATTGTCCAGGTAATTCGGCTTTTTCTGTCTTCTAATTTTGATTGCACCTTATTTTTCGCTTGATTTTCCAGTGTTCTTGCTTGTGACCGCACCCTCTTCTTCTTCTCTCTCTTGTGTCGCTTTATCTTCTTGCTTCTCGCTTTTCTGGATTTTTCTGGGTAACAATGGCGGTGGTGGCCGTGCCAACGGGTAGAGGTCCTCCGGGGAGGCGGGAATAGGGATGGGGAAAGGCGGGTCGACCTGATCTGGCGAGTTCCCGCATGTCGTGAAATATAGGAGTTTGCTGACACGCATCGCTCTAGAACTTCGTCTTTCTTCTTTTTTTCCCGTCCTTGTTCCTGACCTGACTCTTCAAATTCTACCGTTAGATCCCATGGCACCTTCGCTCGACTCGATTTCCCGTTGATCGCGTTCTTTTCCTGAAAGCCTTTCATTTGCTTTGCTTTGGTTGTGCGCGTTCATTCTTCCTCATGCCCTGTTACTAAACTTTTTCTTCTTCTTTTCAGAGGGGAATTATTTAATCGCGCGTAACCGTCTTTCTTCATCTCTCCACAATGTCAAGCGAGACAAACTCCGAGAGTGGCGATGCCTATGGCAGAGCAGTAGAGAATGCGTATAGAGAGCATGAGTCTGCCTCGAGCGCCGAACCCGAGACCGCGTCCTCATCTTCTAGCGAATCATCGTGTCAAACCAGAGATGATGTTGTTCCACAAGGGCGAGTAATACGGGTTGAGAAAGTACAGACCAAGGGCGTGGTTTCTTACTCTCCCGTGGCAAATGTGTCTCAAAGCAATCCCCAAGATGAGGGACCGCGGAGTGCAGATAGCTTCGCGAGCCAATGTTGATCCTCCTCCTCCTCCCGCGGTGATTTCAGATGAAATTCCCATGATGAAGAATCATCCAGGGAAAGACATGCGAAGTTACGGAATGGCCACAAGTATCTCGCTCTCCACCCTGGAAGATCTAGCGCGATCAATTCCTTGGCCGGTCAGGACAAAACTCCGCCTTCCTGAAAAAGGAGGAACTTTCATGGCGCGGTATGAGAATTGCATGGTCATCTTCGTAGCCAGCGTCAAGACTGGGTTTCGCCTTCCTTTGCCTGGTTTTTACCACGACTTCCTGAGACTTCTCAACCTTAACCCCACTCAGCTATATCCTAATGCGTGGAGATACCTTAGCGGATACACGATGTGATGCTATTACTCTGGCATCACTCCAGACGCGCAACATATGCTCAAGCTCTTCACCTTGAAGTATGACAAGGGCTTCTGCAACCTCAGTCTTCCTACTTTAAATGTCATAAGTAAGCCTTCCAACGTGGGCAAATGGAGGGACAAATGGTTCTTAGCGCGGTGTTCCTCACGCTCAACCTTTAACTGCAAACTGTTTTCGGGTCCTTTCATGCGCCCTGACAAGCCATATCAGAAGGAGATTGGCGCGTGCAAAGACCAATTTCACAACGAATGAGATGCCCCTGACTACAAACGCTTGATTACTCAGGAGAATCTGGAGAGAGCAAGGTTGAGTTTACCGCGTTCAACTGAACGCGATGAGTCAGGTGATTATTCGTTTCTTCTTGTCTTTTGTTTTCGCCCGTCGTACTGACCTAGTTTTGCACTCTCAGGGATGGTGAAATATGTCTTCCTACTGAAGAGAGCCAAGAAGATCGCGGGGACTCCATCGCAATCAGCATCAACGGTGGGAGCAGTACATGACCAGGCCAGAGAGGAGCAAGCTATGGCTCCTGTCTCTGACGCGATGGTCACATGCGAGACTACAACTTCTTCATTACCTCTAGTCGGTCAGGTCGAGACAGTTGCGCGCGGCAAGAAGCGCGATGACACGTCTTTAACAAGCCGTAAGGGCAAGAGATCGCGATCCGAGAGTAGTGTTGACCCTTCTCTTATTTGTGCCGCGGGGAGGACCAATTTTGCCACGCCCGGGCCTTCTGTGGCCGACATGCGCAAGTTGGGCATCCCAAGTGATGTATACGCCAAAGAGAAGGAATGGCTAACTTCCCTGCCCCCGCCATTTCTTCAGTTCGAGGCCATGAAGTACATGGAGATGGTATGCATTCCTTCACCAGCCCTTGAATTTTGTTATATCAACTCTATCTTTTAACCTAATCAAGCTTACTTGATTTTGCAGGCTCGTCTCAGCATGTTGGCTACAACATCATACTGTAATGCCCTGGAGACCAAGTGCAAAGGAATCTGCGAAGAAGATGAAGCTCGTGCAAAGGTGGCTATGCTGACTAAGCAAGCTGAGCAATCCATCGCAGAGCGCGATAAGGCCACTGCTAACGCGGCAAAGCTTGAGGAGGAGAACACATTGCTTAAGAAGAAGATTGAGGACTTTCAGCAGGCCGCGTCTGAGAAGGATGATGAGAGGAGCTTAAAAAGCAGTGTGATGCTTCCAACCTTGAGGCAGAAAAGTGGCGCGCTAGGGCAGAACGCGCTGTCACCGATTATCTCAAGTTGGAGGACTATCAGATCAAGGTAGTTGACGAGGTGGGACCCCATTGGGAACAGGGAATAAGAATTGGAGTCAGACAGGCAGTGGCGAAGTTTGGCGAGATTGACTCCAGGATTGTTTACTTCACTCCTGATTATACGGATCTCTTTGGCGAGCCCCCAATCGAAGATCCTGTCGAGGGAGATGACCAGACGATGGACATAGATGCAAATGCCGCGACAACCAATGCAGCCTTGCCTGAGGATCACATTGCCTCTTGATTTCCACTAGCTACTTGTAGACTTTCTTCAACTTTTCCTCATGTATGTTATTGCATGAAACAATTAGTATGATATGCAAATGAATGATAAGCACCCTTTTGAACTTCTACATTTTCTTTAGTGGTAGTCTTTAATGAAAAGAACGTGGTGGCAGCCCCAAGCGAGCTTGAGGGATCTCATCCGTTAAGAAGAACGCGACGGCTTACCTGGGATAGTCTAGTCGACCTAATGTGAGGACATGTCCCCACGGTCGGCGCCAGTGACGGTTCCCGTGCATTTGAGATGCTAAAATATAAACTCGTCGCGACATAGACTATCCCACAAAATGAACGCGATCTTTGTGGTGTTGGACAAGAGACTTGTAAAGAAGACATTTTATTCATAATCAACGCGATGATTCTAATGACGATTAGATTTCAACAAATCTTTACACGAGAACCATACATAGACCTCTCGTTTTCTTCCCAAAAAATGGGCGATCAAAAAAAAGGTCCCCCAAAAAATGAAGTTTTAAGCCTATTTATAGTGTTCGAGTCCTGCTTATGATTGTTGGCAAGGAGCAGAGACGTATCACTGTACAACCGAATTTTCGATTTTTTCCGGATTTGGACCGGACCGAAATCGGATTAAGGAAAATATCTGGACCGGACCGTAATTTTTCCGGTCCAGTCCGGTCCAGTTTTGAACACCAATGCCGCCGGTATATAGAGTAATCTCCCTAATAACCTGCTTATATATTGCATGCATTCATGTTTATATATTCAAATTAATTACTTACCGGAGTACAATTTTATACTGTATATATAGCCGTGGAATATATATAGGCAATGGCTAAATACACGCGAAAATAAGTCTAAATGAACGCGAAACTACACGCTTAAGCTAAGCGTCCGGTTTTACACGCTTAGCTTAAGCGTGTAGGGGTATTGTTGGTATTTTTAAAAAACAGCCCACGGTTCTTACACGCTTAAGCTAAGCGTGTGCCCATACGCTTAGCTTAAGCGTGTAGTTTTTTTTTTTTTTGCAAGTTTAAAAGCACACGCTTACCTTAGGCGTACAGTACAAATTTTTTTTCTTCCCAAAATTGAATTTTTTTTCCATAATCGTGTAGAGAATTTCAATACGAGTCCGTACATATAAAATTCGTCCAAAACGGACATCGTTTGCCCCTCCAAAAGCCCAAAAAACGAAGCCTTCAACCCATGCGCATAGCTTCTTCGAACAGCTCATCCGTAAGCTTTTATAAGCTTCAATGGAGCATTTGGCAAATTTCTTGGATCCGATTGAAGCCATTAACTATTGGGTATTTAAGAGGACCTTATCATACACATAATTCCACATTTAATCGGATTGAATGTCGATTAAAATCGTAGAATTTTATCCCCAAAGCCACCGTGTCGTCCAAGGGGCCGATTTGAACAAATCCAAAATTGGATCAAATCCTCTTCAATTGGAGGGCATGAACCATAGGGCCTTGTTGAGGGTGTCCTAAGATTCAAAATGCCTATAAAATCCCCTTCAATCGTTGCCCCAATACATCCAATTTCGAAGTCAAAACTCATGAACCCTAAATCCCGTTACCGGTTGTTCTTAACCGAAATTCGAGCACATGGAAGCTTTATTCTTGCAATTGTTGGTACTACTAGCCTTGAAAATTGATCATCTTTCAAAGCCCTCTCTTTATATCGCCGGAAAAAGACCACTTCCATTCAATTTGGAGTTTTTCCGAAGAGGTGTCAAGAAGGTATTCCGGCGGAATTGAATTTGTGCCCATTTTGCGATTTTTGGGGTATTTTTCATTTGTTTTGTCTTAATATTGGTTAAATTAATTGGGTTGAGATCCGGTGAGGATGGAAAGGGAGAAGATGAATGAGGACGCATGAGAGCCGTTGGATGAGAAGCAAACGGAGTGCCCATATTACTTTTCAATAATTTGGGGAAAATTCGGCAAAAATTCGACACGGCCGAATTATTCGGGAAAAAGACGAATTCGCGTGCATACGGAGTGCGATCTGTGTGCATGCCAAATACATTGTTGTGTGCATGCCAAATACACTACGGTGTGCACGTGAAATTTATTTTTCTGTGCATGCATAAAACGCGTGCGTTCATATGGAATGACAAAACATGTGCACATGAAAACACGACTGTGTGCATGCGAAGTATACTATCGAGTGCATGCGAAGTATACTACTGTGTGCATGTGAAAATGGCCTATTTGTGCATACGAAATGCACTACGTGCTATGTGTGTATGTGAAATAGACATGTGTGCATGTGAAACAACATATGTGTGCATGTGTGCACATGAAAATAACATATGTGTGCATGCGAAAATGACTCAAAGCGTGTACGAAATAACATGTGTGCATACGTATAAAAACCAATAAAAATAGCCTACGTGTGCATACGGAATGACTTGTGTGTGCACATGAAAACAACGTGTGTGTGCATGCGAAACAATGTATGTGTGCATACGGACCAAAATGCGTGTGCACACGGAACGCGTTTTTTTCGCGAAAAAATCGGTTGTGCCGAATTGTTTCCGAATTGTTTCTTTGGCTGATCTGGACAGTCTTTTTCTTGATCCGACGGTCTTGGGGTGTCCTCATTCCTTTCCTAAGCCTCCATCCTCACCTTATCTTTTCCCAAATTAATTAATCTAGATTAGTGAAAAATATTTTAGGATCAATTTGGTGCCCGGCATATAATATGTAAGTAATAAGTTTATAATATTTAACCATAATGTTTAACTATAGTATATAAGTAATAAGTACGTAATACTTAATTATAATGCATAACTATACTTTATAACTAATATATTTTGTAATACTTAACTATAATACATAACTATAGTATATAAGTAATAAGTTCATAATACTTAACCGTAATGTGTAACTATAGTATATAAGTAATAAGTTCGTAATACTTAATTATAATGAAATACTATAGTAAATAAGTGTAACTATATGAAATTTCATGAAGTACTATAATAAATAAGTCTAAGTATACTAGATTTAATGAAATATTATAATACATAAGTGTAACTATATGAAATTTAATGAAATACTATAGTATATAAGTCTAAGTATACTATTTTAATGAAATACTATAGTATATAAGTCTAAGTATACTAGATTTAATGAAATACTATAGTATATAAGTCTAAGTATACTGGATTTAATGAAATACTATAGTATATAAGTGTAACTATATGAAATATAATAAAATACTATAATATATAAGTTTAAGTACACTAGATTTAATGAAATACTATACTATACAAAAAGTAACTATATGAAATATAATAAAATACTATAATATATAAGTTTAAGTATACTAGATTTAATGAAATACTATACTATATAAGTGTAACTATATGAAATGTAATTAAATAATATAGTATATACGTGTAACTATATGAAATATAATAAAATATTATAATATATAAGTCTAAGTATACTAGATTTAATAAAATACTATAGTACATAAGTGTAACTATATGAAATATAATGATTTACAATAGTACATAAGTGTAACTATATGATATATAATGAAATACTATAGTATATAAGTGTAACTATATGAAATTTCATGAAATACTATAGTATATAAGTGTAACTATATGAAATATAATAAAATACTATAGTATATAAGTCTAAGTATACTAGATTTAATGAAATACTATAGTATATAAGTGTAACTATATAAAATATAATGAAATACTATAGTATATACGTGTAACTATATGAAATATAATGAAATACTATAGTATATATGTGTAACTATATGAAATATAATGAAATACTATAGTACATAAGTGTAACTATATAAAATATAATGAATTACAATAGTACATAAGTGTAACTATATGATATATAATGAAATACTATAGTATATAAGTGTAACTACATGAAATTTCATGAAATACTATAGTATATAAGTGTAACTATATGAAATATAATAAAATACTATAGTATATAAGTCTAAGTATACTAGATTTAATGAAATACTATAGTATATAAGTTTAAGTATACTAGATTTAATGAAATACTATATACTATATAAGTGTAACTATATGAAATTTAATAAAATACTATAATATATAAGTTTAAGTATATTATATTTAATGAAATACTATACTATATAAGTGTAACTATATGAAATGTAATGAAATAATATAGTACATAAGCGTAACTATATGAAATATAATGAAATACTATAGTATATATGTGTAACTATATGAAATATAATGAAATACTATAGTATATAAGTCTAAGTATACTAGATTTAATGAAATAGTATTTTATATAGTTACACTTATGTACTATAGTATTTCATTACATTTCATATAGTTACACTTATATAGTATAGTATTTCATTAAATCTAGTATACTTAAACTTTTATATTATAGTATTTTATTATATTTCATATAATTACACTTATATACTATAGTATTTCATTAAATCTAGTATACTTAGACTTATATACTATAGTATTTCATTAAATCTAGTATACTTAGACTTATATACTATAGTATTTCATTAAATCTAGTATACTTAGACTTATATACTATAATATTTCATTAAATCTAGTATACTTAGACTTATTTACTATAGTACTTCATGAAATTTCATATAGTTACACTTATTTACTATAATATTTCATTAAATCTAGTATACTTAGACTTATTTACTATAATATTTCATGAAATTTCATATAGTTACACTTATTTACTATAGTATTTCATTATAATTAAGTATTACGAACTTATTACTTATATACTATAGTTACACATTGTGGTTAAGTATTATGAACTTATTACTTATATAATATAGTTATGTATTATAGTTAAGTATTACAAAATATATTAGTTATAAAGTATAGTTATGCATTATAATTAAGTATTACGTACTTATTACTTATATACTATAGTTAAATATTATGGTTAAATATTTATGAATTTATTACTTATATACTATGTATTATAGTTAAATATTATGAACTTATTACTTACATACTATAGTTACACATTATGGTTAAATATTGTAAACTTATTACTTATATATTATATGCCGGACACCAAATTGATCCTAAACCATTTTTCACTAATCTAGATTAATTAACTTAACCAAGATTAAGACAAAACAAATGAAAAATACCCCAAAAATCGCAAAATGGGCACAAATTCAATCCCGCCGGAATACCTTCTTGACACCTCGTCGAAAAAACTCCAAATTGAATGGAAGTGGTTTTTTTCCGGCGATGTAAAGAGAGGGCTTTGAAAGAGGATCAATTTTCAAGGCTAGTAGTACCAACAATTGCAAGAATAAAGCTTTCATGTGCTCGAATTTCGGTCAAGAACAACCGGTAACGGGATTTAGGATTCATGAGTTTTGACTTCGAAATTGGATGCATTGGGGCAACGATTGAAGGGGATTTTTATAGGCATTTTGAATCTTAGGACACCCTCAACAAGGCCCTATGGTTCATGCCCTCCAATTGAATATGATTTGGTCCAATTTTGGATTTGTTCAAATCGGTCCTTTGGACGACACGGTGACTTTGGGGATAAAATTCTACGATTTTAATCGACATTCAATCCGATTAAATGTGGAATTACATGTATGATAAGGTCCTCTTAAATGCCCAATAGTTAATGACTTCAATCGGATCCAAGAAATTTGCCAAATCCTCCATTGAAGGTTATAAAAGCTTACGGATGGACTGCTCGAAGAAGCTATCCGCACGGGTTGAAGGCTTCGTTTTTTGGGCTTTTGGAGGGGCAAACGATATCCGTTTTGGACGAATTTTATATGTATGGACTCGTATTGAAATTCTCTACATGATTATGGAAAAAAAAATGCAATTTTGGGAATTTTGTTTTTGTACTATACGCCTAAGGTAAGCGCGTGCTTTTAAACTTGCAAAAAAAAAACTACACGCTTAAGCTAAGCGTGTGAGAACCGTGGGCTATTTTTTAAAATACCAATAATACCCCTACACGCTTAAGCTAAGCGTATAAAACCGAACACTTAGCTTAAGCGTGTAGTTTCGCGTCCATTTAAACATATTTTCGCGTGTATTTAGCTTGTCCGTATATATATTCTTCGTGTGTGAAATTGTCGAAATTCCATGCATTTCCACATGGCATTTCATATAATAACATTTCGTTTCTCCGAGAAATATTGCATACGGTATATCCGTATATGTATATTTTATAAGTATAATTTATTATTGTATGATTGTATGGAATGATGATGATGAGTTACGTTATTAGTTAGAAATTTCAGCGAATTAGCAAGACTAGTCATCACATGCCACATGGTCCGTGTTGCTTCTTTTAAGCCGTCTCCCGGGCTTTCCGTGTTTCAGATGTGAGGGGAAGTTTTGGTAGAAGAAAAATATATGGGATTCCTACATGTATTTGTTGGATATACGTTCAACAAAATTAAGGTTAACGAGTAGTAACTAAATCTTTTTTCGAGTAATATATATATATAGAATCAGGCTCCGGTGAAACGGATGTTTACGGTGAAACATGAGGAGGAATGAGAACCAATCATTTTGGGATAATGGAAGGCTATGATGGAACATCCATCATAACAAACATACACACTCTCACACACAATCACACCTCATGGTCAACATCTGACCATTGACCGGTCAATGGTCAGTTTGACCGGTCAATGATCATCGTTGACCGGTCAAACTGACTTTTGTCAATTTTTTTTTTTTAACAATTAAAATTTTTAAAAAAATATTATTTTTTATTCTTGTTTTTTCTACACGTTTTTATCATAAAATTGTCATTAAAAAAGTTGAACAATTCCTTATTAAATTTGAACAATTGTATATCAAAAGTTGAACAAAGTTTTTTGAACAATATATAAAGTTGAACAATTGTATCTTAAAGTTGAACAATTTCATTTTTATGGTTAGACGACTGTTTCACTAAGCAATTTTTATTTTTAATTTTTTTGGGCAAATTTTTTTCTTCATTTTTTTTATTGTTTTTCTACACGTTTTTATCATAAAATTTTAATTAAAAAAGTTGAACAATTCCTTATTAAATTTGAACAATTGTATGTTAAAAGTTGAACAATATTTTCTGAACAATATATAAAGTTTAACAATTATACCAAAAAAGTTGAACAATTGTATCTTAAAGTTGAACAATTTTATTTTTATAATTACACATTTGTTTTGACTAAGCAATGGTTAGTTTTGTTTTTTGTTTTTTTGGCCAATTTGTTTTCAGGATAAAACATTTTTAATTTTTTTTTGTTTCCTTACACGCTTTCCTCATAAAATTGTTTCTAAAAAATTGAAAAATTCTCTATTAAATGTGAACAATTGTATCATACAAGTTGAACAACTTTTTTAACAATATATAAAGTTAAACAACTGAACCAGAAAAGTTGAACAATTTAGATTGCATGAAAATTCAAACTTATAACAAAAGATAAATTGGGCAATACTTCATTAAAATTTTAACAATTGTCAAATAAACTTGAAGTTTTGTTTATAACGTAATATAAACATAATACAACTAAAAAATGTTCAAAACATAAACCCTAAATCCTAAATGTGTAGATAAATAAAAATAGAAAATGACAAAAACGGCCATGCACAACTAAAAAATTATTTAAAAAATGAAATTGTTCAACATTGAGAGACAATTGTTCAAATTTATATACATAGCGAATACAGTTGTCGAACTCTAAAAATGAAATTGTTCAACTTTAAGATACAATAGTTCAACTTTTCATATACAATTGTTCAACTTTAATATTGTTCGAATTTTAATTGTGCAATTTTAAACATACAATTATTCAACTTTAAGAACTAATTGTTCAATTCTTTTCATACAAATTTTATAATGAAAACGTGTATAAAAAAAATTTAAGAAAAAAATTAATTTTTTAATAAAAAAATAATAATAATAAAAAATTACCGGTCAACGCTGACCGTTGATCGGTCAACGCTGACCATTGACCGATCAACGTTGACCATTGACCGGGATTGAGTGTGGTAGGGTGTATGGTAATATTAAAATGAATGATTTAGAATGCTCCTCACGTTTCACCCTAATGGTGCTCCTCACATGAAGCTAACTCTATATATATATATATTAAAGCAAAGAAATTTGAAGTCACCATATTAATTATGGTCCCACAAATCATAGGTATCAATTTGTGATTAATCCAATTTATTTTTATATTAATAATTATATTTAATTTAAATCACAATATCTAGTCACAACTAATTTCAAGTATTTAAAATTTTAAATCACAATATCTAATCACAACTAACTTCAAATATATATAAACTATATACAACTTTTTTATAAAATTTAATTTCTACAAATTACACATACAATAAGCTTATAATATATGATATATTTCTTACTAAACTTATATATAAAATACATCTTATATTCATTTATGTAATTAGTAATATTATTTTCGTGCGTTTACATATATAATTTGACCTATATAAATTTATGGGCCAAAATTTATATATATATATTAAAGCAAAGGAATTTAAAGTCACCATATTGATTATGGCCTCACAAATCATAGGTGTCAATTTGTTATTAATCCAATTTAGTTTTATATTAATAATTCTATTTAATTTAAATCACAATATTTAATCACAACTAATTTCAAGTATTTAAAATTTTAAATCACAATATCTAATCACAACTAACTTCAAATATATAAAAACTATATACAACTTTTTTATAAAATTTAATTTCTACAAATTACACATACAATAAGCTCATAATATATGATAGATTTCTTACTAAACTTATATATAAAATACATCTTATATTCATTTATGTAATTACACTAGTGGAAAAAACACTTTTTGAGACTCCCTTTTAGAGGCGTACATAGTTCAAAACGCCTCAACAACAACTTAGGCAATCACTTTTTTTTGGTTTTTGAGGCGGATAATTAATTTATACGCCTCAAAAACATCTTTTGAGGCGGACAAATTAATATACGCCTCAACAAGTATCCGAAAAAACATTTCCCGCTAAAGTATTAGAGACGGGCCAAGGTAAGGCCCGCCTCTAATGCTAACTAATTGAGGCGGGCCAAGTAGCCCGCCTCAATTAAAGCTTGTTGAGGCGGGCCTCTTAAAGCCCGCCTCAACAAGTATGTCCAATAGAGGCGGGCATGTAAGGCCCGCCTCTATTAGACCATTACTCGGCCGAGTCGTAATACTTATAGAGGCGGGCGTGTTAGGTCCGCCTCTATAAGCTCAACCCTAATTAAAAAAAAAAACAGCTGCGCGCGCCTTCATTTTCTGCTCTAAGGTTTGTGCCGTTTTCAGAGAAAGAGAAAGGAGAAGGCTGGGCTGGGAGAGTAATCGAAGGGAGTCCATCGGAAAGAGAAGCTCGGGAAGACGAAGGGCGGTGACGATTCCAAGTCCGGTGGCGACTCGGTGGTGTTCGTCGGAGCCGTGTTCGTCATGGTGTCCCTTGCGGTAGCGCGGTCTGTTGGAGTGCAAAAACGATTTCTGCGGTGCTTCACAGGGGCGTTTTCTTTCGATCCTTGTTCTTGTGCTTCCTTGTTATTGTGTGCTTCGGATTTCTTTAGGGTGTTTTGCTCTCTTGAGTGTGCTCTTGTAAACGAACGATTAAGGCTTTGCATGCTTAGTGGATTGGGTGGATCTCCCTTTTTGAGATCCCGTGGATGTAGGGTAACCGAACCGCGTTACCAATTCTTGGTGTTCTTTCTGTTTTTGTTTCGTTTCTGTTTTGCTTGAATCGGATATATTAGATTCACAGATTGGTATCAGAGCTTTGACTGCATTCCTTGTGCTTTTCTGATCTGGAAATTGTGTTTTCTGCGGTTAGAAGAGTTTCCTAGGGTTTGTCCTTGCTCGATCCTGTTTAGCTTCCGCTGCTCTTGTGCATTTGTCTGATTCCTGCTTATTCACTGCTGAAAACTGTGATACTGAGTTCTTTACTTGATTCTGATTTTTAGATCTTGTGAACCTGGAAATCTTGCTTTTCGTGTGTTCTTGCATCTGTTTTCATATTTGGATTGAACTGTAGTGTCTTGTGTTGTCTGAGTTCTGGAATTGTGTTTCTTTGAACTTGGAATTGTGTTGTCTTGAGTTCTTGATTTTTTGATTCTTTGAACCTGAAGTGTGTTGAAGTGCAACCTCTAGTGTTATACTTGATTGGTTCTTGATATTGTGTTCTTGAGAACTGATTTCTGTGTGTGTGATTCTTGGACTTTTGTGTCCTAATCTGTGGTTATCAATTTTCTAGCTTCATTTACTGACTTGTGTGTTTGGTAGGTGATGACAGAAAACATGATGAAAATTACACCATTTGATGGTACGACTGACTTTGCAATGTGGCAAGTCAAGATGAAGGCTATATTCATCAAGGAGAAGTGCTATAGAGCTGTAAAAGGTGACTACCTCTCGGAGACCTCAGCAGCTAGAAAGATGGAACTTGATGAGCAAGCCCACTCAGAAATTATAATAAGGCTTGCGGATGATGTGGCTCGTCAAGTGGTAAAGTTTACTACTACTAAAACTTTATGGAATGCTTTAGAAGCGTTATACTTGACTAAATCATTGCCTTCTAGAATATCATTAATGTGCAGATTATTTACATTTAAGATGGATGTGAATCTGACTTTGAATGATAACTTTGATAAATTTCTGAGAATGACCCAAGATTTAGAAAGGTGTAATGATAAGATTGCTGAAACTCACCAAGCTGTTCTGTTATTGAATTCCTTGCCTGCTCAGTTTGACATTCTGAAAGATGTGATTCAGTTTGGTAATGACACCATCACTGTTGTTAAAATTGTTGAGGCTATAACTCAGAAAAATGAAGTGTTAAAGGTGTTTAAGACTAAAACTGAAAACAAAGTTGATGTTAAACCTGAGAATTCTGTCTTGCATGCTGAGGGGAAACCCAAAACTGGAAAAAAGGCTAAAACTGATACTAAGGATAAAAAGTGTTTCTATTGTGGTAAAGCTGGCCATTTTATTAAAGATTGCAAGAAAAAGAAATTTGATGATGAGCAGAAATCTGATGTTACTAATGTGTGTGAATCTGGTGCTTCTTATTCATGTGAGTTGTTCATGCTTGATTCTAGACACGATTCTAGTTGTGTTCAATGCTGAAACTGCTAAGAATACGATTAAAGATTCTAATAGTGCCAAATTGTTTTTGCTCCCATATAATCAAGAGTAAGTGTTTTCAATAAGTTTCATATATAATTAGTATTTTAAGCAATCATTAATATTTATCAATTTATTTTTAAATGATATAGCAATCATTGGATTTTGTACGTAATAGACCTATTTAGAGCACAGGTCTATCTTTTCGATTCTCTAAAAGGTCAAGGCAACAGAACGACTGATGCATTCGGAATCATGAATTTGTAAGTTATTTTGCTTACGAATTGGTTTTTTTTGGAATATTAACAATATCAGTTTCATGAGTGTATTATGTTGATTTTCTAGGGCATTTCAAGTGTATAAGTATCAAGGTGGGAAGTGCGAGAAATCAAAGGCCTTGTATCTAAGACATCCCCCTTATGTTGTGTAATTAGTGCGCTCAACAAAGCGGCGGAACTGAGTGTGGCTATTATGTCATGAAGTTCATGTAAACAGTTGTTGAGAACCTGACTGTACTCTGATGAAATCTGTTGTTTGTTGTATATTATTCTGTGAATAAAATCAGGAACCTATTCTGCAATGTGTGTATGGTGCATCATAAATCCAAAAAACATCCAAAAGAAGCGCAAAAGAATGGACTTATAGAGGCGGACTTGTATGTCCGCCTCTATAAGTACATAGACGCTGACTCGGCCGAGTTCTGGGCCGAGTCAGCGTCTACTTGTTGAGGCGGGCTTGTATACGCCCGCCTCTATAAGTATATAGCGCTGACTTGTTGAGGCGGGCCTCCTAAGCCCGCCTCAACAAGTCCCTCATTTTGGCGCCAAAGTGAAGGACTTGTTGAGGTGGGCTTCGGAGGCCCGTCTCAATAAGGTCATTTTAGAGGCGTAAAATGTCCGTCTCAAAAAGTGTCCCTACTTGTTGTAGCCCCCTTAGTTGAAGCGAACGGTGTTCGCCTCAATAAGTGTCCAAAGGCCCGCCTCTATAAGGATTTTTTCCACTAGTGTTAGTAATATTATTTTCGTGCGTTTACATATATAATTTGACCTATATAAATTTATGGGCCAAAATCATACAATATATACAATTTCCAACTCATAGTACATGTGCTTTTATAATCAAGCCCACTATATTATATTATTACACATACAAATTTATGTTTAGAGTAAAATGACCTGAATAAATTTTATGATCCATCTATATATATTAAAGCTATTGAATTTCGAGCCACCAAAATGCTTTTGGCCCCACAAATTCTACATGCCATTTTGTTATTAATGCACTTTTTTTTCTTAACATTATATTTCAATTTAAACTACAATATCTAATCACATCTAGCTTCAAAATATATAAAAACTATACAACTTTGTTGAATGCTTATACATTTTTTATAGATTTTGATTTCTATAAATTGCAAAAAATAAGCTTGTATATGTCAAACTAATATATGATAGAATTCCTACTAAAATTATATATAAAATACATCTTATATTCATTTATGTAATTAGTAATATTATTTTTATGACTTTGCATATATAATATGACACATATAAATTTATGGGCCAAAATCATACAATATATACAATTTTTAACTCCGAGTACATGTGCTTTTATAATTCAACCCACTATATTATATTATTACACATACATATTTTATTAACAATTTAGTAAAATTTCAGACTAATGTATCTTAACAAACTTAATTTATATAATCTTGAGATTTTCTTCTAAACCTTTCAATTTTAACAACTCATCTTAACAACAATTATATCATATCAGATTTTTAACGAATGTATATTGTACGTTCCCATTTAACAATTTATATTTGATTATAATTTTATATAAAAAATACATGGTCTCCATTTTCCGATTTTACAATGTTTTGTATGGGCTTATTACTTATCATTTTGCTAAATGTAATTTTTAGTTTTAAAAATTAAATTGAGTTTGTTAATCACCAAGAAAATATTCACTAACAAACCGTGAAATATCAATTATAAATTAGACACCAAAACAATCATGGACCAACTTTGCTTACGTGTTATTGCGATTAATCCTATTTTTAGCTTACTTTTTTCATTAAACTAACTAAATTTATACTATAAAAATCAACAAATTTTCATCAAATAACTCATTTTTTTGTATGAACAGTACCTTTGATCTAATATAAACATTTCCTTAGTACGTATACAAATTTTAAAAGTATTTGAATTTGAGATAACTTTACACATACATAAATCAGCCACTACTGATTAATTAATTATTCAAATAACTTTTCAGTTATCATTTTCTATAAGTAAGGATATAAATTAAAATCAAAATCTTAAAACTTTAGACGGGTCCATTACGTAATTACAAAAAACTAAAAAAATGTGATTTATCTGGCCGGTTTGTAATGATTTTTTTATATATATTTTGCTAAATTATTTCATATATTTATTTTAACAAAAAGTTAAAATATCAAAATTATTGTTTTCCCTTCGTTTGATCTCATATCCCCCTTCGAGACACCAAAACAATCATGGACCAACTTTGCTTACGTGTTATTTTTCGATTAATCCTATTTTTAGTTTACTTTTTTTCTTAAATTAACTAAATTTATACTATAAAAATCAACAAAATTTCATCAAATAACTCAATTTGTTTGTATGAACAGTACCTTTGATCTAATATAAACATTTCCTTTTATTTGGATATTAATTTTCACACTTATATTCTACGATAAAATTATTATATAAATATTTTAACTTAAAATAAGGGTCAATTATATTATCTATTGTGAATATATGCATGGAATTTTAAATTGAGATTGCCTTTTATTTGATCTTTATGAGTAATTAAATTGAAAAATATTTTTTAATAATCATTGAAATAAATATATTCAAATTTTGAGTTCCACCTTATTTTTCAATAATTATTTTTAATATTCATTATAATAAATACATATGAGATAATATCATGTTTATTAGGTTGATGTCACTTCTTTAGTTCTTTTCCATATGCAAATGAAATATCTAAAACATAATACTTTATATCATAAAGTAACTTGCTATGGTAAATATTGGTTTTGTAACCTTACGTATATTATTATTTTCATAAATATTAAGAAATCATTGTTTTATATTGTGATTTTTACAAGTATCGTTGAGGGTGTAACAACAATTTCGGATCCCCATTGTTTAGCTACACATATTTTCCTGAAAAATATAAATCTTATTTTAATATAAAAATTTTATTTTTAAATTTACATTGGCCTTATTCATTAATTATACATTATATACTTTTTATTTTTATAATTTTAAAATCTTCACCTCACTTTATTGTATCCATGTTTAACCAAAACTTGGTTTGAAGGTATAATATAGCAGCTAAGATTTGAAAATTTGATTATGAATTGTTCAAATATCAAACTAATAAAAAACATAAAAAAAATAAAGATTTTGTTATAATACTTAATATTGATCATGTTCAGGATTTTGTCAATATTATTTTTTCTTCAAAAAAAATTCGATTATAATCCAATCATGAGTTATACATATTATGAATATTTTTGGCTTTCTTATTCAAAAGATATAATTACTAATCTAATAGTTTTGTCAATGAACCACACATTAATTATTTGTTTGAAATCTATTTAAATTGTTTAAAAGATCATCTATTACATATGCCACCTATAAATAATTTTGTAAATCAGAAATAATTTTATCAAGATTTTTAGATAAATAATCATTATAATATATCTATATTAACTATTCTCTAAATGATTCTACATAAATTCCTACATATCATAGCATATCATTTTCAATGATCCAGCGAGAACTATATTTTTCTAAAAAATACTTCGATATAACATTAATTTAGTACAATCATAAATATTTTTTTTGATTTCCTCAAATTACATTTACCCGTACGAGTTACGGGTTCTATACTAATTAAATTAACTGAAGATCCTCCCATATATTTAAAGAGTAAAAACATATACTCCGTATAAAGGAAATGGATCAAATGAGATCTATTAATTAGGAGAGAAATGAGAACAATCATGGACCGTTCTCAATGAACCCACACCAAAAAATATATAATAACTTATTTATACATATGTTTAAAGTTGCAATCTTAAAAAAATTAATCTCTATTATACTTTAAATAATAATATTAATAACTTGTCATAGCTTGTATGTGGCACGTGACTGACTAACAACTATAAGTTGTTAGAATTGTGTACAGTGGAAACTATGCAATAATACTCCCTCCGTCCCAGTTTATAAGCCTCATTTGCGTTTTTTACATTGTTCACAGTTGAAGGGAATCTTCAAGATTTCTTTCAATATATAAGAAAAAACATACTCATGTGGGGTCTTGTTTGATTCGTCTCAACGAGTACTTTGATAATATCAAAAAATTATAATTTTTAGGATTATTAGAGATATTAACGATACAAAACCCGTCTCGACATTTGAACTCGGTCAAAGTGGGGCTTATAATATGGGACAGAGGGAGTATATCATAACAACCTTTCCATCCTTCTCTTTCTATTTTCTCTCTTTGTCTACTCTCATCTCAGTCTCTCCGTAGACTTTCTTCTATTCTCTATCCTATTTTCCTATCCAACTGAACCTCTATCCTAGTGGATACAACAGTGGTATCAGAGCTATTGTAGTGTCAACAATGACGGACGACACCCGACTGCGATCCATGGAGGAGAGTATTCGACGCACTGAATCTCAATTGGTGGAATTACAACAAGTCATGAATTGTAGCAAGGAATTCATGAATTCGACTCAACAATTCATAGATGAATCGTGACAAAAGCACAAGGAACAGCGGCAATCGACAATCGATCAAGCTAAGAGGACTGATCAACAATTTGCTCAAATAGTAGAGATGTTCCGTAGTTTGGTGTCAAAGGAACAGACTCCGATAGCGTGTGATAGGGTGTTGGGTCCAAGACCGGGCAAATCACCGCGAGGAGAGCAGAATGTTTTGCGCGAGGAACAGAATGCCAACAACTCCAGCAATTCTTTGCAAGAAACCACCGGTCGCAGTTTTTCTAGGAACAATGATTCCAGAGGAGGTAATTTTTGTGTTCCTCGATTGGAATTTCCAGTTTTTGAAGGACTTAAACACCCCGTAGATGGATCAGGAAGTGTGAAAGATACTTTAAGATTTCTGAGATCCAAGATTCCCAAAAGATTGAAATCGCTGTAATGTATGTCAATGGGAAGGCTGACATATGGTTACAATGGTTTCTTTTGCAGCGGCCAAGTACTTCTTGGGTAGAATTGAAAGATGTTGTTTGCGAGAGGTTTGGGGAAAAGCATGGATCTTATATTGTTGAGGAGTTCAACAAATTAGAACAGATTGATGAGTTAGAGGATTATAATGAGAAATTTGAGGAATTGAGAGCATATATGTTGGTTGTCGATCCACATTTGTCTGAGTCTTACTTTGTTTCTAGTTATTTGAGTGGACTGAAACCTGAGATTAAGACATTGGTTAAGTTGAGTAGACCATCATCCTTAGCCATGGCCTTAGAGCAAGCTAGACTGCACAACAGTGTTGTGCAAGCCATAGTCAAGCTTAGTAAACCACCTTGGCGACCCTCCACATTTTTGTATAACAATCGCAACCAAGTCCTAGAACCAAGAACTCAACTAAAGCTTGTTCCTACCATTCATTCCCAATCTTCCTTGCCACAAAAAAACCAGTGACTCAGCTTACTGATTCCAGGGAAAGCAGAAGAACTGCAGGGTTGTGTTATAGATGTGGGGAGGAGTATTTTGTTGGGCATCGTTGCAAGTCACAAACATTGCATAGTTTGCTAGCTTCACACATTGAGGTAATGGAAGCAGCTGAGATATAGGAACTGAATTTGCAGGAGACTGAAGTTGACAGTGGTCAATTGGATACTGAGCCTGAGGTGTATGTGCATTCATTGACAGGAATTAGTCCCTTGACTACAATCAAGATTAAAGGTAAGGTGGGCAGTAGAGGCATAACCATTTTGATCGATAGTGGAGCCACACACAGTTTCTTGGACCCGAGAGTGGCCAAGGACTTGACAGTTGAACTGCAAGCAACAACTGTGGTGGAGGTTGTCGTAGCCAATGGGCATAAGATGTATAGCAATGCGATTTGCAAGCACTTCCAGTGGGAAATGCATGGTACTTTATTTTCCTTAGGTGGCTGTGATTTAGTCCTTGGTGGCAACTGGCTTCGTGACTATAGTCCTGTTTTTTTTTTTTAAGCACTTGTCTATTTCTTTTATGAAAGATGGATAGAAGATTGAAGTCAATGGGGTTTAGGAGGAGGCACGTTTGAAGAGTATGAGTGGATACAAGTTGCACAAACTATTTAGGAAGAAGGTGCCTATGATGATTACACAGGTAGCTCAATTCTTCTCAGTTAGCAGTACAGATCCTAGTGAGCCTTTGTGTGTGCAGGAGCTTTTAGCTAAATATTTGGATGTGTTTGTTGAGCCTACATGTCTTCCTCCTAACAGAGGCCATGAACACTCTATTCCTCTTAAGCCTGGTTCATTTCCTGTTTGTTCTAGACCTTATAAGTATCCATATTTTCAAAAGAATAAGATTGAGAATCAAGTTAACCAAATGCTTTCAGCTGCTATTCAAAGCCATTTTGCTTCACCTACTTTGTTAGTGAAAAAGAAGGATGGCTCTTGGAGATTTTGTGTGGATTATAGAAGGCTTAATGATATTATTGTAAAGGATAAATTCCCTATTCCCCACATTGAAGAGCTGCTGGATGAATTGAATGGAGCTTCTTATTTTTCCAAGCTGGATTTAAGGGTTGGTTATCACCAGGTGAGGGTTTTCGAACAAGACATTCATAAGACAACTTTTAGAACCCACCATGGCCACTATGAGTTTAAGGTCATGCCTTTTGGCTTGACCAATGCCCCCAACAACTTTTCAATCCTTGATGAACACAGTGTTTGCACCTTTTTTGAGGAAATTTGTGCTTGTGTTCTTTGATGATATCCTAGTATATAGTGAGTCTTTGTCTCAGCATGAACAACATTTAGAGGTGGTTTTACAGTTGCTAAGAGATCTAAGTGTGCATTTGCTCAACCACAAGTTGAGTACCTTGGCCATTTGATTTCTCATCAAGGTGTTGCTATTGATCCTTCTAAAGTTGCAGCTATGTAGGATTGGCCCAAACCTAAGTCAGTAAAAGGTTTGAGTGGCTTTCTTGGACTTACTAGGTATTATAGGAGGTTTGTGCATGGATATGGAGCTATTGCTAAACCTCTCACTGATTTGTTGAAGTCATAGGGGTTCCACTAAAATGCAACAGCTGATCAGACTTTTCAATCTCTCAAGCAGGCAATGAGTTATGCTCTTGTCCTTCGCTTACCTGATTTTTCCCTTCCATTTGTAACACCCCCAAATTTAACCCCATTTGAAAGTGTTACTGCCGATGACCCCGGACGTAAACCCCGAAGTCACCCCAGGCTTTTCCGACGTCATAACTGACTTAAAACACAGTTACAATACTAAAATCATAACTTTTATTAAACCACATGGTCGCGGAATTACATGATTCCAAAAACGACCCAATTTCATCAGAAATACAAAATAACACAGTGGAAATCTTTTAAATACAACGATAAAACAACTTGTCAAAACACCGTTCATCTTCATAGTCGTTCTAGCCTTCTCGGATCTTCAACACACCTGATGTGCCGAATCGGACGGATGACACCAGCCAACCATGCAAGGAATATAACGGTTGGTCAGTCTAATGAAAGACTACGCAAGGGTACAAAGCAGAGTGGTTCAAAGCAGTCGTATTAGGTTAGACTCATCGTCCCTCGAATAATAACCGAGTACGCTAGTCAACCATCATACTCCTACTAGAATAACAAAAGGTATGCATAAGAGAAGATTCTGGAGATCGAGTCTCACAGCAATCAATCCCAAAAGAAGACTCCAAATGAAATGAGCCTTATAGGAAAATATGACAAATGTTGGGGAACATAAACAAACACACACACACACATCATCACAATATCGCATACGAGCGATCTACAACTAAGACGAGCTTTTCATAGCTGCACTAGCGCCTAGCTGCACTACTCGCCAAACATTTTAAATTAAGTGCTACTCATACGGCACTTTATTATTATGGTCAAGGCATTTTCATTATGTGCATACTCATGGCACGTATCTTATTTAAATGACCACACACGCACATCACGTTATAAGCTTTTAACATCTCTCTACAAGAGATAACACGGGGAATAATCCCAGGGAATAAATCTCATCCAGTTGTATTTTAACAAAATAACGGGGAATAAATCCCAGGGAATAAATCCCATCCAGTTGCATTTCTGCGTGCACGTATCCTCTATTAGGATAGGGTCATGACCTGAACAAAACTAACGGGGAATAAATCCCGGGGAATAATCCCAACAATTACGTTACTACACACGGACTGTACTAGCAGTCAAACACACAATCACAACACAGAGAACCATCACGGCTCAACCTGAACAACTAACACCCTAGATTTAATAATCTAAACACACACGATAAATCACATCAAAGACCCTTACGGCCTTCACCTGCACAACAAATCTATCATATACTAGCGTCGGTTCTAGCAGAATATACAACCTAGTAATAATATCCGTTTTATTTCACATAACATTATCAAATCAATTTCCAACATAATTAACAATCATCCCAAATTATTTAACAACAAAACTATTGATAAATAATCAAATATGGAATGATGATCAAGAGAGAACCGCCACTTGCCTTAGATCCGACAACTTCGAATCAAGCTGAGCAACGTCTAGTTCCTGGATCTGAAACTGGAGCAGATCTTGGATATTAAATCCCTAAGAAATGGCCCATAACAAGACCCTAAGTTAGATTCAATACACTTATATATGAATCTAAAAGAATACAAGAAGAAATCAAAGGAAACGAGCCAAGCCCAAAGCCAACCCACAAAACACACAACTCGGACACACATACCGCGATCGCGGCAGGTCGCGGTCGGTCGTGGTTTTCGTGTTGTGACAGTGGCTAGCTCGCGAGACAACAATGGCGAATTTCTTACCCAAACCGATTTGTTTGCCTTCGATTTGTCTATGGTTCGATCTCCCAACACCTCAAAGCTTCCAACAACACCCAAGAGCACCTTCTCGACTCAAGAACCACTCGAAATCTCCCTCTCACGAAGCTCCAAAACTGCTCAACAATGGTGAAAAACAGAGGAGAAACAGAGGAGAAAGAAGAAGGAAGAAGAAGAGAAAGAGAGCTCCGGTTCTCACCCCTTTTATAGCCCAAATCCGAGCCTCCTCATGGGAAACAAGAAGGGGACAAGGGGACAAAGGCGAAGGGCCACTTGGCCTGCCCAAAAATATCCCAATCGAGCCAAAAACAGAGCTACAGTAACCGCCACGCGAGGAAGACGACCGCCTCTGCAAAAGGCATTACCGCGATCGCGGCCGATCGCGGTGAGTCGCGGTTCATCGCAGTCAATCGCGGTTTTAAGGCCGACTTCGTTAATTCTTATCCGAACTTGGTTTGGATTAAATTTCTTAACTCCGGGTTAAATATATTCGTACATTAACGATACATTAACCCCGAAAACACCTCAACTGTATCATATAATGCTCGGAAAATTTTACAGAGCTCAGACCCCTTTTGAGAAGGTCCGAGACTCACTGAATTAAATCCGTCTAGCAAAACGGGCATAAGAAAAAAAAAATCAAAATACCCTTAAAAATTACGGGGTGTTACATTACTACCCCCTTATTTTAAGTTTCGACCCCGAAACTTGCATTATCAAGGCCGACAACAAGTAGGGAAAGTATCTAAGTACACCCGTCTCAGTCTCCCAAGTAACCTCTTCGGTTTCTAACTTGGAGCACAAAACTCGTACCAAAGGTACCACCTTGCTACGTAGCTGTCTCAAACTTCACCCTGAATGGTAATCGAGACATCTGACAAACGCTTGGTTCAAACCAAATATTTATTTTAGCAAGAATAATTACAATAAAAGTTTTACAACCTTGATGCGTTCTTAAACTTACTAACACAACCATTCAAATCAAAAGACTAGGTAACACCCAAATCTACAACCTACAACAAAAGTAGAAAGCTTTAAGCAAATGGAAAATCAGATCCATCCGCCTCACGCATCACGTAAAGACGTTGACCTTGACTTCCAGAAGCTATTGGAGCCTTCCCTTTATTCTGTGCAGTTGTCTGCATCGTAGGACTAGGAGCCTCCACCGGTTTAAACTCTGAATAGCAGACCCTTGCTGAAACTCAGATCTTCTTTGCTTTCTCTGCAGGCAAAACCTCTGCATGTGACCTGCTCTCCCACAGTCGTAACATGTCTTTATCTCTTTTAGACATTCATTCCTTTTGTGCCAAGGTGCACCACAGTTGAAACACTGAATTGAACTCTTTCCTTGGTCAAACTGTTGTGTCGACTCTCCTTGAGTCATACCCGTCTTTGCTTTGCTAGCCTTGACGAAGTCAGATGGTGGCACAGGACGTTTAAATCCGTTTGTCTGAGACTGATCTTGCATCAACTTCTGCTGATCACGCTTCTTCGCCGACTCCTCTAGAGTCACTTCTACCTGATAAGCGGCATCCACGTACTGCTCCAAAGTAGAGCATCCGTGACGCACCATCCATGGTTTAATGTCTGGACCCATCCACTCATGGAAGTGCCAGATCTTCTGCTCCTCGCTGGTTACATCTGACCCAGCGTATTGCAACAAATGATTGAACTTAGTGGCAAGCTCTGTCACCTTCAATCCTTCCGTCTTCGGATACATGAACTCCTTGTGCTTCTCATCCCTTATAGCTCGGGAAAAGAAACGGTCGATCATCTTGGCTTTGAACATACCCCAGTTCAGCCCTGGATGATCTGCCAACCTAGTGCCTTCCCACCATTCACTGGCTTCCTCTTTCAGATGGAGAGAAGCAATATGCACCTTCTCAGCTTCAGTACACTCAATATTGCGGAATAACCGCTCTAGGTGTGAGAACCAATAGGCCACTCTGACCGGTTCTCCCTTTCCGTCATAGCTGTCAGGCCTCATAGAATTTATGGCCTTCAGTGCACGGATATAATTACCTCCATTCCTGATCACCTCTTCCTGATGTACCAGGACATTTGGTTCCACAACTCTAGGAACCACTTGAGAAATTGGCACCTCTTGTGCCTGAGGCGCAACTGGTCGCAGTATCTCAGCCATTGCTTGCACAATCATTCCTCGAAATACTTCCATTGCAGCAACATCTAAATTCATCGGAGCGTTAGCCTGAACTTGGACACCGCCTCCGGAATCATTGTGAGCAACAGACTCGTGCTCCTCCATAGGGTTTGGAACAACCCTTACATCCGGTCTCGGGTCATTGCTCGGCCCAGTACCAGCATGAATAATGTTCCTTGAGTCCACCATCTAATTACCGATCAAAGTCCAAGTACTTTATACATTAATATCTATTCGAAATGTATTAACAGTCAACTCAGAGTAGATCTACTTGGTAACTTTCCTAGATGAACACCAAACCGGAATACTAGGTTCTACAACCTCAAATCCTGACAAGAGAACTGAAAACTCAAGTCTAACTGGAGATGGCGAAACCACCTCGACTTTATCCGAGTTCCTTCTGAAGAGAACTGCACCCTTAACCTTCGGGCGACGAAGAGAGAATCTTAGTCTTTCTAGACACAGAAGCAACTTCCGTATCAGACTCAAGAAGGCACGACTATGAACGGCTTTTTATTTGAAAAAATTCAGAGCTCTTGGAAAACATTTTAGCTCTGATACCATTTCTGTAACACCCCCAAATTTAACCCCATTTGAAAGCGCTACTGCCGATGACCCCGGACGTAAACCCCGAAGTCACCCCAGGCTTTTCCGACGTCATAACTGACTTAAAACACAGTTACAATACTAAAATCATAACTTTTATTAAACCACATGGTCGTGGAATTACACGATTCCAAAAACGACCCAATTTCATCAGAAATACAAAATAGCACAGCGGAAATCTTTTAAATACAACGACAAAACAACTTGTCAAAACACCGTTCATCTTCATAGTCGTTCTAGCCTTCTCGGATCTTCAACACACCTGATGTGCCGAATCGGACGGATGACACCAGCCAACCATGCAAGGAATATAACGGTTGGTCAGTCTAATGAAAGACTACGCAAGGGTACAAAGCAGAGTGGTTCGAAGCAGTCGTATTAGGTTAGACTCATCGTCCCTCGAATAATAACCGAGTACGCTAGTCAACCATCATACTCCTACTAGAATAACAAAAGGTATGCATAAGAGAAGATTCTGGAGATCGAGTCTCACAGCAATCAATCCCAAAAGAAGACTCCAAATGAAATGAGCCTTATAGGAAAATATGACAAATGTTGGGGAACATAAACAAACACACACACACACATCATCACAATATCGCATACGAGCGATCTACAACTAAGACGAGCTTTTCATAGCTGCACTAGCGCCTAGCTGTACTACTCGCCAAACATTTTAAATTAAGTGCTACTCATATGACACTTTATTATTATGGTCAAGGCATTTTCATTATGTGCATACTCATGGCACGTATCTTATTTAAATGACCACACACGCACATCACGTTATAAGCTTTTAACATCTCTCTACAAGAGATAACACGGGGAATAAATCCCATCCAGTTGTACTTTAACAAAATAACGGGGAATAAATCCCAGGGAATAAATCCCATCCAGTTGCATTTCTGCGTGCATGTATCCTCTATTAGGATAGGGTCATGACCTGAACAAAACTAACGGGGAATAAATCTCGGGGAATAATCCCAACAATTACGTTACTACACACGGACTGTACTAGCAGTCAAACACACAATCACAACACAGAGAACCATCACGGCTCAACCTGAACAACTAACACCCTAGATTTAATAATCTAAACACACACGATAAATCACATCAAAGACCCTTACGGCCTTCACCTGCACAACAAATCTATCATATACTAGCGTCGGTTCTAACAGAATATACAACCTAGTAATAATATCCGTTTTATTTCACATAACGTTATCAAATCAATTTCCAACATAATTAACAATCATCCCAAATTACTTAACAACAAAACTATTGATAAATAATCAAATATGGAATGATGAACAAGAGAGAACCGCCACTTGCCTTAGATCCGACAACTTCGAATCAAGCTGAGCAATGTCTAGTTCCTGGATCTGAAACTGGAGCAGATCTTGGATATTAAATCCCTAAGAAATGGCCCATAACAAGACCCTAAGTTAGATTCAATACACTTATATATGAATCTAAAAGAATACAAGAAGAAATCAAAGGAAACGAGCCAAGCCCAAAGCCAACCCACAAAACACACAACTCGGACACACATACCGCGATCGCGGCAGGTCACGGTCGGTCGCGGTTTTCGTGTTGTGACAGTGGCTAGCTCGCGAGACAACAATGGAGAATTTCTTACCCAAACCGATTTGTTTGCCTTCGATTTGTCTATGGTTCGATCTCCCAACACCTCAAAGCTTCCAACAACACCCAGGAGCACCTTCTCGACTCAAGAACCACTCGAAATCTCCCTCTCACGAAGCTCCAAAACTGCTCAACAATGGTGAAAAACAGAGGAGAAACAGATGAGAAAGAAGAAGGAAGAAGAAGAGAAAGAGAGCTCCGGTTCTCACCCCTTTTATAGCCCAAATCCGAGCCTCCTCATGGGAAACAAGAAGGGGACAAGGGGACAAAGGCGAAGGGCCACTTGGCCTGCCCAAAAATATCCCAACCGAGCCAAAAACAGAGCTACAGTAACCGCCACGCGAGGAAGACGACCGCCTCTGCAAAAGGCATTACCGCGATCGCGGCCGATCGCGGTGAGTCGCGGTTCATCGCGGTCAATCGCGGTAAGTCGCGGTTTTAAGGCCGACTTCGTTAATTCTTATCCGAACTTGGTTTGGATTAAATTTCTTAACTCCGGGTTAAATATATTCGTACATTAACGATACATTAACCCCGAAAACACCTCAACTGTATTATATAATGCTCGGAAAATTTTACAGAGCTCAGACCCCTTTTGAGAAGGTCCGAGACTCACTGAATTAAATCCGTCTAGCAAAACGGGCATAAGAAAAAAAAAATTCAAAATACCCTTAAAAATTACGGGGTGTTACACCATTTGTTGTGGAGATAGATGCTTGTGACATGGGAGTTAGTGAAGTGTTGCTACAGTGGGGTCATCCCTTGGCTTTCATTAGCCAAGCCTTACAAATAACTTAACTTCTTCTCTCCACTTATGAGAAGGAACTCTTAGCCATTCTTCTTGCTGTGGATAAATGGCGCCATTATTTAGAGATTGCTCATTTTTTTATTAAAACTGATCATCATCCTCTTAAGCATTTGTTAGATGAAAAGCTTACTACTCACCTGCAGAGGAAGGCTATTAGGAAGCTTCTTGGCATGTCTTATTCCATCATTTACAAGAAAGGCTTTGAAAATAAGGTAGATGATGCACTCTCTCGCCATGATGAGGAAGGTTCTGTCAGTGCCTTGTCTGTTGTAGAGCCTCAATGGTTGTTAGATGTACTGGCCAGTTACACTAGAGATGATGATGTTCAACAACTACTTGTCTTTGTTGTTGTGAGTCCTTTTGCGAATTACAAGGTGATTCAAGGGTTGCTCAGATACATGAATAGGATATACATTGACAACAACTCAGCTTTGAAGCATCAACTGATAATAAGTACATTACATGAAACACCTGTTGGAGGTCACTCAGGTATGCAAGGTACTTATCAGCGCTTGAAACTTCTTTTTTATTGGCCTGGCATAAGGAGAATGGTTGAGGAAATTATGCAACAGTGTGATAACTGTCAAAGGAATAAGGTTGTGCATGTGAAATCTTCTGGACTTTTGCAACCTTTGCCAATTCTTGAGGTAGCTTGGAGTAGTATTAGTATAAATTTTGTTGAGGGTCTTCCCAAGTCCTCTGGAAAAGATACTATCATGGTGGTGGTGGATCGTTTGACAAAATATGCACATTTTATTCCTCTGAGTCATCCTTTCACTGCTTCTTCAGTAGCTAAGGCATTCATGGCCAATATTTTTAAGCTTCATGGCATTCCTTCCTGCATTGTTTCAGACAGAGATAAGGTGTTCTTGAGCCACTTCTGGAAGGAGTTGTTTGCTGCTTTAGGTACTTCTTTACACTACTCTTCTACTTATCATTATCAATCTGATGGTCAAACAGAAACAGTAAACCAATGCTTAGAAAATTACTTGCGAGCTATGACCTTATCCAAGCCTAAACAGTGGACTAGATGGTTGGCCTTGTCAGAGTGGTGGTACAACACCAACTATCATACTAGTCTCAAGTTGACTCCATTTCAAGCCTTGTATGGCTATCCTCCACATGTGTTGGGAGTTGATGCTTCAGCTATCACTACGGCTGGGTCGGCTGTAGTAGATGATTGGTTTCAAGAGAGGGAGCTTACATTGTCTCAGCTTAAGGACAATTTGCATAGAGCTCAAGCTAGAATGAAGCAGTTTGCTGACTTGCGCCGGACTGAGAGGTCTTTTGCTGTTAGAGATATGGTATATTTGAAGCTCCAACCTTACAAGTAGAGTTCAGTAGCAATTTACCGCAATCTCAGGCTTTCTTCTAAGTTCTATGGGCCTTTTGAGATCCTTGCTAAGATATATAGGCAATGTGGCCTATAAGTTGAAATTACCAGCTTCTTCACACATTCATCCTGTTTTTCACATTTCGCAGCTCAAGCAACATGTTGGCCCTCACATTACTCCTTCTGCCAGTCTCCATGATCTTACTGCAGATGATCAATGTCAGGTTTCTCCAGCTGCTGTTTTGGACACACGAGTGACTTATTCTCCACATGGTGATCCTTCTACTGAGTGATTGATCCACTAGACTAACTTGGATGTCTCTGAAGCTACTTGGGCACCAGCGGGACATATTATTCATCAGTTTCCTCATTTTTCTTTCTAGTCTTGAAGACAAGACTTTTGAGGAGGGAGTATTGTCATAGCTTGTATGTGGTACGTGACTGACTAACAACTATAAGTTGTTAGAATTGTGTACAATGGAAACTATGCAATAACAGATCACAACAACCTTTCCCTCCTTCTCTTTATCTTTTCTCTCTCTGTCTACTCTCATCTCAGTCTCTCCGTAGACTTTCTTCTATTCTCTATCCTATTTTCCTATCCAACTGAACTTGTATCTAGTGGATACAGTATAATTCTATGAGATTCAAGTTCGATAATAGTAGTATATAATATCTAAATGATTTAAAAAAAAAACTAATTGTTCATCTTTACGCCCTTCTCTCTAATTCACAACGAACTTTCTATATGTCCAATCTAAATTGTTGTTTCGGAAAACTAAAATTTGTTCGCTTCTTATCTAATTTAAATTGTATTTTATATCGACTGAAAAATAAATAAATTAGAAGTCTACTTATCAAGTTCTACATTCTTATAGCTACTATGCAGTTTTATTAAATTTTGAGGTTTGGGGCAATTTATTGTTTACATTAAATTGTAGTTTTTGTTGAATAATGGTGGATAATTTAGTCCAATCAAAAGTGAGGGTGAGATACATGGTAAAAACTAAAAAAAGTGTGATAATTAATGGACAACTCTCGCCTCATTGGACCTTCCTATGTCACATTAATTCACATTGGAGCACATTTTAGCCCATTTTTTAAGTGTAATTAAGGGTTGTAGATTGGATTGGACCGATTTTTTTACGGTTTTTGGACCGTAATAGACTAATTTTCTAATTTTTAATGTTTTTTTTAAATTTTGAGAAAAACTAGTCCTATAATAGTTCATTTAAATTTAGACCTGACCGTAATTGGGATAAATGAAATATATTTGTTATAACAAAAACATAATACGGTCCATTACGATCCTGGATCAGACCGGACCATTACCCGTAATTTATTAAACCCTTTGACGGTGGAAGGGACCGATACATACACGGTCTAAAACCGGACTGTAATTTTCAGTCGGATCCGGTGTCAAAAAATGAGCACCCCTAGTTTTTATGCTTAAGACTTCAAGAAACTGTTCATAATATTGCAAAATGAATTGGATTTGTAGTCTAATTACTCCATTTTGGAGCTTAAATGTGTACAAATATTCATACAAAAAATAATGGATAAATATACGCCTACATTTCAATTTTACACTACTATAAAATATAACAAGTGTTAATCCACATAAATCTATATATAAAAATTTTCATTAATTTTGTTAATATTATTAACTTTTTGTCTCGTGAATGAACACGTAAAAATTTATTATATCAACCTTTTTCCTTTTCAATCTACTTTTTTGTAGAAGCAGGAATTTGTATCAACTAGAAATTGGAAGGAGAAACGACGAACCAATGATCTCAAACCGCCAGGAATACCAATTTGACTTGAATCTCTCGAATCTAAGATCTGAAATCACAAATAAAGCGAAGGGGTGAGGGGTGGAATTCCCTGATTCACCTCCGACGCTCAAGTCAGGCAAAAAACTCTATAAATTCTATGGAGGCAGCCAAAGAGAAAAAGAGCGTATGAGAAATTCAATAGGGAGAGAGAAGAACATGCTAGGGTTAAGGCATTAATCCTTTTTTCTTTTTTCTTTAATGAAAAGATAAGCTGCTTTCTTTATTTCTAGGATATTTAATATCTCTAATAAAGATTTGGAATTAATTTATCTTATAGGAATAAATTATCCCTCTCATTTTGCCCCTCGGGTCCTCGGAGCTTTCTCAGGTCTGATGAGCCGAAGATTGGATCGAACATACCTAATAAAAAGCAAAAGTTTTCGGGTGTGATTCTCGTTGAAATCCGGAACGCTGCAAAACTCGTCGTGCAAATTATTTCATTTTTAACTGAAAGGTCGAGAGCGGCGCACGACCCGTGCGGAAAAACGCACGGTCGTGCGGGCGAGTTGTATTTTTCAGCCGAAAGCCGAGGGCACCGCACGGCCGTGCGTTGTTTTTTTGTTTTGTTTTATTTTTTTTCGGGGCGAAATGTCGAGCGCACCGCACGGCCCGTGCGGAAAAACGCACGGCCGTGCGGGCGGTAAATTTTTTCTTGAACAAAATGCCGAGAGCATCGCACGGCCGTGCGGTCGGTAATTTTTTTCTCGAACGAACTGCCGAGAGCACCGCACGGCCCGTGCGGAAAAACGCACGGCCATGCGATCAGTAATTTTCGAGAAATTTTGTTGTGTTCGTTACAGCGAGTATTGTACGGCCTGTGCGGTCTGGTGCACGACCAGTGCGATTTTTTGCGACTTGATTGTTGGTGAACCGCGGGGTTTCTATATGCTATTTGCCTGAGGTTTTCAGCAGGAGAGACCTGAGAGTTCCAGCATTTATGGCTTTAAAGTTTTCAGCAAGACAACTTGATGATTCTACAAGGCTAAAGTTCGAGGTTTTCAACAAATTAAGTTTGAGGATCCCAACGACTAATTGGTGAGATTTTCAGCAAGCCAAGCTTGAGAATTCCAGCAACCTAAGAATAGATACATTTTTACAAGCCATGCTTGGTGGCCAAAGCCATTAGGGGACTGAGGTTTCCAGCAAGCCAAGCTTGAGGATTCCAGCAGTAAATTTGTGAGGTTTTCAGCAAGCCAAGCTTGAGAATTCCAGCAACCTGAGTATAAAAACCTTTTTACAAGCCATGCTTGGTGGCCAAAGCCGTTAGGGGACTGAGGTTTCCAGCAAGCCAAGCTTGAGGATTCAAGCAGTAAATCGGTGAGGTTTTCAGCAAGCCAAGCTTGAGAATTCCAGCAACCTGAGTTTGAGAACTTTCAGCAAGCCAAGCCTAAGGTTTTCAGCAAACCAAGAACAATGCAATTGCAAATAACATATATAAGATAATGCAATGGTCATAAATGCAATAATGTCAATGTCTCAATAGTAGGGTGACAAACCTCGGGGGCCTCATTAAAACCTCTCCGCAGAAAAACCCAGTGGGAAAAAACCGTACGAAGAGGAAAAAGAGTACTCCCCTCATTCATGCTCAAATGTAAAACTTCTGCAGATTTGAGGAGTTCCAGATGTGTGGCGTTGCTTTGCTGCTCAGCTCCTCCAATGTGTAAGATCCGCTATCCGGGCTGTCAGAAGGTGATCCGCTGACCACGTTTGGCATTTGCGGTGCTGGTTGTGCCAGGTGCACCGCCTTTCGATCGCCTTCAATCCCGAGGCATTATCTCGCAGCCCGCTGATCCCCTTTGACCCGATAAGAAATTATAGGGATTTACAATGCTACCGAAATAAATAAAGACTGGGACTATAATAAAGATAAGAAATTATACTTTCAAATCTAACCCAGGAAATGCAATGAAATGAAAACAATGCTATCGAAATAAATAAAGACTGGGACTATAATAAAGATAAGAAATTATACTTTTATTGATAGATTGGATCCTGGTCTTGTTCTTCGATCTGGATCCAAGGAAGCAGAAATGCAAAGGAACTTTGAAAGAAAGATAAAAATGATTCTAAAGAAGTGTGCCTCTAACAACTGAGAGCAAGCTCTATTTATAGGGATTTACAAAATGTTGTAGAAGCGCACTAATACAGAGCCGTACAACTATTCTTGTATACAGTTAAGAAGTAGTGCGTCTAAAACTTTTGACTTTTGTAGTTTTGTTTTTGCTGAGTTGGGGAGACTATTGCTGGTAGTGACATGGCTTTACTTATTGCTTCTGTCGACATCTTTTGCTGAGTTGGAGAGACTATTGCTGGTAGTGACAAGGCTTCACTTATTGCTTATGCCGACATCTTTTGCTGGGTTGGGCCTGAGTCTTCTTACTGAGCTTGAAGATGACTTTGGGCTTTAATGAGCATATGGATCTTGAGCAAATTGCTCAAAAGGGTCATAATCCATCTGCTGGGTTTGATTGGATGAGCTAGCTTGTTCTTCTTCTTCTTGGACTTTATCGGCCCAAGATTTCTTGCTTGTTGGTTTAGACTGTTCTTTAATGACGAGCTTGGTCTGCTCCTGGCTTGCTTGGCTGGTCATGAATTCTTTATATTTCTTAAATTCTTGATACTCAAGCCATTATTTATGCTGGTCAGTCACCGATGGTTGTGGAGAAGAAGAGGATGCTACATGAATACCTGTGGGGTGAATATGCTCTGTTTTTTGTGGGTTTACTGGGCTTTCTTTGGATTTGAAAATGATTTGGATATTCTCAATAGAGAAGGAGACATGATCAATCTTTTCCCACCATCTTACCTTGAACTTTCGGCATAGTGACAGGGGAAGTGGACTAGGGAGAACTTGCTGGAGTTCGTAAATCCAATAAAGGATCCATGCAACTCCGGTACATTTATGGAACTGAATTGGCTTGATGTAGTTTTGGACAGGACAATGCTTACAAAAGAAGTCAAAAGAAAGCTTTGCTTCTTCTGGGTAAATTTCTGGTACTAGTCCAGATGTGTTCCACCAGTCATAAAACCAGATAGGAAGATTGTTGTTGCAAGTCTTTGAAAAGAAGAAAAACCACGAATGGTTAAAGGGTCTGATAAGAAATGCTTTGGACCAAGCATCCCTATAGTCAAAGTATGAATATCCTTTGGGAAAAAAAGGAATAGAAAATTGCCTCTGAGAACTTGGGTCACCCCATTCGTCTCTGGGAATAACCTTAAGAATCTTGCATTTTGAGTATAGGGTGAGACTGGGGTCTTTTTCATCTTTGGTGTGCGATATCTCAGCAGATTCGGAGTCTACTAAGATAAATTCATAAAAAGTTTGTGTTTTGGTGGGTTCTGAGGGGAACCACTGGAAGTCTTTGGAGAAAAGGCCTTTGGTAAAGGGATCAAACTCTTTAGGGTCATGAGTATTGAATTCCTTGGTAAGGCAGATTTCTTGCTGTGAGGGTTGTTTGAGTACATACTTGTGAAAGACTTTTGATTTTTGTGAGTCTTTTTTTAGAGGAGTCTTTGGGGCTAAAGGAGGTTGGCTATTTGAGAGAGGATGGAATTGAGATAAAGTTTGGAACTGGTTTTTTACTGGGACAATGCTTTTTGTTGGAGCTTTAGAGGAGGCATAGTCTTGAGGTGTTTGTTTTCGGGGGCCGCCTCTCCCCGCCATTCCTGAAAATGCAAATAACATGGTTAGAAAGGGAAGGATAAGAATTTTACCTGAGAAGCAATCAATCTATTTGCTGTGTTTTGCTTTCTGAGGAGTGTCATCCTTGCAATGTGAAGGTCAAGTGTTTTTGCATCTTCAGAATCATAGGAGGTTGCTAAAATTTTATTGAAATCATTTTGACTTGAAGGAACACCATAAAAATTATAGCAATGTCTTTTGAGGTTTTGAAAGACTAAGAAATGTGGGAAAGGAGCCATTTGAAAAATCCTTAAATTGCTGGTTTACCCTGCAAAAATTCTCTAGTAAGGAAATCAGGTAAGGAATTTTTCTCTCCTTTAATGAATTCTATTTCAAAATCGAAAACTGAAAGGATTGCCTGCCATCTGGCAAAAATTTGTTTGGACACAATGTTTTGAACATCTTTCTGCATGATTTCTTTGGCGGATTTGCAATCGACTCTGAGAATGAATGTTTTATTGTACAAATCATCCTGGAATTTAGAAATGCAAGCAACAATGGAAAGGATTTCTTTCTTTACAGTGCTATAGTTCTTTTGGGGGCCAGTCCAACAACCAGAGTAGAATCTAACTAGTTGCTCAGGACTGCTAGACTCTATTTTTTGCTTTAGAATGTCACCGAAACCTATATCAGAGGCATCTATTTCTACAATCATAAATGCCTTGGGTTGAGGTATACCAATGCAAGGGAGGGTTTTAACCTCTTTCTTAATGATACGGACGGCTTCAGTTTGCTTAATATCCCAAGGAGGAGGAGGATTCTTAAGTCTAAGAAACAAAGGTATGCAAAGTTGTCTGAGACCAGGAAAGAAATCAGAGATATAGTTAAGACATCCAAGAAACCTTTGGAGCTGGGTTTTGTCTTTGATTTCATCCAGGAATTTGTCAGCAAATTCAATGCTTCTGTGAATAGGTTTGATAGTCTGCTGATAAATATCATGACCAATAAACCTGACTTTGATTTGGAATAGTTTCATCTTGGTGGCTGATAAAACTAAACCATTTTGTTTGATGGTATGTAGAAAAATGTTTAAATGTTTGAAATGCTCATCTAAGGTTTTTGAAAAGATAAGCACGTCATCAATGTAGACAATGAGGAAGTCAGAGTAAGGATTGAGAATTTCATTCACGATTCTTTGATACTCTGAAGGGGCGTTCTTAAGGCCGAAAGGCATAACATTCCATTCGTAGTGGCCAAAAGGAACGGTGAATGCAGTTTTGTATTTGTCTTCTTCGGCTATCTGGATCTGCCAATAGCCGCTTTTCATGTCAAATTTAGAGAATACTTTTGCTTCGAAGAGCCTGTTAAGTAGATCTCTTTTGTTAGGGATTGGATACCTGATCCATTGCAAGACGTTATTGAGGGGTTTATAGTTGATGACCAACCTGGGAACCCCTCTTTCTTTCTCTGCTGCATTCATAACATATAAGGATGCACAGCTCCAAGGAGACTGAGACTTTCTTATTAACTGTTTGGTTAATAAAGAATCTATTTCCTTTTTACAGATTTCTAAAAGTTCTTTATTCATTTGAATGGGTCTGGCTTTGGTAGGAATGTCTCTTTCGCTAAAGGTCTTTTCATAGGGAAGAGAGACTTGATGTTTCTTTCGATCCCAAAATGCATTAGGGATGTCGGAACAGACCTGGCTTTTGAAAAGTTTTTCAAGATCAAGGATTTTGGTTTGCAGATATGGACTTTGAAGTTTTTCTTCAATTTTTAAGAAAGTAATTTCATTGGTCAGATCTTTCATAAAAGTCTTTTTGTGATCAATGAGATTTAATTGTCTTTTGATTGAGACGGACTGGAGGATGTCAAGATCTCTGCTTTTGATGGGATCAAGAAAGTTGAAATCTAGTTTCTTGCCAAGGATGTTTGCATGAATGCCGTTATGGTCAACGGTGAATGGATAGATTTGGGTGAGGAAAGGAGATCCCAGAATAACATCTTGGGATAGATCTTTGACTAAAACAAAAGAATTCATGAGGCACCATCCATTATTACAGACAGACGCTTCAGGAATTTTAAAGTTTAATTGCATACGGACACCACTGGCATTGTGTAATCTTTCATTAGTCTTTTTAAAATGGATTGAAGGAACTAATCCTTCTCTGATGCAATTGAGGTCAGTTCCACTGTCAATGAGAGCGATAGTGTTGAAGATTTCATTGGCAATTTTAATCTTAACAGGGCAATTCCATTTCTGAAAGTTCATTTTGTCTAGAACTGTAAGAAATAGATCGTCTTTGGCAGGAAAGGGGTCACCTTGGCTGCTTTTGGAATTACTCTGAGATCTATGAGTAGATTTGCTGCTAGAACTGCTACTTGGGTCTATTTTGGATTCAAGTATAGCGAGTCTAGTTTCGATCTCTAGATCTAGAGGATCTTTGAGTCTGACATACTCTTGAAGATCTCTAATTTCTCTTTTGAGTTTATTGACCTCTGACTGAAGGTCTTTGGTTGTAATTGGTGAGCCGAATAGGCTAGAAGCGGGTCTATTCTCAAAGAGTTTAGAAATGCTAAAAGGCTCGTTGAAAGCGGTTCTTTGTTCTTTGAATATGAGATCCTTAAGTTTCATGAAATATTCATGTTTAACTTGTGGATCTGGGATTTGGTTAACAAGCTCGAAGAGAGCTTCATCTCTATCGGCTTTAGTGATGACATTGCAGCATTGCTGTGGTTGATTATTGTCTGAATCTGAGGAGTTGTAGTCTACCTCATAGATTCCATTGTCATCAGAATGATCAGACAAATTAAGGATCCTATTTAGACCTTCTCTAAGATCTGGGTTATTGATAAGCACTACTTTGTAGGGCTTAGTCAAGAGTCATTAGAGGTTTTATTGGTTCCATTCAGGTAGATTTAGACACATTCATGTGTATGGCATTTGGGGGCGAAGTTGGTGTATTTGGAGGTGTTTGAGCCGTTTTGGAGATCATAGTAGACACTGAGGAGGAAGCCACCAGAAGTAGACGCCAAGGAGCTGAAGAGACGAAGACTTCGGAGGAAGTACCTTACGGCGCACACCGCCTAAACCCTCCCAACAACGATGGCTACGACTTGGCCACGGCGCCCGCCGTGGAAATGCGGCTCCCGCTGCCATTACGGCGCCTGCCGTGGAGGTTGCAGCACCCGCCGCCGCTGTTCAGAAGTCCGCCGAGCCGTTTCCTTATTTTCTTTATTTTGCATTATTTTATTACGATTTATTATTTCGTTTTAGGTTAATTCAGACTTTGTTTCCTTTAGTATTTAAGGGTAGAGAAAGGCTTGTTTGCCTATCAGCTAATCTCTCTCTAAACCCTAATTTCATTCTACGTATTTGTTATGAAGAACTAAGTCCCCTTGGCTTAGTCAGACGCTGAAACTTTCATTTTGATTCAGTTGTGAGACTCTCGTTCTTAATCTATTGCATGGTTTTTATCTATTCTCTTGCTTGATTGCTTATGATTGATATTGATAATCTCTATCTTGGACGCAACTAGGGTTTATCGTTATTGATCTATTGCTAGATTTAGATTGTTACTGGTTGAGTATATCTATTTCAGAGTAGCAACTGCATCGTACTAGTATCTGGTTGTGCTAGTCTTATGCAGAAGAGAACTGATTTACATTCTAGGATAAAAGCTGGTTGTTTTATGCTAGAATTGTATCCAACTATATTCATATCCGTAAGGCTGCTGTTAAACTGAATCTTGATAGTTTCAGGGTTGTTTAATTAGTTAGTGCTAATAGTATCTGGTTGTGCTATTAGTTATATCTGAAAAGGAATTGGAATTTCCATTGCACGAGATTTTGAATGAGTATCTAGGATCAACTTGTCATACGAATAGTGGATGTTGTTTGACTAAGTGCTTTTCCCATCACTGATTTCACAACTCTTTAGCTTGTTTACCTTTTGCATGTTTAGAACTTACAAAACTCACAAAACCCCCCCTTTGGTTACGTTTGATTGACATACGAATTGCATATTTAGATAGAATTCGCCTCCATGTGGATTCAACCTTTACTTACCTAGAACTACGGTTTAAGGTTTGTTTGGATATTTTGCATAGCAGTTTTACACGACGACAACATGTTATCAGTTATCTTTGAATAACTCGTTGACCTTTTGCTTTAAAGGACAAATGTCTGCTTTATGCCCTGGTTTACGGCACTTATAGCAAATGATCTTTTTACTAAGACTAGGACTGTTGGATCTGTCAAACTTGGTTTGGTTGGGTCTATGTTTTCTAGAGCTTTTCCAGGTTCTAGAGAAATTTCTCTTTTTGTGAGATTTCTCCTGGTGAGCTCTTGAAGGGGCTTGGATCTTTTCCATACCAAAGGCTTCGCAGAAGTTTCCCATCTCTCTTCTGGATCTACCCTCCCCCCCCCCGTATTTTGCCTGTATTTGAAGTTCAGTGCATAATGCTAGACCTTCCTTTTTAATAAAGGCTCCAAGCTGGCCATAAGTAATATCTTTCCATGGAATTTCTTCTGTTCCAATGGTTTCTTTGAGCTTGGTAGAGATACGTTTGGCGAAAAAAGAAGGTAAGACGGCGACGAATCTTTCCTTCCAAAAAGATTCATTGCAGTCTGGTCTCTTAAGGACATAGGTTAAAAATACATCTTTGTACCACCTGTAGTCGCTTAAGGTTGGGCAATTTAGGTTGGTCAAGGTAATCTTATTAGCTTGTAATTCTTCTTGGGGATTGCCCACGAAATACATGCTGATTGCATAGATAAGCTGACCTGAGGCGTTTTGCTCAGTGGTAATCCTACCTGTCTCATCTTCATTAGAGATGGTAGCATCTAGGATCTCCATCTTTTGCTGAATATTGGTGGCGTTATCCCACCAGTATTTTAATTGCCCTGTGAATTCTTGGATTATTAGGCACGCTGCAGTTTTGTCAGACTGATTTTGGGTTCTATAGGCAACTTTGGCCATGCCCATTTCTTGGAGAGTATTCATGATTTCTCCTTCTGACTTACCATCTATGTTCCATTCGTAGATGGATGTGCCATTGTAATCTGTGGATCTAAACTTTGTTCTTTCTTCATACTGAAGATCAGGAGGAGTAGGTCTATTGTAGTAATTTCTAGTGTCTGAATTACCAAACCTTTTAGTATGGTGTTGAGATCTGTTACCTCTTCTTCTGAGTTTATTGATCTCTGGTAAAACAGATTCTATGTGGTTAATATCTACAACAGACTCATTTTCAGTACTAGTATCTTTAGTACTAGAACTGCTTTGATCAAGGTTGGACTCATCATTGCAACTGCTTTTGCATTTTGCCTTTAAGCATTTTATATTTGCAGGATGAGTAGAAGGGGTTATCCTAGAGTTTGATGATTGAATTGCATCGAGTCTTTGAGAGGTAGAGGCTTGGAATGCGTCTATCCTTTGAGAGATTTTCTCTAAGACTGTGGGAGGATTGAGATTTATATTTCTCAACAGATTGCTAGGAATGCTTTCGGATTGAAAGTGCGGTCTAGAAATATCCCTAGGAAATTTTGGTGGATTAAATCCATTGTCGATTCCCAAGTGAACTTGGTCTATCTGTTCGGCAATGGTGTGGATGATTTGATTAGAGTAATTGTTCTGATTGTAAATCTTTTTTATGTCTCCGAGATTTACCTGACTATTTTCAGTATCAGATCTTCCTTTTTTGAAAGGTTCGGCTTTTATCTCATCACTGAGAATTATGCCTTTGAGAGGTGGATGGACAGACGTACTAGTACCTGTTGGAAGGTGCTTCCAGGTTCTAGTGATTCTATTCTGAACTTTCAGATAAGAAAGATGGAAAGGGTCTTCTATGTCTTTTCTGGACAAGTATATGGAGAACTATTTTTAAAAAAAAAAATTGGTTTGAAGTTTATTCATCTCTTCATAATATTCCTTTTGGATTTGGTCTCTACAGACTTTGTCTATGCTCATGAACCATTTTTTCTTCTTATCGTTCTTGGGACTGTAAAAGTCTTTTCTCAGATATTCTTTATCAATAGTAAAATCTTCTTTAGATAATACATTGATAGTAGAATAGCTATGCATATCATTAGAGGTTGGTGAGTGACCACCGGTTGACTCAACATCATTAGGAGGGATGAATCTAGGTAAAGGAGCTTCAAAATTGACATGGTCATTTCTAAGGGCTCCTGAAAATTCACTTCTAATGGAATAGAAGAGGTCATGGATAGAGTTTCTTCCGGGAATAAAGGTTGGTCTATCAGCAGAAATTTCCCTAGTAGAATTAAACCTGATGAGAATCCTGCCATCAGTTTCTTCTATAATCTGAGAAAACTCTTGTTGTTCCATATTCCTAGGAGGGTTATCATTTTCGACTTCCAAGATTTCAGGAATGGTTATGTCCCTCCATTTAATGGTCTTTGGGGTAAAGGTACAAGAATTTTCTGCTTCAAGCTGAAGCAAGATGGTTTCTTCTTGTGGTAGAGGAGAAATTGTACACTTTGGATCTGTCAAAGAACTCATTAACTTGAAATGGAGTCTATAGATAACCGCTAAGTTCTTAGTGAATCGCTTGCAGTTATTATTGAGCATTTTGATGTCTAAAATCAGAGTTTGACATATCCTAGGGTCGGTCATGTCAACTGTGAAGTTAGGAGAACAGTTGAAGAATAACGGACCATTGCAAATATTAGATTTGGTATCAGAGCCTTGTTTACACAATTGTCTTACTATTCATCATCGTTTTCATTATTATTGTTACTGTTTTACCTTCATAAGTTTGGATCTAGTCTCTGGGCACAGTGTTTGGTTTAGTCCCGTAAGATCCGTTTGGTCAGCCTTTGTTTAGGTGGTCCTGGTGGATGGTCCCACTGTTATGAGCCCTAGGTCCAACCCTATCTAGTTAAAACTCCAACAACAGTAATAAAATCATGACCGAAAACATAAGAAGACTGTTTAGGCGTGGTTCCGGTAGTAATTCCGGCTAGGTGATCCATAGCAATGAAAACATGTTCACCTTAGACCCTGATAATATAGAAGACTGGACTATTCCAGACAATTCTCAATCAATCTACAGAACCGGAATATTAGATATGTTCCATGCATGTTGCATTAAACATCAAGAAGAAACCATTAGTCTAACTAAAGAACAACAGTCTTTGAAACTTCTCAATCCTTTAACCATCAAGAGCTACCTAAGAAAAGGGTACAGATTCATGCATCTTGGATTAATCCAAATAGCATTAAAACCCTTACATAGAAAGGGAATAGATTCTCCTGTCTTTCTAGCTCTTAGAGATGACAAATTCATTACCTACAAAGACGATCAATTGATGGAGCTTCGAATGCACAGCCCCCATAGAATGCAGCCAAGGTCTTCCCAAGATAGCGTTGTAGCTTGATGGCGCATTAACCACCAGAAATTTTGCAGTGACCGACTTGCCCCCAATCTCTACGCTCGTCCTGAACATCTCGAGAGGCCAAACAGGAAACTTCCCCAACCCGGTGAGCTGAGTTGAGACCGGAATTAAATCCTCCTGAGACTTTCCAAGCTTCTTGAATAGCTCATAGAACATGAGATCAACCGAGCTACCCGAATCCACCAAGACTCTACACACATCGAATGACCCCACTCCAACAGTCAAAACTAGCGGATCATTATGCGGCATTTACAAACCCTCCAGATCAGCGTCTGAGAACATCAATGTCGGATCTTGTTCAACCCGAGGGCGCTTGTTTGCGCTCTCAATGACCTTCAGAACCTCTAGCTCATGACAGCGAGTTCGGTGGTGGTGTCTGCTGCTATCACTCTGCCTTCATGTAACCCCAATCACATGTATCACATGCCTCTGATTGTCTTTAGCCCCCTCGGTAGGCTGGTTCTGCGCCTTCTCCTTTGCCTGATCGTCGCCTGACCCAGAACCTGAGTCAACAAAGTCTTAAAGATACCCATAGGACACCCACTTCTCCGATTGATGCTTGAAGGACTTGCACTCATTCATCTTGTGCCCCTTGTCTTTATGAAAGGCACAGTACTTGCTCATGTCTTTGTCTCCAGAATCAACCTTCATCGCCATACAAAAAAGTGCTTTTTCTTTGATCTTAGGCAAAATACAGTAGATTGGCTCTTTAAAGACGGTCTGAACGGCCTTTATAGAGGTTATAGGTGCCAGACCCCTTTCCTTGTTGCCCCCTGACCCCCTCTTGTCGTCTCCCCCCTGATGATTAGGAGGAGATTGTGACCTCTTGTCTCTCAAAGGCTTTATGTCGTCTTCTAGTTTCATATATTGTCTGACCCGTTCTTGAAGTTCAGGGATCCCTGCAGGAGCCCTCAATGTAAGACTCTTCCTTAACTCACTCTCCCTGGGGAGTGCCAATCTAAAGGCAGCAACTGCGACCTTTTCTTTACAACCATCCATATCAGCATAGCATTCCATGAACCGAGGAGCAAATTGCCGCAAAGTTTCTCCCCTGTGCATTTTCATATCAAATAAGGCATCCATAGAAGCAGACTCTCTAGTATTGGCAATGAAATGCGAAACAAATTTCCTGGCTAATTGACTCCATGAGTATATTGAATCAGACTCTAAAGCATGAAACCATTTGGCAGCAATCTTGTCAGGACTAGCAGGAAACATTCTACACATCAAAGAATCATCCAAAACCCACAAAGCCATCTTATGGGTGTATGCAGCAACATGAGCAACCAGATCAGATTTTTCATCATATAAATCAAAAGATGGAGTGGAAAACTTAGCTGACGGGGGATGTTCACGAATCACTCATGCGAAGGGAGTGGATGTCATGTGTGCAAGCTTCTGCTCTGCCTACTCTTGGGAATTAATCAGCGACTCTCCCTGATTGTCAAGTAGGCGAATAAGACGTCGTTCTGCCCTAATGATCCGATCAGCCCGACGCTCTCGGATATGGTCTAAATTTGCGCTCACTGACAGTTCTCGCATGCGCCTCTCACGAGACCGGGAGCGGTTCGAAAGGTGGTGCCTTTCGTCTCTAGTAGCGGATCGATGAGGTGAGTAGCTGCGCTCTCTAGATCGTTGTCGATGTGATCTGGAAGCCGAGGAAGACGACCTCGCATCCCTTGGACGATTCAGCCCATATCGGTGATGATCTGAGTAGTCTCGACGGGAAACTCCTGCCTCATCTAGCACGTCTCTCGCAGCCAGGGTGCGATCTCGAGGAGGAAGATCTCTCCTTTGACCGTGTCGCTCTGCCCGGACGATGACACTCGCGACCCTCCTTGAGCGGTCATAGTCTGCCGCTGATCCCTCACCCGCAATGGGGTGTTTCCCTAGGAGCGGTCAATTGATCTCTTCGCTGCATCAAGCTCTCGACGCAGCCTCTCCAATTCAGCATTTTTTGTCGACAACAGTAGAAGTCAAATCAGCATTGCGACGCTCTGTTTCAGCCACAACTGACTCAAGCTCTCTTCTGCGATTCGCTTTAATGGCCGTAGAGGCTTCGAATTCCCTCTGCCTTTGCTCAGCGTCCAGGGCGGTGGATGCGTCTTTCTAACGCACGTTCTCGGTATTACTGGCAACTCTTTGAGGTGGCATCGTCTCCTTCCCACAGACGGGGCCAAATGTGCATTGTGGAAGCATGATTTTGTATCAACTAGAAATTGGAAGGAGAAACAACGAACCAATGATCTCAAACCGCCAGGAACACCAATTTGACTTGAATCTCTCGAATCTAAGATCTGAAATCACAAATAAAGCGAAGGGGTAGGGGGTGGAATCCCTTGATTCACCTCCGACGCTCAAGTCAGGCAAAAAGCTCTCTAAATTCTACGGAGGCAGCCAAAGAGAAAAAGAGCGTATGAGAAATTCAATAGGGAGAGAGAAGAACCTGCTATAGTTAAGTCATTAATCCATTTTTCCTTTTTCTTTAATGAAAAGATAAATTGATTTCTTTATTTCTAAGATATTTAATATCCCTAATAAAGATTTGAAATTAATTTATCTTATAGGAATAAATTATCCCTCTCATTTTTCTAAGTGGAAACGATTTTTTAACTCCTATCCAACTCACCACCACTAAACTTCAGCGTTCAAGTGCTCCAAAGATTGCACACACAAACACAATTTCACACAAAAGATGTAAACTGAAAAAGGATGATATAACTTTAAGCAACACACAACACAAATCAAGTGCGAGTTTAAAAAAAACATAATTCTAGTAGTTATGGTGTTTAAAGATTTGATGATATAACTTTAAGCAACACACAACACAAATCACTAAATGCTTCCACAAATGTGGATTGTGGAAGCATGATTCTAGTAGTTATGGTGTTTAAAGATTTGATGATTTTTCTTCTCCCACATGGCCACCAACACTTCCTCCAGTCGAATCTTGGACTTTGTCTGCTCCTATCCACGAAATAACGGTTGGACCACGATGGATCTGACGAGGTTGAGATCAGGGAGCAACTTCTAGGCAGTGGTGCGCAATGTTGTCATTAAAAGAGTCTCCAGCGAAGAAGCATTTAGTGATGTCAACATTTGCAGGCCAGAAGGCGATGGATCTCGGTTGGGATAGTTGAGGAAGACGTTGAAGAAGGCGGAAGGAAGGGAAGAGTCACAATTATAATATAATAAATTAAAAAGTAACAATTACTTATGGATTAAGACCATCTCCAATGGTGGTACTAAGAGTAACGTAAGAAAAAAATAAAATTTAATGTCAAAAATTTTGAGAAAACCAATGCAATATTAACAAGTGAGTATCACCTACATGATACTCATTTTTTATTCAAACAAAATTTCTCACATTTTTCTGATTTTTTATTTTTTAATACCTATGATAGTGATGTCAATTCCCACCATTAAAGGATCAATTAAATAATTGCAGACGCCACCAAAAAAACGAAGACGCTCCCAACCAATGTAACCCTAAACCCCCTGCCGCCAACGCCCAACCCCACCCCACCCCCAAATGCCTCCATAACAACTCAAATCTCTTGAACCCCTAATCCCACTCCCTCGGTCGCGGCTCATGCTTTGCCTTGGTGCCGGCGACGGGCTCTCGAAACCCTATCCCTATCCCTTTCAGCCGCTTCCTTCCCCCAAAAGTTCAGATCCAAAAATTTCATATCAAAAATTTCAACCGATCCTTCATCTACCAAACAAAAGTCAAGTGGAACAACTGAAACCCTAAACGAAAACAGTGGGGGCGTTTTGGAGTCTCGGTGCTCCGGTGTCTCGATGGGCTTCCCGGCGACCTCCATTTTCTTGATTTGCTTGATTTTAGAGAAGATGGCTAATTTGTGGCCTAGGGAGAGGGTGGCGGTGGTCCGAGACTCCGATGATGATGGGCTATGCCCTCAATTTGGAGTTTTCCGGTGCACTTGGTGGGTCCCTTCCGTCTCTTCCTTCTCTTCTTCAATAGCTAGTTATTATCCTCTTATGTATGATTTCTTTGAGCAAGTGAACTATTACTCTTAAAATCTTACTCTTTCTTGAACAATGACTGGACTGACAACATATTCTAACTTATGTGGTATGACCTTTGTTCGAGACCTTGAAATCGACCCAAAACCTTTGAACCCTTCATCATTAAGGCTGAGGAAAAACAAGCTTTGGTTGTTGTGGAACCTTGTTTGATTTTCTGTGGGGTTGGTGTGTATTCTGCTTTTCTCTGCGAAGGGGGCACTAAACCTCCAATTTGTATTTCTACTTTTACAATGAACTTCTATTATGACAAAACAAAATTTTGAGCAATTATGTGACTCGATATCAGCCCCACTAAGGTTGAGAAAAATGTGAACCTAAATGATTACTCTCGAGACCTTCCTTATTTGATCCATGCTGCTCGAATCTTGAGATACATAAAACTAGAAGACTAAGTCTTGAAATGTGAAACTTTAACACTTTGAGATACATTCTTCTGTTGATGTGTTGCTGATGATAGGTTGGTTAGAGATTGTTGTTTCAGCAAGAGATCGAGGACGTGGTCGTGTGATTCATATTGGCTTCTAGAAACGAAGCGTGATCCATGTGTGATGGTTGCACTTCCAAAGAGTGTCTTCGTATCTGCTTTTCGGTTGTTGCTTTACCGTGTTGGTTTCTTCCAACCCGTATTTGCGCCTTTCTCTTCCGTCTACCTATTTTCTTGCTCCTTTCAGTGTTGTTTGTTTTCTCTTCGATTGTATGTTGATACTTTGTTTCTTTCTAGCCGGTTTGTTCCGGCTGCCGTTTCTACGGCCTATTGAGGATCTTTGTCAGATGTGACTTTGATCTTCGAATTCTTACCTTATCAAAAAAAAAATCCCACCATTAAAGATGCTCTAACACTTCTTACTTTTTTTAATGGTAATTGTACAAACACTATAATGATATTTTAATTTTTATCTCAACTCTACAAATACTTTTTAGAGGAATCTTTTGACACTTGTCAAAAGGTGTAGGAATTTTGTTTATACTTAGTGCTTATTTGGTTTGGAAGCAAATTCATGGGAATTTAAATATCCCATGAAGTGGAATCAAGTACATGTGTTTGGTTACCCTTTTTCTATCTAGAAAACCCATGTATTTAAACACGATTATTTTTCAACACATAGGCAAAATTGTCTTTCAGCGCATAGGGTACTCACGTAACATGAGGAGAGGCTCCCCACGTTACGTGAGGAGAAAATAGATCCACACGTTACGTGTGACTGTGATCCACACGTAACGTGTGGTTATCCTCCACACGTAACGTGTGAATCTCATCCCCACGTAACGTGTGGTTTTTTGCTTAAGTAACATTATATAATGTTGTGTATGAATGTTGTGTATGAACCATACTATTGTTTATTTGTAGTATTTATTTGTGTTTCAATGTTGTGTATGAACCATACTATTGTTTCTAAATAGGCATATTAGGGGAGGGTTACCCCCATTGTGTAGCCCAACTTTTCTCTAATCTTTATAAGAACAATACAAAATGATCATCAACCTAGAAGACAAAACAAATTGTTCATTATGCCGGTTGACTACAACCTCATTTAGCACACAATACAGAAAAGAATACAAATTGATCCTAAACTTAGAAAAATTAGAGAAAATATATGACACTGTTTTAGCGTTTGAAGAAATTAGGGTGGTCTCTGGTAAACATTCGCTTCATATGATATCTCTGCTTTTCTAAATTTGTTTGCTCCCTACAAAGGTTGATAGTACATAAACAACATTACACAAAAGATACTACATTAATCACCTACGATGTATATCATTTAGTATATTGAAGTTATACCTACGAATGCTATCAAGATCTTTAACAAGATCTTGATTTTTCCTTAACAAGATCTTGTTTTTCCTTAACAAGATCTTGTTTTTCCTGCCATTGTTGTCAAATAACCGCGTGTGCCATGTCCTCGTACATTGGATCAATCCACTCCCTGAAACGACACCCCACTTCTAGGCATCCCCAATACCTTCTTCCGTAGTTCCACTGCAAATCCCAAGTTCAGACAACAACTTTCAAATTACAATAGCATAGCCTATCTGCGTTTGTTGATGATTTGGATGAAGATGCCATTATTTGTTATAGTGTTTGGTTTCCTACAAATATCATGAATCCATTAATATAAAAAATTAGGGTTTCTAAATTGATAGAAACTGGAAGAAGAAGCTTACCCAAAAGTGTATCTTTAGGCGCCGTTTGTGTTGAAATTGTTGTAGTGAACAAACAACCCTAATGCTTCTTATATAGTGAAATGACAATGTGTTTGACAGCTAATAACCAGCCTCAAAAAGGAGAAATCTGATTGCCAAATCTTTGACAGCTAATAACCAGCTGTTCTATATAGATGTATACAGTTATAGTCACGAGTCTTTTATCCTAAACCTCAAAACCCTAAACCATAAACCCTAAACCATAACACTAAACCATAAACCCTAAATACTAAACCCTAAATGTAAACCCTAAACCCCGAACCCTAAACCCTAAACCTAAACCCTTAAGGGCTACCCAATGTTAAGTGTGAATAAACTCCACACGTTACGTGTGGTAGATTCCCAAACGTAAAGTGTGGAAGATGCTCCCACGTAACGTGTGGTTTCGTCTGTTGTAAAACGCATTAATTTAACCGTCTTGTCCCCACCTAACTGAATTAATGGTCCCCTCTTCATCTTCCCCGGCTAAGCCCTAATTTCGAGCCTAAACACTTCATTTCAAACACTAAAAAATTTGTGTTTTACACTCTCATTTTTTGTAAAACAAATGGACAATATGAACAACAATGATCATTGGAACAACAATGTCGAAGAGGATCCACTTCCGAATGAGGTAATTTTCTTTATTTAAAGTTAAAGTTCTCATTTTGTGTTTTGGACATGTTCAAAGTTTTGAGCTTTAGTTCTTTAGGGTTTAGAAAACTAGACATGATATTTGTTGTTTAGGGCTTAACCAAGTTTCACATGCTAGATTTTTAAAGATTTGAACTTGATATTTGTTGTTTAGGTATTAGAAACCAAGTTTTACATGCTAGATTTTGAGGGATACATGTGTAAGAAAGCGAGATTCACGTTGCATTAAAATACAGTTTCACACGTTATGTCCTATCCATGTCCACACATAACGTGTGGAGCATGTCTACATGTAACGTGTGGAATGTGTGCCAGATGGTGGTTCACACGTTACGTATGGACATGCTCCATACGTTACGTGGGAAATCACAACCCGATTATGTGCCTTCTGTAAAAGGGCACGGTTTAGGGCACGGTTTGTCATAAACCGTGCCCTATACCAGAATGTGGTTTCTGGTGGGTTATTACACATTTATTATGTGTCTTTAAATTCTTGTCTAAGAATGCTTCCTTAAAGGGGTTTATGGTTTCACAGTTGATAATTAGTTCACTACTTGATGAGATGATTCCATGTGTATGCAGGCGAACTATTATTTGTACGAGGGGTTAAACAATATTTTCCTCGATGACTGGAGCACCCCAAAAAAATTATTTTCTGGTTGAGAAACACCTCATCAACCGTTGCCAGAATGGAACACACCATCTGAGTGTAAAACACCAGATGATATACCATCCTTCTCACTTGGATCGTTTGACTATAGTTGTCCGCCTCCAGAAGCATATTTATCTCATGGAGAGACTAAGAATTCGGCTTCTGCTAACCCACAATTTTGCTTTTCATCCCTACACACACAGCCTCAGTTTAGTATACCACCAGAAGAGGATGTTTTCGTCTCTGCTGATTATTCAGAGTTCTTCACAACTGACCAAATCTGGGAGTCCAAAGAAGAAGCATTTATGTGGGCGCGGGAGACTGCTATGTGTCACAAGTTCTGCATCATAAAGGGGAGGAATAAACCTTCCGCGTATAGAGCCTTTGGGGGGACTTGGTTACCGTGCGATAGGCATGGTCAAAACATTCGTAAACAAGCTGACCAAGTGAGGGACATTACAAAGTCGAAGAAGTGTGGGTGTCCATTCATGTTGAGGCTGAAAGAAGGGCCGAAGGGATCATGGAAGATCAGTGTACAACATGGAACTCACAATCATGTGATAAAAGAGAATTTGTATGGTCATGCATTAGCTGGGCAACCAAACGCTGAAGAGAAGGAGGTTATTAGGGTGATGACAGTCAATCATTGCAAGCCTCAAAAGATTTTTACTACAATCATGTCGTCCCCAAAAAACTTGATCAAGATGAAGCAAGTGTACAACATCATGCATGAGATACGAAAAAACGGCATGGAAGGAAGAACAGTGGTGCAACAGTTCTTCTATGAGTGCAATGAGAAGGGATACTTCATGGAGCATAAATTCAATAAGGAGACCAATAAGATCACAGATATCTTCTTCGCAAGCCCGGACCAGTTGTCGTTGCTGAAGGCATTCTCGTACATTGTGTTGCTAGACTCTACATACGCAACTAATAGGTTAGTAACACACATATCTATTATATTCTTCACTTGTTAATGTAATCATTAGCATGCCATAACATATCATTATTTATGCAGATACGATTTGCCATTCCTTGAAATTGTCGGCATCACATCTGTTTGGAAAAACTACAATATTGTCGGGGCGTTTCTGGAGCATGAGGACGAAGAGAGTTACAAGTGGGCCATAGAACAACTTTCAAAAATGTTTGTCAAGGTCCAACGAGCACCCACATGCTTGGTTACAGATCGGGAGAAGGCGTTGATGAACGCCTTAGAGAAGCGTCTTCCCCACATTGCCAGTGCATGATCAACACAGAGCTGTCTCTGTACTAACAAGTATAGCAGATCCAGAGCGGACTACTCTGTAAGAGCCAGCTAAAGTTAGGCATAAGGGTCGGCCTCAAGGAGCTCTAAACATTCCCACTAAAAGACAACCTGTCAATATGGGAGTACACTGACCAACAGATGGAGGGAACACCTGCAAAGAAGCAAAAAGGAAGACCGCCTAAGGAAGCTTCAACCATGCCATGCCAACCACGGGAGTCTATGCCTTCGTGTCACACGACGTTGATCAAGAACCCTAGGCGATATATTATCCAGTTTCTCAAGCGTATGAAACCACAGGTGGGAGGATGGTGGGAAATAACCGGTGATGGCAACTGCGGATACAGATCAATTGCGCATGGTCTGGGTTTAGGGAAGGAGCAGTGGGCTTTTGTTCGACGTACCATGATCACTACGTTGAAACAAGAGTATGCGCTATTCGCGCCAATTTGGATGTCTACGATGACACTTGAGGCAATGGAGGTGAAGCTTGCATGGTTTCCTTCGCCCAACAGGCCTGCCTCATGGGAGACATGGTTGGACCTCCCGGATATGGGATGTTTGGTGACAACTGCATTCAACTGTGTGTTCGTCTCCGTCGGTGCTGGTGTGGGAACGACATACATGCCTATGAGGGCGAAGCCAAACCAAGCGGTTGGAGAGAAGTTGAAGACGATATGCATTTGCCATGTCGAGAAAGAGCAACATTTCATTGCGGTACGTTAATACAATCAAATAAGTTGAAACTATCTTATGTTAAAACATATGTATGATGCATTGACTTTGATGTAGATTGGCTTTGCCGAAACCTCGCCCTTGCCGTACCTTTACGGGCCGTGGGTGAGAAATCATGACCCGTCTGTGAGTGATTTGGTAGATCAAATCCTTGATCGATTGATGGAGTACCAAGCAGCCACCCCAAAGAAGCAAAGAGGAAAGAAGAAAGTTGAAACTATTTTATGTAATGACTGATATGTATGATGTAATGACTTTGGGGAAATACCAAGACACATGTTTGACTATATCAGTCATTTCGCTAACCCGTCATTTCGCTAACTATCATTTATGCCAGGAATCGTGCCATTTTACAGAAACCACATTCTGGTGAAGCGCACGGTTTGTGACAAACCGTGCCAGAAACTGTGCCATTTTACAGAATGATCAAAAACATCCAGATATATGTAGAATTCCACATGTAACGTGGGGAGTCGTCCCCCACGTTACGTGTGGCGTATTTCCACACGTTACGTGTGGAATTCAACATATTTCTGGATGTTTTTGATCATTCTGTAAAATGGCACGGTTCCTTGCACGGTTTGTCATAAACCGTGCGCTTCACCAGAATGTGGTTTCTGACGGTTTCTGTGCCTTCTGTAAAATTGAACTTATCTGTATGATCTACTGTTTATCGTGATGGCGATTTACACAATACAAAATTACGTCATCTAGTTCGTTAGCTTCACGTGAACTAAAATACGGTCTCATACACAATACAAAATGAAGACATTTTAATCCAAAGTTATAACATTTATTGTTGCCATAATCCAAAGAAGTCATAACAAACAATCGAATAGAAGTCATAACTTCATTGTTTCCATAATCCAAAGTTCAATGAAATCCATAAAACGAAACAAGTTTAATCATGAAACAGTCTTCACAGCTTCCTCAGTAATTGGGAAAGAAGGGATACATTCGCTCCAATGACCGGCGTAGCGCCTCTGCTATATCTTCACATTCATGGTTGCGATGTGGCTCAAGATCATTGTAGCAATTTTCAAAGGCCTGCACACAAACACAAAAACGTTGATATGTATAATAAATATAGATACCCTAAACCGAACATTAAACAACCTACAAATTAGTCAATTTCATACTTGTGTCGCATCTTCAATGGTAGGGGGGTTGACGAATGGATGTGTACGTGGGCGGTACCAGCCCATGTAATCAGCGCTATAGTCATGGCCTTGCTGGATTGGAGGGCCCATCGCATCTAGGGTCATGGAATGTACATTCTGCGCATCCCATGCAAATCGAGCTCTGTCGTACTCCACCGTGCAGCTGCTGATCTTTGCTCCTCTCCAAGCCCTTGTAGGCACTATAGGCGCTCGTGGAATCTGTTGTACACGGCCAAACTGTCTCGCCACACGGTCTGGCATGTACGGCTCGGTTATCCAAAGACACGATATAACTCCATGGAAGTGCGATGGAGCGAAGCTCGCATCGCTAAAGTCAATCGTACCGTACGACTTCCAGTCAACCTAAACATAATTGGTTACAAAATAATTAAAAATCAAAGTCAACCTAAACATACCTATCAATCGTATCGAACGGCATCCAATCAACCTAAACATAAATATATGCACTTATCATGTCCATAGTCATCATATCGAGCTCCAATCTGTGGTTTTTCATTGGGTTGGGTTTCACTGAAAGGTCCCATCTACGAGCGTAGGGAACCGCATGATCAGAGTCTCAGTCTCTACTCTCTGCAGGTCTGAACATGGTGAAATATTGGTATATCCACGCCTGAAAGGCAATTTTCGTAAGCAATCCATGTTATTGAATAATTACATTTACAACAATAAAATTTGGTAAAAACAGTAGTTTTTATAATTAAAAAAATACCTGAATCAGAGTGTAGCACATGGACATCAATCTCGCATCTTTTCTTGTGCACTCGCCCAAGCTGCGGTACACGTGGGCAAGAACGCCAGCACCCCATGCATAATCCTTGGTGCACGAGTGATCATCCACAAATCCCGTATAGTAGAGTGGCAATTTGTGTTGGGACTTGTCCGGAAAGAGACAAGAGCCCAACAAGTACCCAGACGCACACTTCTCGTCATTCAGCTCTTTGCAATGCTTCTTGAACGTATCAGCAGTTACGGTACCAGATGTCACCTCCTTAGCAGGCAACTCAAAGAATCCATGTGCCTCAGCCACCATGGCCTTCTTCAAATCAGTCACAGTCAACCGCTCTTGCCAACCCCGTGGAGGTGCTAAGTCTTTTCCGTTGATGCTTAGCCCAAGGATCAAAAATACGTCATGGAGAGTTATGGTCATCTCTCCCCATGGCATATGGAATGAGTTGGTCTCAGGTTGCCAGCGCTCAACGAATGTATAGCAGTAACAGTTTGTAAAATATACATCTTTGTATGAAGTTTTGCATTTTTCCCCATGGCAAAAAAATATACATCAACGAACGAGTTGGTCTCAAAAAAATATACATCTTCGTATGAAGTTTTGCATTTTTCCATCCAATTTGTTTTATATATAGATCTGTATATGATACGAGTAGCAGTAACAGTTTGTAAAATATTCTAGCTAGTATCCCTGGCGGTTTAGGATCAAATCTATTCACAACTTATTTATATTGGATCTGCTGGAGTCCTGCAAGAACAAATCCAACAAGAAACAACTTAATACACATACCTCATATTTACATTTATAATTATGTCCTTGTCAAAATGTTATCTGATGTTGCAATGAAAAATTCTACATGTTGCCTTCCTTTGCAGATTATTGTGGAATCAGAACCGACAACAAAAACAAGCAAACAGGGGGCTCATTTTGACCACTGCCTTTCTCCAAAAATTATGGAGAAAGGCAGGTTTCGATAACCTGCACTTTTCGCCGTCAATTGGTTTCTCCGGTGGAATCACCGTTATGTGGAAATCGTACCAATTACAGAATGAAATCTGTGAACTAGCTCACATTGACTAACGATTTATAGCAATTAAATACAAAATCCTTGACAAGAACATTTGTCTTATGATGATATTTGCCTATGCCCCCCCAAAAGAAAACGAAAAAGATCAATTTTGGACAAACATCATTACATTTATTAAACAAACAACCATACCATGCCTTGTTATAGGTGATTTAAATCAAATCCAAAATAACTATGAAAGATTAGGAGGATGTCACCTCCCAGCGTCCAAATTGCTAAGATTAACACAATTTAAGAACAACTGCGACCTTTTTGATATCCCAACTCAAGGAGGCGAATTCACCTGGAGGAAAAATAAAACAAGAATCAACAATATACATTCTAAACTAGACAGAACCCTGATTCAGGATCTTATCCTACAATGGTTCCCGGGGATCTTTATCAGGAATCATGCCTTCACATCATCAGATCACTGTCCCATCTCTGTAAACCTGGAAAATCAAGCTCATATTAAAGCCCAGCCTTTCAAATTTGAGAAAATGTGGACACAAAGAAAATACTTTGAAAACCTAGTTAAACAAGCATGGCGCGTTAATCCTATGGGATCGAACATGTACAAACTCATAAAGAAAACTCAGACCCTCAAAACAAACGCAAAACACTGGAATAAGGTCACCTTTGGCAATATATTCAAACAACTAAAAGAGGTCGAAGATGCACTAGTCTCTATCCAAAAAGAAATCATCTCTAACCTAGACAATAATTTAATGCTCAAACAAAATAGACTAATAACCAAAAAAGAGAATCTACTCTCCTTCCATAAAAAATACTGGAACCAGCGCACCAAAGTCAAACACATAAAGTCCATTGACACCAACTCAAACTATTTTCACCGGATAGCTACGGGTAGGCATAGCAGAAAAATCATCAACGAAATCCGCACGGCAAATGGGACTACAATTATTGGACATGAAAATATCCGCAATGAAATTAGATTGGACTTCGAAAGAAGATTCAAAAAAAGCAACATTAACAACAATATCCTCACAAAATATCTCACCAACATTAATAATGAAATATCAACCCAAGAAAACGAAGAACTAACTAAATCGGTCACAAACGAAGAAATTAAAAGAGCAGTATTTGGCATTGGTAGCAACAAGTCTCCTGGTCCAGATGGCATGTCTGCTTTATTTTACCAAAAGTATTGGCACATTGTGGGCCCCATAGTCATAAAAGTTGTCAAAAGCTTCTTCCACTCTGGGAAATTACTCAAACAAATTAATCACACATTCATTACTCTTATACCTAAATGTGATAACCCAAATTCTACAAACCACTATAGACCAATCAGCCTCTGTTCGACTATCTATAAAGTCATATCAAAAATCATGACTGACAGGATGAAACCTATTTTAAATAAACTAATCCATCCCCTACAAGGTGTCTTTGTAGCTGACAGATCCATTCATGATAATATCTTAATTGCTCATGAAATCTTCCATTCCTTCCGATCCAAGAAAGGAAATGAAGGATGGGTAGCAATAAAACTAGATATGGAAAAAGCCTATGATAAAATTCAATGAGAATTTATCCTAAAAGTTATAGAAAAATTTGGCTTTGCACCTCGATTTGTCGGATGGATCAAAGAATGCATTGAAACTGTATCATTCTCGGTCTTAGTTAACAATGGACCAACTGACATCTTCTACCCTACAAGAGGGTTGCGTCAAGGTGACCCCTTATCTCCTTTCCTCTTCATTTTGGGAGCCGATATCCTAGCCAGAAAGCTCCACAATGACAACACCAACAATTACAACCAATTAGGATTCAAAATCTCTAGAAGGGGAACCAACGTTCCCTTCCTCGCCTTCGTTGATGACATCCTTATCTTTGCAAAGGCTAACCAATCCGCCTGCTCTAAAATCAAAACTATCATTGAAGAATATTGTTCAATTTCTGGACAATGTGTTAATTTCCAAAAATCTAATTTTCAAACTACAAATAACGTACCAAATCAGACAAAACAATTAATCCAATCTGTACTTAGTATCCCAAGCACAACTTCATTAGAAAAATATCTTGGATGCCCTATCATTAACGGAAAGGTCAATCGCGACACCTTCAAAGACACGGTATTATCAACCTCAAACCAACTTGCAAAATGGAAGGCTAACTCCCTGTCTCAAGAAGGGAGAGCTACCTTAATAAAATCTAATCTGGCAGCCAAGCCAAACTTCCTAATGCAAAGTTTCATGCTTCCGTCCTCTGTACACAAAGAACTTGATACAATTAATAGAACTTTCTTTTGGAATAAAGATTCGCTACATAAACCATTGATAGGCTGGGATAAAATATGCAAAAATAAATACAACGGTGGAGTTGGCATTAGAAAAACACAAGATATGAATAAAGCACTCCAAATGAAACTTATATGGAAAATTGTTGTTGAGCCAAACAATATCTGGGTGAAGATCATCATCGAAAAGTATCTAAAAGAGGTTAACATACTTAATTATGACACAAAAGGCAACCACTCTTGGCAATGGGCACAACTTCTCAAACTTAGAAAAGATTTTCAAAAGGGCCTTCAATGGCTAGTGGGTGATGGTGAATCTATCCGTTTTTGGGCAGACAATTGGGTGTCTGGGCTAAATCTTAAGGACAATACACAACCAAATATCATTACCAACCCAACAATAAAAGTTTGTGACTTTATTGACGATAATAGAAACTGGAATAAAACTAAAAGACGAACTGCTAAATCAATATGCTGTCAAAAACATCTTAGATATACCCATCCCCCAAAACAGAATTCCCGATAGACTTTATTGGGCCCCTAACAAAAATGGATGGTTCTCCACCAAATCCGCCTTTGAACTAATAACAAAACAACAAACACCCTCAACAAACAACCTGGCATGGATATGGAAATTATATACATACCCCAAAGTCAAAAACTTCCTTTGGAAAATATGTCATAACGGCCTACCAGCTAAACAGAGACTTGTGCAAAAACATGTTCCAATTCTACAAGAATGTGATTCTTGCAACAACCCCCTAGAAGATCTAACTCACTTCCTGCTACAATGCCCGTTCACCCTTAAACAAATCAAAAAACAAAATGCGAAAATTGAAAATACTATTCTTAATTTCGATTACAATAATAAAAGACCAAGGGAGATTCTCGCTGATCTTCAATCTCTCCTAACCAAAAAAGAATTTGTCGCTCTCAGTACTACTTGGTGGGGCATCTGGATTAACAGAAACCAAATCATCTTTGACTATGATATGAACGACAGAATAAAAGACCTCCCGCAATATATCACCTTACTCATAAAGAACTGGGATAGAACAAAAAGTGAAGATATCAATGAATTCAGACAACCAAAAAGTAAACCACCGCAAACTAGGAAAACCAAGTTCCTAAGATGGGAAAAACCAAACCAAAACTTTCACAAAATCAATTTTGATGGATCAAAACTTACAAAGGGTGAAGTCGGTTATGGTTTCATTATTAGGAATGATAAAGCATAAGTTATTCATATTTGCAGTAATCGTTGTGGCTTCAACAACATTCTCATGGCAGAGGCCATAGCCTTAAAACAAAGCATATCCTACGCTAAAACACTAAAACTTTCCAAATTACAGATTGAAGGTGACAATCTCTGTCTGATTAATGTTATCAAAGGCATTTAGGATTGTCCCTGGAAAATTGAAATGATTGTAACCCACATTTTGGTTGACATCTTTTCTTTCCAGGAAGTCCATTTTAGACACATTTTCAGGGAGGTGAACTGTACCGCTGATCGCATTGCCAAACTCAGATTTTCACCATTTGTGTCTAACCCAAGCCTCGATTTAGAACTTCGTGTTCTCATCCGCAAGGATGCTCTAGGCTGGTCTTCGCATAGAATCTAGGACTAGTCTAATTCTTTCCTCATCAAAAAAAAAAAAAACAGTTTGTAAGGTAATTTGAAAAGGCATATTACTTGTGTAATCTACTATATATCTACGTAACTAGAATCTAATTATGTCACATGACACACCCTAATTAAAACCGTCACATGGTATTTCCTCATTAAAACCGTCACATGTTATTTTTTTACTTTTTTTTATTTTTTAAAATAAATCTAATTATAAATTAAATATTATTATCCTAAGTCTATTACTCATTTTTTCTAATTTAAATACAAAGATTACAAATTCAAAATTTTTTAATTATATACAAATCCAAAATTTTTTAATTATATACAAATTCAAAAAAATTTAATTATATGGATAATTGAGATACGAATTTATAATCCAAAATTAATTTTAATATTAATATTTTCTAGATCTATTTTTTAATACAGAAATTAATTTAATAATTATTAATATTTTTAATTTAATATATATGACGTAAAAACTCTTATCTGAAAACTAATGACTATCTCTTTCGGCCCACATCCCTCGTCACATGGACCGATAGATCTTAGTAATCTCCGGTTTTCTCGCATTTACATATACGGTTTCCACTTAAACTAGTATATAAAACTTAATCCACAAGTAAAGCATAGTGCTAATTAATCATAAGGTTTGTATTATAGAAACTTTACGTTTTGACTTTGAAATTTAAATTCAAGTATTGTGGAGGATAGTACGTACTCCGGTTCATGATCATGAATTCATGATACATAATTGTGGTTTATAGCCATGAGTTATATTTGCAATGATCATAGTCAATAATTAAAATATGTCCCGTTCCTACACGAATTTAAATAAATATAAAAACATTGAATAAAGTTTAGGGGTTTTTGCAGGTAACCACCCGTTATATGTCACTTTCGGCACTAAATCACCCGGATTTAACCTATTGATTTTAAACCACCCAAAAGTGACACTTTTGTTACATTCGACCACCCATGGACGGATTTCGTTAAAATTTCCGTCCAAATGTGTGAAAAGACTATTTTGCCCCTTGGTTTTCTGTGAAATTACAGGAATAGTTTTGAGGAAATTGCAATCTGGCCCTCTAGTTTTTGGTTTGTGGCAGAATAGTCCTCAAACAAATTATCATAATTACAAAAATTGCCCAAACTTATTATTTTTAATATTCTGAGTTGATAGTATATTTTAACCCCAAATTAAAGTGTAGAAAAATTAACTTAGGTTAAAATAGGCTTAAGTTATTATTCTTATGAATTAGACCATATTTAAATATGTAACAAAAATGTAAAATTTGATTTAAATATTTCAAGTCAAAACTTATAAGTTTTATATAAATTATAATTAATATAAGGTTAATCATAAAACTTGAATTAAAGATTAACCTTATATTAATTATAATTAATATAACGTTATAATATTATTCTTATGAATTTAACCTTATATTAATTATAATTTATATAAAACTTATAACTTATAAATTAATTATAATTTAAGAATAATATTTAACATTATAACTAATTATAATTAAAGATTAACCTTATATTAATTATAATTAATATAAGATTAACCTTATATTAATTATTCTTATGAATTTAACCTTATATTAATTATAATTTATATAAAACTTATAACTTATAAATTAATTAAATTAATTATAATTTAAGAATAATATTTAACATTATAATTAATTATAATTAAAGATTAAACTTATATTAATTATAATTAATATAAGATTAACCTTATAATATATTATTCTTATGAATTTAACCTTATATTAATTATAATTTATATAAAACTTATAACTTATAAATTAATTATAACGTTATATTAATTATAATTAATATAAGGTTAATCTTTAATTCAAATTTTATGATTAACCTTATATTAATTATAATTTATATAAAACTTATAAATTTTGACTTGAAATATTTAAATCAAATTTTACATTTTTGTTACATATTTAAATATGGTCAAATTCATAAGAATAATAACTTAAGCCTATTTTAACCTAAGTTAATTTTTCTACACTTTAATTTGGGGTTAAAATATACTATCAACTCAGAATATTAAAAATAATAAGTTTGGGCAATTTTTGTAATTATGAAAATTTGTTTGAGGACTATTCTGCCACAAACCAAAAACTAGAGGGCCAGATTGCAATTTCCCCAAAACTATTCCTGTAATTTCAAAAAAAACAAGGGGCAAAATAGTCTTTTCACACATTTGGACGGAAATTTTAACGAAATCCGTCCATGGGTGGTTGAATGTAACAAAAGTGTCACTTTTGGGTGGTTTAAAATCAATAGGTTAAATCCGGGTGGTTTAGTGCCGAAAATGACATATAGCGGGTGATTTCCTGCAAAAAACCCTAAAGTTTATGTCCTTGAACTCCATTCATCCGTACTTCATAATTAGCCATATACGGAGTACTTAACTTCTCCCAACTACACCAATGTATTTTCTTTTTTCCACCTTTCTGCCCCCACCAAAAATTTATACAATCAATCTTTCTTTCTTTTTTCTTTTTTTTTTGATGAGGGGAGAATTAGACAAGCCTAATGACGTCGCGTAGGTTTGTCTAGAACATTCTGCCGGATGAGAACCTGGAGCTCTGAGTCAAGAGAAAGGTCATACACATTGGATGAAAGGCTGAGTTTTGCAATCTTGTCAGCAGAACGATTCACCTCCCAAAAAATGTGTCTGATGTAAACTTCTTGGAAAGATTGGAGGTCAAAGAGAATATCAGCGACAACCATTACAATTTCCCAAGGACAAACCCAAATGCCTTTAATCGAGTTAATAAGGTAAAGGTTATCACCTTCGATTTCAATTTTAGAGAGTTTGAGCTGTTTAGTTTTGTTAACACTCATTTTAAGTGTCATTGCTTCGGCCAAAATGACGGTGTTGTATCCACATTTATGATTGTCCATGTGGATTATTTCCGCTTTATCATTAACAATCAATCTTTGTAGCTCTTGGCAAAAGGCTTTAGGGATTTTTTTTAATATTGTCATTAGCATATATGGAATGGCTTGAGCAACAGCCTTAATATATAAGCACCTCGATCCAACCTTTGATAGTGATTTCCCCTTCCACCCTTCACTCCATCTTGCATTTTTATGGTTTTGAATATCTCTTTCTTAGATTACTAACAAAGGGTTTGTTTGGTAAAGCCATTCATAATGATATTTTGTAATTAAAGGGTTTTTTTTAATATAATGTTATTTGGTAAAAAATGTCAGATAATAAAGTTGTTAGTTAGTTCCCTAGGGAGCATTATGATTGTTAGTTCCTAGGTCTCATTAATACTTATTACTGATGTAATCAGTCCCTAGGTCTCATTATTTATGGCTGCTATTTAATCTCTTATGTGAGTTTCTAGGTGTTAGCTGGAGTAACTCTTAGTTGGCCCATTATATCTATATATATCAGTCCTTTCTATGAATAAAATTGTAGCATTCAGTTCATATCTCTCTCATGGTATCAGAGCTCTTGAGAGATCTGAATTTCTAACCTCTGGCCACCACCTTTGCCGCCAACCCTAGGCTTCACCACCATCTATTTGGCTGCCACCTTTGCCGCCAAACCCTATCCACCACCTATTCCGCCATGACGTCAACTTCTTCTCCTGTTGAAATAGCAGCTGAAATCAAGCGTCTACAGAATATGTTGAAGTCTTTTGCTCTTACGGGTACCCAAAATCACCTTTCTGGCCAGCAATGGATTCTGGACAGCGGTGCAACAGATCATATGACCAATGATCGGTCTCTGTTTTCTTCATATCAGTCCCTTGTCCTATCGAAAGCAACTCATTACAGCCAATGGGACCTCAGCACCCATCCTGGGGAGTGGCACCGTTGCTGCCTTCTCCTCCTTGCCTCTTTGTGATGTTTTATTCATTCCCACTCTCTCAACCAATCTCATATCAGTTAAGAAGTTGATTTATGATCTTAACTGTAAAGTTGTTTTCTCTCCTTCTGGTTGTGTAATACAGGAGCTGGTCTCGGGGACGATAATTGGACGTGGTAAAGAAGGTGGGAACCTTTACTTCTTGGAGAAACCCCATGCCTCCACATTTCTAAGCACCACAAACACAGCCAGACTTTGGCTCCAACACCACCGCCTTGGCCATCCGTCTCTATCCCTTATGAAGCACTTGCTTCCTAGCCTTTTTATTGGTTTAAAAACAGAAAATCTTGTTTGTCCCACTTGCGAAAAAGCCAAACACAAACGTGTCTCATTTCCTATTCGAGATAAAAGATGCATTGTTCCTTTTGAGTTAATCCATAGTGATATTTGGGGTCCTTCACCAGTAAAGAATATAAATGGGTCTAGCTGGTTTCTTACTTTGATTGATGACTGCACTCGGGTTACATGGTTGTTCTTGCTTAAACACAAGTCTGAAGCAAGTACTATCATTCCTGCATTTTATGCTATGATTCTCAATCAATTTGGAAGATCCATTCAACGCTTCCGATCTGATAATGCCAAAGATTACCTTAACCAGACCCTTTCCTCCTTTTTCACCACAAAAGGCATCATTCACGAGTCTTCTTGTGTGTATACACCACAACAAAATGGCCTTGCTGAGCGGAAAATGGGCATATTCTTAATGTTACTAGGGCTGTCATGTTTCAATCTAATGTTCCAAAGTTCTATTGGGGAGAAGCAGCCCTCACGGCTGTCTATTTGATAAACCGAACCCCTTCCAAAACCCTGAAGTACCAATCAAACACCTTCAATACTTTTTTCCCCATCTCTCAATTGATCATAGGTTAGAGCCTAAGATATTTGGTTGCACTGTGTATGCCCATGTTCATTCTCCAAGTAGAGGTAAACTTGACCCTCGGGCTCGAAAATGCATCTTCATAGGTTATTCCAGCACTCAAAAGGGTTACAAGTGCTATTGTCCCATTTCTAAACACACCTTTGTTACCGCTGATATTACCTTTGCTGAAAATACCCCATACTACAGCTCTTCACCTGCTTCGGATCCTGAAACCACTGTTTTACAGTATGAAAACTCCATTCCAGCAGATCTCCTTACCACCGTTTGCCTTCCTATGGCCCCCACAATCACTGAACCTTCCTCTCCTACTGCGGATCCTACCCCATCTGATGTTGTCAGCCCTGCCACAGTCCCTACAGCAGCTGAACCCTCCACTATTTCAGTCCCACAATCCTTCGCATCACCCTTGGTTGAGCAACCATCATCACCAACTGAAAAGACCTCCACAATTTTAGTTGAACAGCCTACACCCACTCCACCACCACCACAAATCACCTCTCCCAAAGTCACCAAGATGTATTTCTGGCGAGGCCCCTCTTCTCACCACCGTTCAGTTCTTGATCCGAGTCCCGCGCCTGCTACCGCAGATTCTGATCAGCCAATTGCTCTCAGGAAAGGTTCAAGGGCGTGTACAAAAACGCCCCTTTATCCCTTGTCACATTATGCTTCTATTGACAAATTTTCTGTGCAGCACCAGAAATTCCTCTCTCATCTTGATCAGATCAGAATTCCCACTAATGCTAGAGAAGCCTCCCAATCTGTTGAATGGCGTCAAGCTATGACCGAGGAGATGGCAGCCCTTGAGGCCAATCAGACATGGGAATTGGTGGATCGTCCCCCAGGTCACAATATTGTCAGTTGCAAGTGGGTTTATGCAGTTAAATATCATGTTGATGGTTCTTTGGCTCGATATAAAGCTCGTCTTGTGGCCCGTGGTTTTACTCAAACCTATGGTCTAGATTATCAAGAGACCTTCGCCCCGGTTGCAAAAATGGCCACTGTTCGTCTCCTCTTGTCCATTGCTACTCATTATGATTGGGAGCTGTATTAGTTTGATATGAAGAACGCCTTTCTCAATGGGAATCTACAAGAGGACATATACATGAGTTTGCCTCCTGGTTATTCTTCCACCTCTCCTCATCATGTTTGCAAGTTGAAGAAGGCCTTGTATGGCCTCAAGCAGTCTCCTCGCGCGTGGTTTGGTCGATTTAGAGGAGTAATGCGCGCTGTAGGATACCATCAGAGTCAGGGTGACCATACTCTGTTTGTACGACACTCTGACTCCGGGGGGGGTAAGTATCCTTCTTGTCTATGTAGACAATATTATTATGATCGGGAATGATTCTGCTGAACAAACTCGGCTGAAAGATATTCTAGCTCATGAGTTTGAGGTTAAGGAGCTAGGTCGGATGAAATACTTCTTAGGCATTGAAGTTGCTCGAAGTAAGTCTGGCATATTTATCTCTCAGCAGAAATATACCAAGGATGTTCTTCAAGAAGCTGGAATGACAGATTGCAAACCATGTTCCACTCCCATTGACTACAATCAGAAGATCGATAAGGCTGAAGCAGAACCGACAGTTGACAAGCAATTGTACCAGAAATTGTGCGATAAACTGATATACCTTGCTCATACTCGACCGGATATTGCCTTCTCTGTTAGTGTTATTAGCCAATTCATGCAAGATCCTAGAGAACCTCATCTGCAGGATGCATATAGGATATTGAGATATCTTAAAGGCACTACAAGAAAGGGTATTCTGTTCACTAAGAATGACAAGCTCCTGCTAGAAGCTTTCTCGGATGCTGACTATGGTGGAGATGTGGTAACTCGACGCTCCACTTCAGGCTATTGTGTCTATCTTGGAGGGAATTTGGTTGCTTGGAGGAGTAAGAAGCAAGGGGTCGTTGCAAGATCTAGTGCAGAGGCTGAATTTCGTGCTGCATCTCATGGGATATGTGAACTACTGTGGATGAAAATCATCTTGAATGACTTAAAAGTTGAATGGCAAGATCCAATGAAGCTATATTGTGACAATAAGTCTGCCATCAGTATAGCTCATGATCCAGTTCAGCACGACAAGACAAAACATGTGGAAATAGATAGACACTTTATCAAGGAGAAGATTGATGCCGAAATTATACAAATCTCTCATGTTTCCTCTGAGTTTCAGCTGGCTGATCTTCTAACTAAAGGCTTCCATCCTGCCAGATTTCAGTGGATCACATCCAAGCTTGGCATGTCTGATCTGTATAGCCAAGCTTGCGGGGGGATGTCAGATAATAAAGTTGTTAGTTAGTTCCCTAGGGAGCATTATGATTGTTAGTTCATAGGTCTCATTAATACTTATTACTGATGTAATTAGTCCTTAGGTCCCATTATTTATGGCTGCTATTTAATCTCTTATGTGAGTTTCTAGGTGTTAGCTGGAGTAACTCTTAGTTGGCCCATTATATCTATATATATCAGTCCTTTCTATGAATAAAATTGTAGCATTCAGTTCATATCTCTCTCAAAAAATAAATTTATTAATCCATATTTGTAGTAAATTATGAAATATTAATTTCACAAACTTCAAAACATTACAAATATTTATATTTGATAAAGTGATAAAGCCATTATACAATCCCAAAAACGGAAGGCCAAGATACTTACCAACTGTTTATGTACATTGCAACACAAAAACAAAATGTTTAATATCATTTTTCTTTTTCTTTTTCTTTTGAGTGCATTTGCTGAACAGACCTCAACCTTGTCAAAATTGATTCTTTGGCCTGATGCTTCTTCCTAAATTGTAAGTATTTTTTAGGGGAGAATGGTCGCACCGCTCTTTTTATTCCCTGCACCCATTTTGGGCGTAACCAAGTTGCACCCATTTCTGGACGTAATCGGGTTGTTAAAAAACCCGGTTCATGACAGATTTTTAAAAAACAAAAAGAAAATCCGGTTCACTTGGGCACTGGCTTCAAAACCGATTTATATTTTTTACAAAAAAAAGTTGGGCGCAACTACGTAGCGCCCAGGAAAAAAAACTATGTAGCGCTCACGCTTGTATTTAAATCAACAAATTTATTTCATATTTAAAATAAATTTACTACATACTCATCGCATTGTATCTATCCTGATATTTTATATGATTTGGAAATTCAAATACCTAGTAAATTTGTACACTTGTGTGCATTTGACTATAGTAATAAACGTTTTCAAGTATTCAGGGTTACATGGCAATAAATTTGTTTGTATCATGAGGTTTCAATATACTTTTATTCATCTAAAATTCATATACGTTTCCCTACCAATTCGTTTGATATTAACTTGTTGTTATTATTATTCTCGAAAATCATATAGAACTATGGTTATATCTTATATATCCAATTTGGTTATATCTTATGGTTATATCCTATATTTATATACTAAGGTTATATTCTATAGTTATATACTATGGTTATATCTTATATTTATATTCTATAGTTATATACTATGGTTATATCCTATAGTTATATACTATGATTATATCTTATAGTTATATCCAATTTGGTTATATCTTATGGTTATATTCTATAGTTATATACTATGTTTATATCCTATGTTATATTCTATAGTTATATACTATAGTATATCATATAGTTATATACTATGATTATATCTTATAGTTATATCCAATTTGGTTATATCTTATGGTTATATTCTATAGTTATATACTATAGTTATATCCTATATTATATTCTATAGTTATGTATTATGGTTATATTATATATTATATACTATGGTTATATCCTATAGTTATATATTATGGTTATATCTTATAGTTATATAGTATGGTTATATCTTATAGTTATATCCAATTTGGTTATATAATATCGTTATATCCAATAATTATATACTATGATTATATCTTATGGTTATATTCTATAGTTATATACTATGGTTATATCATATAGTTATATACTATGATTAATTGATTATATCTTATAGTTATATCCAATTTTGTTGTATCTTATGGTTATATTATATAGTTATATACTATGGTTATATCATATATTATATTTTATAGTTATATACTATGGTTATATCCTACAGTTATATACTATGATTATATCTTATAGTTATATCCAATTTGGTTATATATTATGGTTATATTCTATAGTTATATATTATGGTTATATCCTATATTATATTCTATAGTTATATACTATGGTTATATCCTATATTATATTCTATAGTTATATACTATGGTTATATCCAATTTGGTTATATCATATCGTTATATCCTATAGTTATATACTATGGTTTAATCATATATTATATTCTAAAGTTATATACTATGGCTATATCATATATTATATTTTATAGTTATATATCATATCGTTATATCCTATAATTATATACTATGATTATATCTTACGGTTATATTCTATTGTTATATACTATGGTTATATCCTATATTATATTCTATAGTTATATACTAGGCGGAATTGCATAAACTACCAGATTTTGAAAGGCCATTTGCAAAAATATCATCTTTTAAAAAGTATTGCAAAACTACCATAAAGCTGCAGAACTTTATTTTTAGGAAAAGATAAATTCATATTTGCTTTTATCTTTTCTTTTGATAAAAACTCTACTTTTAATAACTGCTAATTAATTCTTAATAATTGATAATAGGGTTTAGTCTTCTCCCCCACATATACCCCTCACCTTCCCCTCAGCTCCAATGGTGGCAGCCTCAGCATCAAAAGCAGAGGCTTCTCGGAGCCTCCTCAACACCTCCTGCTTGAAAGCCCTCTTCCCCCGCTGCCTCCACAATTTTTCTACGTCTTCTTCATGCTCGACCCGCATCCTGGTGTTCTTCGTGCTCCTCCGGCGACCAGCCTCCATCGCTCTGCGTCGCTCGCCTCCCCTCCCGCCTTCGAGCACGCCTCCCCTTTGCCTTCGACCCGGCTCGAGTCGCCGCTGCCTCCACAGTTTTGTTGCTCGGCTCCCGCCCGCCACCTCGGCTCCACCGCCTTCGAGCCCGGTGGTCCTCTGAACCAGACGACGTCGACCGACGCCTCTTCGTTCTATATTTCAAATTTTAGGGACTATAAATTTGTTTACAATTTCAATTTAGGGATTTGGGAATTTGATTTAGGGATTTCATTCAGGGATTCAATTTATGGATTTAGAGAGGAGAACAAACTTGTAAGTTTAATTAAGAGAGATGAAGGAATTAAGCTTGGGTTTTGACTTCGTGGCTCAATTCTTGTATATGCATCACCAGTTGAGAGCCTTGCACCTGCAGTTGCACTGACCGCCAATGCTCTTAAGCACTTAAACAAGATGAGATCTAAGCGAAGTGAGGACTTGTGTTTGAGGATTGGTGTGAAACAGGGAGGATGCTGAAGCATTCCAGGATTTACATTAGACAGCACTAATTAATTTTGGAGAAAACTCCATGCAAGCAAAAGGAGGCAACTGAAATCACGAGGCGATATTTGTTCTTCGTTTACAGCTAAACTATATACAAAGGGATTCACAACTCTGAAGAACCACAAATCAGGTTTTATTACAAGTACAACATATATTGGAAACTTGAACCTCACATGAAATTGGAAATTTTACAACTAAATGCCGCGATAAGGTCAAAAGAACCCCTCAAATTCATTTCCGGTTCTACAAAGAGTAGATTCAGTGATAAGCAGAGTCGTCAATTGGAGCGAGATTTTGCTTTCATACTCCGAGAATCTAAAAATGTGGTTTGAGAGAACCGAAAGGGTTGAAGGAGAAAGGATGGAGAAGAAAAACCTGCGAACAAACACAAGACCTATGACTTTGTGATCGAATACGATGGCTTTGGTTTTTTTTTGATTTTTTAATTTTTTTTTAAATTAATGATTTCTGTTAGGTTTTTTAACAGAAGGGTATTTGGCGGAAAAAAATTGAAATTCGGGGGTACCACGCGAAATGGGTCAAACTTTGGGGTACCTCGCGAATTTCGCGATACCTCAGGGGTACCAGGCGAAAAAACCGTTAAATAATGTATGGGTTTGAGCTTTTTTTTATTCTTTTGTGGCTTGGTTACGGAGGAGATTTGAAGAGTGATCCAACCAGTCATGTATAGTTCTCCATCATATGAAAATGGTGGATTATCACCATCTGTTGTACATTGAGTATCAAGAGCAGAGCCACTGATATTGTGTCATTTAGTATAGCCACTCATTTCATGCAGATTGCTACTACAATACAAGGAGTGTGTAGTGCATGTTGAATTATTGCTAGAACATGCTTTCCGCCAGCAAGTATCAGTTCGCTCTATCACTAGCAAGTACCAGAAAGCACCAACAAGCTGCAAAATATGCATTCAGCAAGCCAAAATATTACACCAGGATCAAAGAACTTTGTCAATACTGAATGTTTGCTTCAAATTTAAAGTTAATATAACAGATTAATGACCTGACAACGTACAAATATGGCCTGATAAAGTGAATACTGCTCTGAAATTTGAAATTGACTAACATTTGAAATTATGTGATATAACAGAGCATTGACCTGACTTCGTATAAATGTGACCTGACTTCGTTTAAATGTGGGTTGACAAAGTACATAATGCTCTGTTATGTAACAAAATTTACAAAAATGAAGTTTTAAATGTTAGTCGATTTTAAATGTCAGAGCAATATTCATTTTATCAGATCACATTTATACTGAGGCACTAAAGAGTGTACAAGAAAGTCTAATATATAAGGTTGATTTAGCAATTAGAATCTTTTAGAAAAGCATCGGAAACAGACGAAACATAGCACACAGAATCAGTTGCTAACATACTGTAAATTCAAAATCTAGGGAAAGTCTTGATGAATTAACGTTCATGGTTGTTTGGACTGCGTGTAGCCACGCAGTGAGGAGGAAGAGATTGTTGAGGCTTGAAATTTTTAGTTTGGTAGCAAGATCATCTAGATGATATGGCCTGATAAAGTCAATATTGGTCTGAAATTTGAAACTGACTAAATTTAAAAGTTCATTTTCATAAATGTTAGCCGATTTCAAATTTCAGAGCAATATTCACTTTAAAGTCAATATAACAGATTAATGACCTGACTACGAACAAATGTTGGCAGATCTTCAGAAAAGGGTCTAAGGATAAAGTTCAGAAGATTAGGGATGAGAACAAGACCTTGAGTGAAGTTAATTTATGTTCAGTTGCGTTGAAAAAGAATATGCACAAAGAAATCCTAAACTTAAAACAAACGTTGGTTGGTTGCGTTGAAAAAGAATCAGTCCACATTTATAAGAAGTCAGGTCACAATTAGACGAAGTCAAGTCAATGCTCTATTATATCACAAAATTTCAAATATTAGCCGAATTCAAATTTCAGAGTAATATTCTCTTTATCAGGTCACATTTGTACGTAGTCAGGTCAGTATTATGTTATATTAATTTTAAATTTGAAACAAACGTTGGTTGGTTCCGTAATGCAAATTTAAATGTATTGAAGGAAGCGTTTCCGCAAGAGAAGTGACCCTTGTGTCGAGAGGTGTTTTTCTTGGGGTCGAACAAGGCTTGGTGGTGATGTATATAGACGATGAACAAGGTACTTTAAAACTTCAAAACATTATGTACTTTATCAGACCACATGTGTACGAAGTCAGGCCACATTTACGCGAAGTCAGGTCAATGCTCTGTTATATCACAAAATTTAAAATGTTAGCCGATTTTAAATGTCAGAGCAATATTCACTTTATCAGGCCACATTTGTACGTAGTCAGGTCATTTTTTGTTATATTAAGTTTAAATTTTAAACTAATTTTCCATGTCTCTTACAATAGTCATGTGTATATTTATAAATTGAAAGAAATAATTTTTGCTTAAATGTCAGAGCAATATTCACTAATTTTCCATGTCTATTGTAAGAGAAAGGGAAAATTAGTTTAAAGTTTAAAGTTAATATAACTAAAAAATGATTTGACTATGTACAAATGTGGCCTAATAAAGTGAATATTGCTCTGACATTTAAAATCAACTAACATTTGAAATTTTGTGATATAACAGAGCATTGACGTGACTTTGTATAAATTGGCCTGATAAAGTACATAAATATGAGAGGGATCTATGATTTAAGAGTTCAGATTTTCCATGCACAAAGTGGGTCGATACAGAGGTGATTCGATGTCGTTCGGAGATGATTTCAAATGATTCAAGAGGCGAGTTTAAGTAACCTGGTGGCAAATCATTATGTACTTTATCAGGCCACATTTGTACGAAGTCAGTCCACATGTATACGAAGGCAGGCTAATGCTCTGGTATATAACAAAATTTCAAATGTTAGCCGATTTCAAATTTCAGAGCAATATTCACTTTATCAGGCCACATTTGTACGTAGTCAGGTCATTACTCTGTTATATTAACTAACTTTAAATTTGAAACACTTAAATTTGCATTTATTAGTTGTAATCCTCGTTGAATTGATAACCACTCAAAATATTTACAAGTTTTGATAAGCGAAATATGCCTTAAACCAAGCAAACCATTCAATATAAATTTACAAAAATGATGTTTGAAATGTTAGTAACTTTGATAAGAGAACTATGCCTTAGGAGGTTTCAATTTTTTCAAGAGCAACCAAGAGCATTATGTGCATCATACAAGCACACGGGAATTACCCAACCTGATCTCATAACAACTCTAATGATTCAAGAGGTGGGTTTAAGTAACTTGAGCATGGCGAAGACAATGGTGTGGGCAGATTTTGAATTTAATGAATCGAAACGTGATTTACATGGGGTCGAACAAGGCTTGGTGGTGATGTATATATATTCGTATAAATGTGGCTTGAAATGAAGTACATAAATGCAAGGTGCCCGTAGACTTCATCAGCAATCACCAAGATTCCCATCTTTGCAGTTTCAGCAATCTGAATTCACAGTTCCAATAAACTCAAGTACTCAACTCATCAGCAAAATGCAAGTAAAACTCATCTGAGAGAAACTGTGCAATCCATAAGAACAATTAAGATGTTTCAAATCACAGGACAGGATCGCATATAGAAACTCAGATACAAAGATTGCAAATAATAAATACTGCAGAAAATGCAGACAACTTAACGTAAGAAAAGAAACAAAATTGAAAAGGTTACAACAAGAGAAATATTGTACTCACATTCATATAAGAGGAAGTTGACCAAGTCCAACTGGTAAGGACCCTTCAAGAGAATTCAAGTTTGTGTCTTCATAAACAGTTAAGAGTATTGATCAGCTTATTGGAAACTATGAAAAAGGGAGCTAATGGAAAAGCTGGTGGATAACAAGCAAGAACAAGAGGTATTTGTGTTACATAACAGATCATTATGTACTTTATCAGGCCACATTTATACGAAGTCAGACCACATTTATACGGAGTCAGGTCAATGCTTCGTTATATCACAAAATTTCAAATGTTAGCCGATTTCAAATTTCAGAGCAATATTCACTTTGTCAGGCCACATTTGTACGTAGTCAGGTCATTACGCCGTTATAGTAGCTTTAAGCAGAACCACTTTTATACCAGAACCTGCCTAGTTAAGAATGATGTTCGTACGACGACGAGGAGGCAGTGGGACGTCGACAGCTTCTGAGGAGGAACTCCAGTCGTCCGTACGACGACGAGGAGGCAGTGGGAGAAGGAGGTGCACGCCGGGTCCCGGAGGGGGGGCGGGAGAGGAGCTCGTAGTCGTCGATGGAGCGGTGGAGGAGGTTGTCCCGGAGTCCAGGGAGGGTTTGGGAGACGGTGGTTTTGCAGATGTCGGAGGAAGTGGGAAGCAGAGGAGAGGAGGAAGAGGGAGACTAGTAAAATTGTGAGATTTGGGATTAATTAGGTTAGATTATAGGATTAAGATTTTCTTTTATCTTTTACTTTTAGAAATTTTAATGCTTTATCTGACATTTATATTTAAAAGAAAAGATAAATTGAAGTCTTATTAATTGCAAGAATCCAAGAAATCTGATAGTTTTGCAATACTTTTCAAAATATGGGTTTTTTGCAAGTTGGTTTTGAAAATCTGGTATATTTGCTAATACGCCTATATACTATGGTTATATCATATAGTTATATACTATGATTATATATTATAGTTATATCCAATTTGGTTATATATTATGTTTATATTCTATAGTTATATACTATGGTTATATCCGATATTATATTCTATAGTTATATGCTATGGTTATATCCAATTTGGTTATATCATATCGTTATATCCTATAGTTATATACTATGGTTATATCCTATATTATATTCTATAGTTATATACTATGGTTATATCACATAGTTATATACTATTATTATATCTTATAGTTATATCCAATTTGGTTATATCATATCGTTATATCCAATAGTTATATACTATGATTATATCTTATGGTTATATTATATAGTTATATACTATGGTTATATCCTATATTATATTCTATAGTTATATATACTATGGTTATATCATATAGTTATATACTATGATTATATCTTATAGTTATATCCAATTTGGTTATATCTTATGGTTATATTCTATAGTTATATACTATGGTTATATCCTATATAATATTCTATAGTTATATACTATGGTTATATCCTATAGTTATATACTATGGTTATATCATATAGTTATATACTATGATTATATCTTATAGTTATATCCAATTTGGTTATATCTTAATTATGGTTATATTCTATAGTTATATACTATGGTTATTTCCTATATTATATTCTATAGTTATATACTATGGTTTTATCCTATAGTTATTCTATTGTTATATACTATGGTTATATCCTATATTATATTCTATAGTTATATACTATGGTTATATCCTATAGTTATATACTATGATTATATCTTATATTTATATCCAATTTGGTTATATATAATGGTTATATGCTATAGTTATATACTATGACTATATCCTATATTATATTCTATAGTTATATATACTATACATGTATATAACTATAGCATATAACCATTATATATAACCATTATATATAACCAAATTTGATATAAATATAAGATATAATCATAGTATATAACTATAGGATATAACCATAGTTATATATGATTTTCGAGAATAATAATAACAAACTGTTAATATCAAACGAATTGGTGGAGAAACGCACATGAATTTTAGATGAATAAAAGTATATTGAAATCTCATTATACAAACGAATTTATAATTATGTAACCCTGATTACTTGAAAACGTCTATTACTATAGTCAAATGCACACAAGTGTACAAAACTACTAGGTATTTGAATTTCCAAATCATATAAAATATCAGGATAGATACAATGCGATGAGTATGTAGTAAATTTATTTTAAATATGAAATAAATTTATTGATTTAAATACAAAGTAGCGCCCAAGTTTGTTTTTTTCTGAGCGTTACTACGTAGCGCAAAAGTGTTGAACCGGTTCAGATAAAAAAACCGGTTCAATAATCTTTAAAAAATCATTTTTCAAAATACAAAAAAAAAATTTCACCCGAAAATGGGGTGCGGGGAATAAAAGTAAGCGGTGTGAAGATTAATTATTTTTTTGAGCTTGACCACTTAGCTTGTGATATCGCCGCTTTCGCAAACAACACACTCGTACTTGATCAACATTCATTTCTCAATCAGTCCAGACAATGCTTCCTCACATATTATAAATCGATAGGAAGAAAGCAAGCGGATTTTCTTGTCTAAGACCTCTTTGTAGGTAAATAACTTTTGAAGCATAAGCACTTAAACAAGGATCAAGAAAACAATGGGGTATTGATTAGAATATATTCGTAGACCTAGAAGGCTTGAAATTAAGCTCATGTCGGTAAAATCAAGCTTGTAGAGCCGAAGCTGAATCTCATTGAGTAGTTGAAGTTGATTTACTGAGTTCAAATCAGTAGTTTATAAGAATTCATTAGACAAGTAATGTATTTGGTAAAATAAAGTTGATTTTTTTAAAGGAAATAAAGTTGATTGTGTAAAGTATAGTTGATTGCGAATGATACAACTTATATATATTAATTGTGGAAGTGTATGCCTAAGGTAAGGTGGTTGATCAATCTAGTAGGAGAATTTTAAATTATCCAAATTATGGATACATTGGAAGATAAAAAGTAAAATAAAAACAAGAGTCTAAGGCTTAGACATACCGTTAGTAATGCCATTTAGGGATATTTCGGAGCTGAAGAGGGAAGGAACTTGGGGAGCGTTACATCAACACCTTACGAAATACGAAGCTAGCTATTGTTTTTATATTTTAATTACATTTTCTGTTCTTTCACGTTAAAGTTCGATGGCTCTTCTTTTGCTTGCATTATATTCATCCTAAAGATAAAAAAAATTATAAAACTAATTAATACATGCACATACGTTCACAATTAAGTCAATAATTGACTATCGATCACCCTATCAACATTTCGGGAAAAAAATGGAGTGATACTTACCTACCATATACAAAAACTATACAAGTATTCTATCAAAAAAAAAAACTATACAAGTACTTTTGTACTGGGTTCTATTATGGAATCGAATATCATCTTCTATAATTACATCATATGATTTGTATCAATCATATACATGACTTTTATTTAAAAGGAATCATCTGTATCCTTTTATAATTGTATCACGTATACTATCATGTGACCCTATACTATAAAATACAAATTTTGTTATATAAGTAATGATAAAAATATCGGGAAATAATTAATTACGTAATCATCCAAACTTTCCCCACTTACTTTTGTTGCAAAAATTTGCCCAATATATCATCGATCTTTCTTAATCCAAAATAAATTCAAAACCCCTATAAATACCTCTCCACTCAACTTTCAATAACTCATCATCTCCCACACACCACCACTTCAACTCCCCACGTTCTCCCAAAGATGAAAACCACCACCCTCCTCATCTTCCTCGCTCTCCTCCCCCTCTTCCCGCCGCCGGCCACCGCGGGCGCCGCCACATTCAACGTGGCCAACCTAGGAGCCAAGCCCGACGGCAAAACGGACGCCACCAAGGCCTTCACTACCGCGTGGGCCAAGGCCTGCGCCTCCACGGGCGCCTCCGTCATCTACGTCCCCCTCGGCCGCTACCTCATCCGGAACGCCGTCGTTTTCAGCGGCGACTACTGCAAGAGCCGCTCCATCAGCTTTAAAATCATCGGCACCCTTGTGGCCCCCGCCGACTACCGTGTCCTCGCCAATGCCGACACGTGGCTGTCGTTTGTTAACGTCGCCCACGTCACCATCTCCGGAGGTACCCTTGACGGACAGGGATCCTCCCTCTGGGCTTGCAAGGCCGCCGGCCACGGTGGTTGCCCGGGCGGTCTCACGGTGAGTACTATTAATGTTTGACCCTTTGGAGGCACAATAATAAATTAAAATTTAATAAAAGTGGCTTTTGAATAAGATAAAATAAATTTGTAACGGTTTAATATAAAAAAAAACTGAATTTTGCCTTGTAACTTGAATTTTCGCGAAATATTCAAAGGTTTATTATATTTCGCAGGGTATCTCTGAAATTTTGACAAATTTTGTCAAATATCCTTAAAGTAAAAAAACGTTAAATTTTGGGTTCAGCTGTTAACTTTTTTTATTATTATTAAATTACAATATGAAAAATCAAGGTCTATTTGAATCGTATTTTATTTATAATTATAACATGAAATTTAGTATAAATTTATTTAATCTTGCATTATAGTATAATAAAATATATCGAATTACGCAATTTAAACAAATCCTAAATAACATATATCCTCCCATTTTCAAATATAAATGTATCACAAATAATTAAGTCACTTACATTCATTTCGACTTAATTATTTGTGATACATTTATATTTGAAAAGGAAAGGATATAAGTGATTTAAGATTTGTTTAAATTACATATTTCGATATATTTTATTATATTATAATGCAAGATTTAATAAAATTATACTAAATTCCATGTTATAATTATAAATAAAATACGATCCAAATATACCTTAATTTTTCATATTGTAATTTAATATATATTTTTTCTTTTTTTAGGAGTTAACGGCTGAACCCAAAATTTAACGGTTTTTTATGTCAAAATTTAACGGTTTTTTACTGGCGAAATTTATCAAAACTTCAGGATACTATGCAAAATATAACAAATCTTCGGATATTTCGCGAAAATTGTAAAAACTCAAACATACCACACGAAAAAATTGCAACATGATCGATCTCAATCCAATCTTAATTTAATATTACATAACAAATCGACCGGTTATCAGGAATTCGGTATATAGTTTTTTTTTTTTTTTTTTGATAAATAAACGTTACAAATGCAGAATATGGCATTCACGAATTCCAAGAACATTGCAGTCAAAGGATTGAGATCGACGAACAGCCAGTTGTACCACATAGTCCTCAACGGCTGCAATAACGTGAAGATCCAAGGGGTAACGGTAACGGCGCCGGGCAACAGCCCCAACACCGACGGAATCCACGTCCAGTATTCCACCGGCGTCACCATCCTCAACTCCAAGATCGGAACCGGCGACGACTGCATCTCCATCGGCGCGTCCACCACAAACCTCTGGATCCAGGGCGTCACTTGTGGGCCCGGCCACGGCATCAGGTACGTAAACCCTGATCCCAATCGGTCACATTTTAATGAAATTACATATATACTTAGATCCCAATAAAATTAAAAACATGTAGTATTGGGAGCTTGGGGAAGGAGAAGAATGAACCAGGGGTGCAGAACGTGACGGTCACGACCTCCACGTTCACCGGAACGGATAACGGCGTGAGGATCAAGACGTGGGGCCGGCCGAGTAACAGCTTCGTTAACAAAGTTGTGTTCCAACATCTCACCATGGTCAACGTCCAGAACCCCATCATCATTGACCAAAACTACTGCCCTGACAACAAGGGCTGCCCCGGGCAGGTCTGAAAATTATTCAAGTCCTTTGTATTGCTTTTTGTATTACGTACGCATTGTGAAGAAGCTGAAAGATTCGGGAATTATACGGGCAGGTATCCGGGGTAAAAATACGGGACGTGACGTACCAGGACATACACGGATCTTCGGCGACTCCGGTGGCGGTCAACTTCGACTGCAGCTCGAAGTACCCGTGCCAGGGGATACGGTTGGAGAACGTAAGGCTGACGTATAACGTCAAGGAGCAAGCGTTGGCGTCGTGCGTTAATGCGGCGGGTTCCACCTCCGGGTTTGTTGTGCCCAGGAGCTGCTTGTAGCAGCGCTAGCTAGCTGGGCTAGTGCTATGCTTAAGCCCACGGCTGTATTATTAATGTATAGGGGGTGTAATGATGATTTTTGGGCCTGGGATTTGGAATTGGGCTTGCTTTTTGGGCCCAGTGGGTTAATCAGCGTTGTGCGGTGCCAGACCCTTGCTGTATTGGTGTTTGGATGCATGCGTTTACCAGGTCAATATTTAACTGAATTTAATGTTGTCGTCGTCTTATCATATATGAATGATAATTGTTATCAAAAATATATATATATATATATATATATATATGAATGATAATTCATGAAATCTATATATGATTTTCTTATATACCCGTCATGGTATCCTATGGGTGCTACTTCATACGAAGATGTATATTTTTTTGAGCCGAAAGATGCAAAACTTCTATTACCCAAGATTAGAAGATAGAATAGACGCTAGTTCAACAGGGAAAAGTAAGAATCATGAAAGCAAAGCCAATGTTCCAAAGGCCTAAAACTAGCAAGAAAATGAGCGGCTCGATTCGCTTGATGATGCACATTTGCCAAGAGCCCACACCGAGAAAGATAGTTGGAGTTCTCGAATCTGTGCCAAATTCATCCCATAGTGCCCCTTCCATGGCAACCGTTTCGTGAGCCTGGAAATGAGTGGAAGACAAACTGACTCGACAACGATGTGGGAGAGATCATCATCCTTGCAGCACTACAGGGCCCAAGCCCAAAGCACCGCTTCCGCCTCCACCAATTCAGGATCATCCGAGGAGGAAGTTTGTCCGGCCCATCAGCATCACGCACCACAAAGCCCAAACCCCCACCATTCGTCTTCGAATAGGCCACATCACAATTGACCTTCAGAAGGCCCGCTGGCGGTCTCGACCAAGCAACCGGGCTGGTGCAGCTGGAAGTACCCACCTGTAGCTGAAGCTGGAAGTTGGAAATTTCAGCTTGCAAAGACCGACTACCATTGATGAGATCCGCTGGAGATGTCGACGCCCCTTCGAACAACAACTTATTCCGAGCTTCCCAGATCTTCCAAAGCTAGCACAACACCAGCTTCTCATACGAACATGTATAAATGAAGAAGAAAAGAAGTTCTATGTGGAGGGAACAATTTGTTTGTTTTTTCAAATTTCTATTCTCACCTTGTTTAATGATGTGGCTAAAACCTACCCGCAAGTGTACGGAAACAGTTGTAGTAGTCAAGTGTCGATCCCACAGAGACCAATGTAATATTAATTGAAACGCTACCAGTAAACTAGGCCAAGAAAATGGGAATTGATAAAATCTGTAACTAAACTAATAATTAATAATAAAGAAAACAAATAAAAATCTATGGGATAAATGTGTCTAAGGTTAAGGATCACCGCAACGATGCAACAGTAAATAAAATCACACTCTACCTGAATCTAGTCCAAATTATTTGAAGGTAGACTGTCTAAGGTAATCTACTAACTCCTTTCAGACGATAGTAAACGTGCCAGGATTAAACTAACAATCGCTGTCGCGCAGAGCTAATCTCATCAAAACCATTTAATGCACTTAGAGTCTAGGAATAAACGGAAATAACATTCGTTGTCGCGCTCCGCTAATCCAACTCAAACCTAGAACATCTATGATAGTCTATTAATCCTCAAGAGTAATTAAGTTGTTGTCGCACAAATAACATTCAGGTTCAATTCCTAGTAGTCTAATAAAGTAATCTCCTTTCAGACTCATACCCTATCTGAGTTATCTATTGAGGTTATCTCCTTTCAGACTCAAACCTAATAGAAACCTAATTGACATTCATCAATTGTATTAAGAACTCTAGGATTGAATCAAACAAGGTTTCAGATTTCAATTCAGGCAAAGAAATAATTCTAATTACATACGCATCGTCGTGATCACCATAACCCTAGAACTATAAATTTAGTCAAGCATGATCGAAGATAAATAATAGATTAAACTAGCTATCAATATGCATAAATTATTCAACAAAAATAAGAGATAAGAAAACTTAATCTCAATGTCAAAATAATTCAAACGAAAGCTAGAACATTAAGGATAATCTTCAATCTATGCCAAAGGATAAAATTCCTTCATGAAGTTCCACTCCCTCTGCCTGCGGCAGAGAAGCTCTCCCCCTCCAAACAAAACTCCCAACTGAAAACAAAAGCTAAACTAAAGAAACCCCCCTCCTCTCCTCCAGCTCCGTAACCCCCTCTTTAATCAAATCTTTTAATTCTCTTCAATCCATCTAAGCCACCGTTTATTTCTTCAATGGGCCTTTGCACAATAAACTCTTCAAGCAACCCAAATTCATATTTTGTGCAGTCTCTCTTCATCCTTAGTGGGCCAGTCTAAATAAATTTCAGCAGATTTGTTATCACCGTCCAAATTCAGCAGACTTGTTCGCCCCGAAGTCTCGTATTAATTAGTCTAAAAATACCTGAAACATATAAAAATACGAGTGTAGACTCCGAATACAAAATAATGCAAAACTATCTATAAAATATATAAAATATGCATGAGAATGACCTAATCTAATATGCAACTAGACTATTAAAATATGTATAAAATGGATGTTATCATTTAATCAAAGTAATTATAAAGACTTTATTAATTATAACGTTTTTTTATATTCGGCGTTATATAATTTTTTTATTATATACTTTATTAAATAGTATTTATTTATAAATAATATTTTCACTCATCACTTTATTATAAAATTTATAAATACTTTTATTTCCAAAATCCTTGATGACAAACTAAAGCGTGTTATAAATACTTTTATTTGTTGCTAAAATGGTCATCCAAGACAATATACTAATTATACACTAGATGTTCCATTCTTTCAAATCAAGGAGTGGAAAACAATTATATATTGCGATCAAACTTGATATGTAAAGGCATATGATCAGATTGAATGAAAATTTATAGTGGAAATTCTTCATAAATTTGGTTTATGTGAAAATTTTATTGGTTGGATTTTGAAATATATCTCAATTGTCTCATTCTTTGTTATAGTTAACAATGGACCAATTGACATCTTTAAACCTAAGAGAGGACTCAGACAAAGAGACCCACTCTGTCACCATTTTTTTATCTTGGGTGCTGAAATTCTAGCTAGGAAACTACAACAAGCCTCAAGTGCAACCAAAAAACCAATTGTTTTCCAGATTAGACGTAATTGAACACACGTCCTCTTTTATGGCCTTTGTTGATGATATCATCATCTTCTCAAAAGCAAGTCAACAACATTGTAGAGATACTAAACGGAATATTGATGACTATTGCTTGATCTATGGCCAAAAAATTAATTTCCATAAATCGACATTCGAGGTTACCAAAAAAGTCATGAACGCACAAAAACAACAAATGCAAAACACTATTACAATTACGTATATGACCGATCTTGAAAAATACTTGGGTTGCCCACATTTGAGGACATTATAACAAAATCTAAGGAACAACTTAGTAAATGAAAGGCTAACACCTTATTTCAAGCATGTCGAACAACACTTATTAAATCGAATTTTGTTGCTAGACCATAATTTGTCATCACTACTATAAAAAACACCTAATATCCCATAGCAAATAACCCGGACATTCAATTGTCGAGATATAAAAGTGGTGGAAAAAATAGTAACGATATATAACCCAGACGTTTGTCAATTCGGGTTATATAAACGGATGAGACACTAAAATAACCCGTAACTATACACGCCCGGGTTATATGCACGTTTATATATCCCGTGAAATTAAAATCCGGGTTATTTATGTGTTTAATTTTTTTTTAATATCAAAAGCACGGGTTATTGTCTTCCCCTTGAGCCGAAATATCAGCACCTTCCTTCTCCTGCCCTAGCCCCAAATTGAACACCATCGTCTATTCCTTAGCCCCAAATCGCTTTCCTTCCCTAACCCCAAATCGATCTGCACTGAGCCCTAGCACCACCAGCCTCTCCGCCTCCATTGACACTCAGGAGTCAAGAGGCCCTGAATTACAACTCCTTCGAGTCTTCAGTTGCCCTTTTTCTGTCATTCCTCATCAACCTCTTAGTGACAGCCGTGTTCGCAAAGGCCTTCTACGGCACAAGGGAAGCGGGCACCATAGGCCTTTTGAATGCGGAATACTATCTGCAGGACAAGTACAAGGATGACCTCTTTCCGATCCTTTACATCTGGCCAGTTGGGCTCTTGGCTGCTGGACAAAGCATCACAATCTTTGGGACTTATGCATGGCAGTTCATCATGAGTGGCTTTCTCAACATGAGGCTCAAGAAGTGGATGAGAGCGTTAATCACTCGAAGTTGCACAATCATTCCTACGATTGTCCTCACCCTCGTCTTTGACACCTTAGACGACACCCTGGATGTTCTCAATGAATGGCGTAATGTGTTGTAGTCTATTCAGATCCCTTTTGATATCATCCCTCTTCATGGATGTTTTTAAATTTGGTCTTCTTCTTAAGGTATATATTACAACTGCCTTGAACACATGTGCATATACAACATATTCCTTGATAATACTACAAATTATTAAGATATTGTTTAGATATTCTTAACAATACATTAATGTTATAGATATTGAACTACTTTTATATCTACTGAGAATCTTTTCATACTAGTTGTACTCTATCTATAACTACTCTCCAAGCAATCTTCTTCTTGGTTGTTGGTGATCGTGGGATTATACGTGCATTTCTCCAACAATGCAATTTGTCCGTTTGAGCAAAAGACTTCAGATGTAGCTTCTAGCTCTGACATTGATGAGTTGAAGAGAGGTTTCAGTGTTGCCACCATGCTGCCTTCAGATCAAGGGTTGCTGTGTCACTGCAGATCAACAATTTATTTTATATTCTCTCATGAAAGAATGTGATGATTTGGACTTGAACCTTAACAAACGACTTGTTGGAAATAATGAAGAGATCATATATATGAAATTCTTGGGGGAAGATGAAAAGTTTCTGGATGTTGCTATAAATCTTGAACAAGTAAGTTGCCTTGTATGTTCAACTTGCGCTAGGCCATGAAAAGAAGAGGCTGATGGACACTGATGTAGTTATATAATCATTGGTTTTGTCAGGTCTCTAGGATTTGTTTTTCTTTATCTTCAAGTGAAGTCATGGTGTTGTGTGTGCTTGATGATAATTCTTCAATGTTTATATCTACATCCCAATGTTTATTTAATTGATGATTAAGTCATTTGTTATTGTTTTCTGCCTAATGGTTTAAGCGTCAAATCTTTTCTTATGAATTCACTTCATGAGGATGAGCTACTGAATAATTATGACATTATTTAATCCTTGTGTTCCGCTTAGATAATAGTTGGTAATATTATTTGTAGGTTAGGGTGTATGAGTTGGCCTCAATGTCATTCTTATGTACTGACTGGGCACACTGAGATTGTTTTATGTCTTGACACATGCATATCAAATTCTGGAAGTGCTTATATCGTGACAGGAAGCAAGGATAACAATGTAAGGTTTAATTATTCCACATTTTATTTGGCCATTTTTCGTATCTTTTGACAATTTTTCTTATTGTGAGGTCTTTCTTATAATTTAACAATATTTTAAAGGTTGGTTGCATTATACATTGCCTTTTAACGTTTTCATAGAATTGCCTCCCATGAAAGATAATAATCTTTCATAGTGAACTTGATAACTGGTTCACATATTGGAACATCCTAGTATGAAGTTATTGGTTTTCCTGAAATAGCATTAAGATTGAATACTTTTGTATGAGAAAACTATTTACTATTTCTCGGACTGCTGAAATAGCATTAAGATTGAATAATATGACTATTTATAGCCCCTGACCAGGCTGCTCGGTTTTTAGTTATCCTTGAGATGAAAGATAATGGAAAATGCATTTCGAGTGCAAAATGTAAAAAGCCATGGATTTCTTAAAGGAGTTGGACACCTGTGATTCATGGAGAGCATGAGAAAGCAAGGTTATGAAAATTGTTATACAGTTCTCATATAATGAGGTTTTTTTTACTATCAAGGATTGACATGTCATTAACCACATCCTTGAATTTTATTTTGTATACTTTTCTTTTTCTTCTGATGTAGTCATTGCTTGCTTCAGCAAAAACCTTTTTAATAGAACATGCAACAATTATCCTCATTGCACTTGCAAAATCTTTTTTCTTGTATCCTTGATAAAAATTTGATCTTTGTCCTTTTCATCATCTAGAATCTCTAGGAGACAGTAGTATGCTAGAGATACCGCTTCTTGCTCTCCATATGGTATGTTGAATTAGAGATGGAAAGAGCTACAGTACAAACCTAGCATTTACTCCTCCGGAGTACTTGAGAACTGGTAATCATTCTTTTCATAAGATTTCCATTTTAGTTGATATCATTCTCCAATTGCCCGGTCGCTTCTATTACTTATATTATGAACTAGAAACTTGTTGTTGTTATATTATACCACATAAAAGTTATGCTGTATTTTCTTTCTGGTTTGTCTTCTTGATGCTTATTCTAGGAAGGGTAACACCGGAGAGTGTAATATACAACTTCAACACTCTTTTACTTGACCTTCTTAGTGGAAAGCATATTCCTCCTAGTTATGTGAGTTCTCTCTGTTATACTCTATTACTGTTGGCTCAACATTTCTAAATTATCCATGCTTTGTTTGCTATAACAACTTTACATAAGACTGTAGAAATTGGATAAGATGCAGAATAATGGACTCTAAAAAGATTAAAACCTTAGTATATGATGGTGAGTGTGTTGTTGTGCTTATAATAGCCAAATTCTTCTATTACATAAGTGCTTTATGATATTTGTTCTAATTTTGCACTCTGTTGTTTTCATTATATCTGGTGCTTTCTTATATGGATGGCCGCATAGTTTCTTAGACAACTATAATACTCTTCTTCAATCATATGAAGAATATGCAAATATATATATTGCAATCATACACCAGATCTTCAAGTGTTGTGCTATATATGTTTGCTCAACCATGTTTATATATTTTTAGGCCCTTGATCTCATCCGGGATAGGAATATCCAGACCCTGATGGATTCATGCTTGGAGGGACAAATTTCAAATGATGAAGGAACTAAATTAGTATGCTTAGCTTCAAGATGCTTGCAATATGAACCTCGAGAATGTCCTTCTCCCAAGTCATTGGTTGCTTCCTTAATTCCTCTGCAGAAGGAAACCAAGGTCGGCATTTCTTTCTCCTTAATGTAAGCAAGAGCGGATACTGTAAGTCAATGCAGGGAATGGAGCTCTACTAGACCAATTGGATGATGCACGAGTATCGACTTTTCAAAGCTTCATCCACCTCCGCCAACGCATCTAGTAGAAGATCGCGGCCTAAGTTGGTACGTAATTAAGCGTGCGTGCACCATCTCATTTGACTCAACGTAGTGTCTTCTTTCTTTAGAATTATATAATACTATAATGTGATTGAATGCAAAGCATAACTATGTATGTGTTGCACTCTGCTTAATTATATTACGTGTGTATGTAGGGTCATTTGTAAAGTGTACGAGCTAGTGCAGATGAGGTCTTCTTGTCCATTGATGACTACGATGAAATAAGCTTGTGCAGAGATGCACATCCATCCAACTCCACTACCTACCTAGCTAAGCTTGATTTTTGCAGATATCGATCATGATTTGTATGGACAATTTCTATGTTTTATGTCTTTATATTTTTTTTGGTTGAATGAGTGTACGTGAAACATATATCATGTGTGTAGCTAGCAACCATATAGTTTAGTGATTTCATAGTTTTGTACATTTCCAAGTGTTTGTAGGATCTCAAAATCAAACACGTACGATGATCAATTATGTATTATAATGTTTTGTTTTTTCATAAGTATGTAATATAGTACTAGGGGAACATGAATACTGGGGAAAAAATGAAAACGAGTTGTTCCAATAAGTATTAGTACGGAGTATAATATTATTAGCCTTTCGTACGTTATATTGCTTGGATACTAACCGGTTTATTTAACAATATAGAAATAAGTCGGACCTATAAATACAGACTCTACTTGAAGTCAAATAACCTGAACCTTAAAATCCGGTGTTATTTTAGTTAGGTCAAATAATCCGGATATATACATAACCAGTGTATTTGACAATTCAAATAACCTAGATATATAGGTTTTTTATATAACCCGGATGTGTTAATATCCTGGTTATTTGGGTTTTTATATAACCCAAATGTGCTAATATCCGGGTTATTTGATGTCCAAATAACCTGGACCTTTAAAGAATGTGGGAAAACTTTGGAGGCAAATAACCCGGGCGTGTCGATTTTAGGTCTAGGTTATTTGACCTCGAGCAAATGCGGCGTAGCACTTTAACCCGGACCTAATCCGGGTTATATACCCTTAAACGCACGGGTTATTTGCCATGTTCTGTAGTAGTGCATGCAAAGCTTCATGCTACCGACAAACACTCATGAGTCATAATGATTTAGACTGGATTAACAATTTTTTCTTCTGGAACAAAGATTCAACTTTCAGGACAAAATAAAATATGTCAACCAACTCAGTTGGGAGGTCTTGATCTCAGGAAATCCAAGAATATGAACAGCGCTTTGCAATTTAAGCTTGTCTGGAAAAATTTTGCATAGCCAAATAACTTTTGGATACATATTATCAATGATAAGTACTTGAAAGGTAAAAACACATCTTTGATTACATCAAAAAAGGAAATCTTTCTTAGCATTGGGCTAAGTTGCTTGAACTCCGTACATCATTCCAGAAGGGCATCAATTGGCAACTTGGCAATGGTAACACAATTAAGTTTTGGACTGATAAGTGGCTCTTGAGTACAAACTTTGTGACATCATCACCCCAATACCGAAAACAAACATTAACTCCTTTGTACATGAGTTTTTTTATGAGAATAAAAGATGGCAAACTGAACTTTTAACAGCTGATATAGTTAACAGAATTGTACACACTCAAATACGTGCCAATCATGTTATAGATAGAATGTACCGAGAAACAAGCAAAGATGGATGATTTTCAACAAAATTAGCAATGGACTTAATTACTAAAAACTCAAACTATGACGCTTATGACTCATAGTGGATCCGAAAACTAGATGGTTATCCGAAGATTAAAAAAATTATTTGAAGACTACTAAAATATGAATTACTTACCAAACCGATTAAAACAAGACAAAAGAATATTTGTCTCATCTAGTTGTATTTTCATTAACATTCAGGTGGATGATTCCATTAATCTATTTCTTGAATGCCCTTATACTCTACAAGTACTACAGGCGATCAATAGTGACTTACAAGATATTATCCAATCTATTGATATTGAACACAAAAAAGTTGAAGACATTTTAAAACAAATTAGGTCGAAGTTGACAAATAATGAAATCTCTGAAACTTATGGTACCAACGAAACTAGAAACCTTTGAACAAGTTAACATAGACGACATTTCAATAAAGAATATAATCAAATTCATTCATAATGTTCGACAAAACTAGATCAAAGCAAACAATTGGAACCCATATTGTACTTTAGACATCAAGAATAGCCTAGCAACAAACACAAGGAAAAAGAAATAATATTAGATGGAAAAAAGGCTATGGACAATTTTATCAAAATTAATTTTGATAGATCAACAAGAAATAATGGTGACTCAACTTTTGGATATTTATTTGGAGAGTGAACCTTTGTACATTATGGGAGGAAAATGTGAGAAATCTTTTGTCCTTAGAACTGAAACATTAATAATTCGAAATGCTTTAGTATAGGCCAAATCATGAATTGACAATATTGAAATTGAGGAAGACAACCTTACGATTATAAATTCAATTAAAAGATTCTGGCATTGTCCTTGGGAAATTAAGATTATTATCTTCAATATCTGTTTTATGTTATATTCTTTTTTGACAGTCGAGATTAGACATATCTTTCGTGAGAACAATCACATGGCTGACAAAATTGCAAATCTTAATCACGACATCCCATTGGAAGATCTTTAGACAAACCAAGAACTTCAAATTCTCATATAAAAATGATGCTATAGGTTGGTTTTCAAGCAAATTTTGAAATGATCAGTCTAATTCTTACTTGATTTAGAAAAATAAAAATTATTAAATGAATCATTTGTCACGTGGAAAATATATCAGACCCTTTATATTTGTGGGAGTTGTATTTAGCCCGGCCCAAATACACGGCCCAAACAGGAGGAGAAGCCCATTTGGCAGGACGGTCCAACACGGAGCAAAGCCAAAATGACTCCTTCCCGGTCTAGTCCGGCTACGCGGCCCAGAGGCCCTCTTCCCGGCCTAGGCCGGCTACACAGACCAGAGGGCCTATCAACCTCAGGTATATAAGGAGGAGGCTGTAACTGAGAACAAGATTCTCGATCCTTTCCTTAGTTTGCCTCTCTCCCTCACCCCATCGGTTAGACACCGAAAGCTCTATTTTTCTACTCTTTCATCATTGTTGCCCTCGTTATCCTTTTGCTCGGTTTCTCTTTTTACACCACATGCGAGTTGAGCACTGACTTGAGCGTCGGAGTGGCATGCCCGAGGCAACCTCGGGCCCCTCTTCTGTTTTCAGGTCTGGACTCGAGGTCGGATGATGTCTGACGTGACTAGAGGTAGCCAGCAGGGAACAGGGAGGATGGCTTCTGAGGGAGACGAGCCGGAGTTGGTTCTATGTGGACTGCCAACTATTTCCTCTCAAAAAACCGGACGATCACACTAGCGTCGACAGTGGAGAGCTGTGGGTCTTGCACGTTAGCCCACGTCTGCCAGGAGCTGTGGGTCTTGCACGTTATCCCATGTCTGCCATATGATACAATCCCCGGCTCCCTCCTTACGCCCAAGACTGCAGCTCGATTCCGCACCAGGGTCGGCCTGGTGGCTGGGCCCTTCGCCAAAGCCCCTGTCGGACTCGCCGATGCTCTCAAAGTCCCCTGACTCCATCCTGTCGTCTACAAAAACAATAAAAAAGAGGAAAAGCACGAAGAATTAGACATCAAAAAGAAGGAATGAGATGTAGCGACGAGTCATCACTGGGGTTGTGGAGCAGCATGGGGGCTCCTACCCCTTCACCGGCCGCCAAGATTTTCCCGCGGACCAAATAGCCCCGCGGCAGTCATCCTCTCGAGCGTCAAGAAGTCGGCACACTTAATCAAGTCCTTGGAAGGGCCCACGAACTGGTCAACAAACTCTTTTCCTATGTCTGCGGTCAGAGCGTTTGAACACTCCGGTTTAGACCCAATTGAGGGAACGTTCGTCACGCCAAGGCCTTCGACGTCCTTACTCACGACCAGGAACCACTTCGACTTCCAACCCTTAACTTGGAGGGGAGAACCAACGTCTTGCTTTCCTCCACCTTTAGAGTGAAGTAGTCGGGCTTGAAGGTCCGGGCCGAGAACAATGTAACGAATCGCCGGAAGGTGGGGAAAACCCCCATCTCATGGCACCTCACTAGGAAGATGAACAACCACCTCCATGCGTTTGGGTGTAGCTGGATTGATGCAACCCCTAAGCCCCTCAACAACTCGAACACTAGGCCATGGGCCAGATAGCGCAAGCCAGGCTTCAGGGCCTCCAAGTAGGTCTCCACTGCTTGTGGGTACGTTTACAAAGAGCGCCCCATGGGCATTGGCAACAGAAGCGAGATGTCGGGAGGAAAGTCGTACTCCTCTCGGATCGCCTAAAGGTTCGCATAGGTCAGGGAGGAGCAGTGGCCATGCTCGCGCGCGAACTTCCTGAAGTCGTCATTCCCCTCGAGCCGGACCGACTGGATTCTCTCGGTTAGAATGGGAACAATGATCTTACCACGAGGGCTCTCAATAGCTTCATATGAGGCAGAATCGCCCGACGGCGACCCTGAGGATGCGCCAGAACCGCTGTCGGCATCCTGCCCGACCTCAGCCTGGGGCTCCGTCGCTTGGAGCCCCGCCGCTTGGGGCTCCACCCTTGGAGGCTCCACACTGACCACCAAGACCCTCCGACCACCGGGCCCTATCAGGAGGTCATCTCTACCGCTGGAACTCGGAGACATTTTTTGGAATTAGGACTTTTGGGAGAAACGCGAAACCCACTTGAAGGAAAACACGATGAAAGAAGATAGAAATGAGACAACCCGACCCAGTCACGAGCAAGATCGCCGGTACTATGATGGAGAAAAGGGGAGAAGTCGCCGCAAAGCAAGAAGAAGAAAGGCGATGACAGTGAAGCACGATAAGCAAAATTGTTTACCCTAAACGAGAGCGTTTTTTATTGACGAACGAAGAAAGGGTGCGAAAAAGAAGGAAAGAAAGGCGAAAAAGGGCTGCTTACCTACCCAATTAAAGACATGAAGCCCTGGTCCACCTTGCACCTTCCACAATGAAGCTCGAACGGAGGAAACAACAATGGCTAAGTGAAGAATAAGTCGGGAGAGAAAATGCGAGACATCGGGGAGAAGCCGGAGGGCCCCTTTTATACCGCCGGTGTAACTAAACGGTTATGATTGCTCGAACAGGGAAACTATCACAAATCAACTGCTTCGATAATCGTTCAAGGGACGTTCAAACTTCCATCGTAGATCTAGTGACCGGTCCTCGATAAACAAAAATCGGCAAGCCATGGGCGAGTATAAGTCAAGAAAATCAAGAAGTTGTTTTGGACCCAGTAATCGGTTCGCGAACGATAAAGCAACAATGAGCCACAAACAAAGTACAACCACAAGCATCAACGAGTTTGTGGAGTCCACGGGCACTGCCCGCGGCTCGTATCGAAGCACGAAAAAGAGAAGCTAGTACAACCACAAGCAGAAGAGAAGCAAGCAATGGATAAAAGTCCAACCTTATTCTTTATTCATGACAATCAAAGTACAAGGTGAGATTACAAGTAGCCAGCACATTACGGCCGCGAGTATACAAGAAGGAATCTAGAAAACAAGGAGAACAAGGATGACAAGGAAGGCGAGCACCGTCGCAAGCCGCAGAACCTAAAATCTCCGCGAAAACCACAAGCCTGAAGAAAAGAGGCGAACGGGAACATGACCCGCGGTCCTCCCGGCCCCAGCCAAACTTGTAGATCCTACGAAACCGGCGGAGGGAAAGATGCAAGGGGATCCCGTCGCAAGAGAGAGAAGGCCAGCTTGACACCCTCTCACTGGGAGCCTCCGTGGAGCATCTTCTCTTTCCCATTCGCCCGGCGTGGCTAGTGCGCGCTCCCCCATCCGCGGCCACGGGCGCCACAACCACTCTATGCCCCACGGCCTGGAAGTCGGCAAGGCGAAGAAGGGTCTGCGCCACTTCACCCAGCTCCTCCTAGACCGGGAAGTGATTCCCCCTTCGCGACCAGCGGCCCAGGCGCCCCAGAGCACGAGGGCGTCCCGAGGGACGTCAACCATATCCCATCTCCTTTGAAGCACCTCTTCATGAGGCGTATCCATCCCTCTCGGAAGATGGATTAAGGAGGAGAATCAGTGGTGACGGCCCACAAGCGCTCATAGCCTCATTAAAACAAACTTCATACGTTGTTGTCAGCGTAATCTGGCATCGCAATTCACAAACGCTAAGCGACAACATTATCCCGGCTCGAAAGGAACTCCTTCTCTCCGATGATCACGTGGTGAGGTCATCTGCAAAGAGAAAGAGAAGAAGAAAGTGGATTTGTGTTTAGAGCAAGTGTTTAGAGCAATCTGGTCAAGGAAGAAGAAATTAGAAATAATCTGAGCAAGAAGTGAAACAATGCTGCCCTTTTTATAGTCATCCTTCCATAAGAGGTGTGAGGGACCCACAAGTTGTCCTCCAATAATGGCAAGAAAACAGTCTCTTCTTTCACGGCCAGCTCATGAGGTTCGCGGTCATACCGGGCCGGCCGGATCCTTTCAAGATCAAGCCCCCCGGTCAGGTAGGGCCTCGACCGCATGGCTTGAGGGGTTGTGTGGGAGCCGTATTTAGCCCGGCCCAAGTACACGGCCCAAACAGGAGGAAAATCCCATTTGGCAGGATGGACCAACACGGAGCAAAGCCCAAACGACTCCTTTTCGGTCTAGTCCGGCTATGCGACCCAGAGGCCCTCTTCCCGGCCTAGGCCGGCTATACGGCCCAGAGGGCCTATCAACCTCATGTATATAAGGAGGAGACTGTAAATGAGAACGGGATTTTCGATCCTCTCCTTAGTTTGCCTCTCTCCCTCACCCCATCGGTTAGACACTGAAAGCTCCATTTTTCTACTCTCTCATCACCGCTGCCCTCGTTATCCTTTTGACTGGTTTCTCTTTTTGCACCACCTGTGAGTTGAGCACTGACTTGAGCGTCGGAGTGGCAAGTCCGAGGCAATATCGGGCCCCTCTTCTTTTTCCAGGTCTGGACTTGAGGTCGGACGACGTCTGACGTGACCGAGGCAGCCGACGAGGAACAGGGAGGAAGGCTTCTGAGGGAGACGAGCCGGAGTTGGTTCTGTGTGGACCGCCAACTATTTCCTCTCGGAAAACCGGACGATCACAATATTATATTGTTGTATTACATACTAAATATTCAGATATGATAACGAAAATAGACCAGTTATGGAGTGAGAATATAACAAACAAACATATTGATATTTCTTACGACTCATGATGTTAGCCCGTTTATAGTCATGAATTTTATCTGGACGGTTACTATGCGATGAATGTTTTCATCTAATATGTATGCCCGCTAGATATGAGTTCTTAAACATGAACTCGAGATCTGAACTTGCTTGTAAATTTCTTGTACAAATCATCCGTTATGCAAATTAAAGTTCAAGCTTATCAAAAAAGAGTTCAATTCACTCTCACAACGAATAATAAGGTCATAGAAAAATAAAACAATTTATTTATACCCTAATTATAGATATTATGGTAAAAATGCAATAACAATTTTGAACTAAAGGTCATAAAATTCGTAGTTGTTTCATTTTACTTATTTCTTTCTTTCCAGAAACATGACTTTACTAATGTAAACTATAATATCGTATGTACATCTAACTTGTAGGCATCATGTATATAATCCGATGTTTGAAAGTAATGTAGAAAAAATAATTTTAAATAATACTAATTATTAAAAATCAGTTAAAACTACTACTAATTTAATATATTGTAAATTGATGTACAACATATTCTCAGGTACAAGGCTAGTTCCATGGTGTATGCTTATAAACGATATTGTGTTGGTGGACGAGAAGAGAGCTCGGGTAAGTAATATGTTGGAACTTTGGTGAGATAAGTTAGAGTCAAAGGGCTTTAAACTCAGCAGGACTAAGAGGAAGTATGTGGAGTTCATTTTTGGGGGCTTAGTATAGAGGGGTGTAGAAGTGATGCTTGGACGAGAGAAGTTGGTGCTATAATATAGGGTCGTAGTTTAGGGGTTTTAGGGTATACTAATTCTTGTGTGCTTTATTAATGTAAGCTATAATATCGTATATAGTGGTGGAGCTAGGAATTTTGAGAAGGTGGGAGGGGGTAAAGTATTTAACATGATGGTGTTTGTAGTTTGTTGGAGGGACTAAGAACAGGTGTATGGAGTTGTCAGTGGTCTAACATGTAGTTAGAACCTGCATGACGAGCCTTTTTGTTGAAGGGGTCACGAGATATAACTCCCGACCGTTGGATGAAAGAGACATGACATGTCAATGATTTATATGAGACCTTCTACAATAAATAGTGATACCTTAGCCTCCAAATAAAATAGATATTTCACTGATCTTAAAGTTAATACGTATATATTAAAATAAAATTTGATAGATAAGACTTGTATAGTAGTATAAAGCTTGCTTATTAGAAAAGAATTTGTGTTTAATTAAGTTAATTAACTACACTACAAATAAATATAATAAGTTAAATAAATTTTATTTATTTTTGTTAAATAATTTATCATATTTTGTGTTAAGTTCAACCTACAAACAAAGTAATATATAAATTTCTAATCTTTTATTTTTATTTATGAGTCTTATATTCAGTATGATTAATTAGTTTTAAAATATAAATAGAAAATAAGACAAGACCTAAAACATAATAAAATGAAAAAAGGTTGGACCCATACAGATAAAATTGAAATTGAAATAGAGATGTTTGGACGAGAAAATAAAAGGGGAAATTTGCTTGTGGCAGGGGTAGAACACGCGACCTCATGAATACTTTTACAAGTCATATGGTAGTTGAATTGTTGTGTTATTATATTACTTTAAACGTTTTTTTATATTATTTTTGGGAGCCAAAAGCAGGGGCTAAAGCCCCCCTAGCCCCTATATTGGTTTTGCCACTAATCGTATATACATCTAAATGGTATGTTTGGATTTCCTGAAATAATGCATTATTTTACAATAAATTGCATTAAATCATGTAAGATAATACATTTTAATGCATTCTAATTGGAATCCAAACGAACCCTAATCTATAGGCATCATGTATATAATCTGATGTTTTAAAAAATTATAGAAAAAATGACTTTAAATGATACTAATCATTAGAAATCAGTTAAAACTATTACTAACTTAATATATTGTAAATTGATGTACAAATTATTCTTAGGTGCAAGGCTAGTTCCATGGTGTGTGCTTTTGAAACGATACTGTGTTGGTGGGGGAGAAGAGAGTTGGGGTAAATAACATTTTGAAACTTTGATAAGAGAAGTTATAGTCAAAGAGCTTTAAACTCAGCATGACTAAGACGAAGTATGTGGAGTTCATTTCTGGGGGCTCAGTAGAGAGGGACGTAGAAGTGATGCTTGGACGAGAGAGGTTGGTGCTATCGTATCCTTCATTCATTTGTGTTTGTGTACTGTTTTTACCATATTCTTCTTTGCCACCTTCGGTTTCATTTTTCATGGGTCTTTCAGAAACATTCTTTTGATTCATAGTGGTATCACTGGCGGATTTTAAAAAAGAATTAAAAAATTATTTTTAATTTTAAAATATTTTCTTAAATTTACTTATATATTTTTCCTTTTTTATGAAGTAATAATTTTTTATTATGAATTTATTATACATAATTCTAAAAATACTAAAAAATACAACTTCATCCAAATTTACACACAAGTCCATCAATAAAAAATGTATTATCTCCTCTATATCTATTCTTATTTGTGTTATAGTTAGATTTTTTGAAATTTAGGGTTTATGGGTTTGGAAATGTTAAAATCAATTTTTTATACAAATTTGATGAAATTATGCAGACAAAGTACTACGTAATGATAAATTTTCTATAAATTGTGTATTTTTTGAATTAATTAAGAGCAAAATTCCATTTGGGGTTCGAATATAGAGTTTGTTGTTTGAAATTGGAATTGCTTGTGTAAGATAGACTGTAGACTTAGTAGTGTAAGCAAAAACTTTTTAACCACGGGCAAAATACCTCATTTATAAGAAAAATAGAAAATTAATTGAACTTTTTATTTGTAGTATCTTAATTCGGTGTGATACAATTTTTTCTCATTTGAGTTGGGCGGGTTAATAGATTTTTTTCATTTTCGCTTTTGGACTTTTGCATTTTACTACTCAAACTTTTTAGCCACGGACTTTTGCATTCACTTGGGTGTATCTCGTAGGTGGTTTGTATTTTACTCGTCAAGTTTTAGTTTTCACTGAATTGAAATCCTACATCCGCCCTTGTGTGGTATAGATGCGTAAATCTTGACCCACCAGACCTCGCATGTGCGAGATACACTAGGTGGTTGTTGTTGTTGTAAACTATATATATATATATTTACCAACAATAGAACAAGCTTGTTTACCAGTCAAAATTTCCGGCGAGTTTGATGACATGACACCGGAAAAAGATGACTAGACGAGAAATTAAATAATAACATATATTTTAAGCAAATAAAATAAAATAAAAAATAATATAGCAGGTGACACGAGAATGAAGAAAATTAATAAAAATCCCGTAGTACTATATTACTTTATGATTTTTCTTGGGGTTTTTTCATTGTTTTTTATTATAATATATATTACTAATTAAATTATCATATAATCAATTTTTTCCGTTACATATTATTATTGGCAAATACATATGTACATCAATTTACAATTTATTAAGTTTGTATTGTTTTTAGTTGATTTTAAATAATTGACATTTTTTACAGTCATTTTGATCTATATTTTTTTTACGGGATATCTATATATATACTAAAGGAGAGGCTTAAATCCTACGTGTCGACACCACATTCAATTCGCATATTTGTCGTCACCCATCCAACCATCGTCAGACACATCATTCAACCTTTTAAAAAATAATATATTAATTTATTTAAATATTTAATCAGCTCATATATTATATAATAATTTAAGTATTTAATCAAATCCGTTCATAACTAAATCATATTTATTAAAGCTAATTTTATATATTTAATTAAATCTAAACTAATCATATTTATTAAAGCTAATTTTATATATTTAATTAAATCTAAACTAAAAGAATTCTGATATCTATTACCTTCTTTTTATCCTAATTATTTATTATGTTCTGGATATAATTATGCCTTTGAGTATGATATGTCTTCTTTATATTATTTTTATTGTGCTTTTATAAGAGACCTAACTTTTAATTCAATACGTTTATTTTTTGCACTAACCATAATAAAATTAAGGACTCCGCTAATTGCACCTGCAGTGGTGCTGCAGACACCACTAGTGGGATGCACATTTGAACGGTGTTTCTCACCGTACTGCAAAACGGTGAGAGACACCGTTCTCTTCTTTTTTTAAATGTTTGGGTTAACAACGGTGTCTCTCACCGTTGTTATTTTTTTTATTTTTTTTGGGTTTAGAACGGTGTCTCTTACCGTTGTTAACCCAATTTTATTTTATTTTTGGTTTAGAACGTTGTAATGTTACAATTAAGGGTGTTCAAAATCGGCCCGGATCGGAAAACCGGACCGGTGAAATTTCGGTTCGGTCTCCGGTCCAAGGTTTTCCCTTAATCCGGTCCGGTCCAAATCCGGAAAAAAAACCGGTCGGACCGGTGGACCGGATTTTTAAATTTTTATTATTATTTATTTATATGTTTTTTTGGAGATTTATATGTATTTTTTTATAGATATTTTTCTTAATTTAATAAGTTAGGAGTATATATGTTTTATAGATATTTTTTTTAGATATTTTTTTATAGATTTTAAATAAGAATTTAAATTATTATTTTTTTTAAAATAAAGTCCGGTCTTAGACCAGACCGGATCGGACCGGACCTATTCGGTCTGGTCCGGTCTCCGGTCCACCCTTTTCAAAAAATCCGGTCCGATCTGGACCGGATGAACACCCCTAGTTACAATGGGGCCTGAATTACTAAAAAAAAAAAAAAAAAACGTCAGCTACAATTCGGTCAACAGCTATAGGGTATGGTTATAGGAGTAGGAGTATGGATGGGTATATGAGTAGGAGTACGGGGGTGTAAGATTTTGTATAAAATGGGAAATAGGGAAATGAGGTGAAGGTAAAATATTCGTTCCAAATTTTTCCTATAAAATGGGAAATGGGGGTGAAGGTGAAAAATCAGGGAACTCTCATTGGTTCCTTCCAAAGAAAAAAAATCAGAAGATTAGGGGATATTAGCCTAATCAAGTTCGAATTTAGTAATATTAAATAATTCCAATTGTTATATTATGTCGTGGTCCAGTGAAGATGTCGGAGAATCAGTTCAAGATATATGTAAATTAAATTATATTAATTATATATATAATTATTATTTATTTAATGTCATTCCTTTAACTATGTTAGTTGATTTAATTATGCTACTTCTTTAATGTCATTGCTTAATTTATATGTTTACTTAAGGCATATAATATCTTTACACGATTGCTTTTTGGCGCATAGGCATTTTTGCCTTTTGACGCATAGGGTTCACACGTAACGTGTGAATGTAATCCACACGTAACGTGTGACTCACTTCTACACGTAACGTGTGGGATGTTTTCACACGTTACGTGTGGATTACAGTCACACGTTACGTGTGACTGTAATATAATATAATTGTATTTGTAGTATTTAGGGTTTAGGGTATTTGTGTAGGTCATATTATTGTATATTTGTAGTATTTATTTATGGTTAATGTTAAGGTTTAGGGATTTTATATATATTACAATGTTACGTGTATAAACATTATATTATATTATTATGTAGTTGTTTATAAAATTAATAAAAAGAATGCCCCAAAATAATCAACATAAAAGATAGAATAGACTTGTTCATTACGTTGGATGACTACAACAACATTTAACTCACAATGCAAGAAATAATACAATTTTTTCATAAACTTAAAAAGCCTAGCACAAAATAAAAGATATCGCCTAGTTGCGTTTGAAGAAATTAGGATAGTCTCTGGTAAAACTTCGCGGCATATCATGTCTCTGCTTTGATAAAATGGCTTGTTCCCTACAAAGGATAGTACGTAAACAACATTACACAAAAGATACGACATCAAGGCAGTTTACGATGTACATCATTATATAGATTGCGGTTATACCTACGCATCTTATCCAGATCTTGTAAAAGTTCTTGATTTTGCCTAACAAGATCTTGATTTTGCTTAACAAGATCTTGATTCTCCTTAACAAGATCTTGTTTTCCCTCCATTATTGTCGAATAACCGCGTGTGCCCTGTCCTCGTATATTGAATCAATATACTTCTGTATAAACACCCCAGTCTTGGGCATCCCCAATACCTCATTCCGTAGTTCCACTACAAATCCCAAGTACGGATAATGGCTTTCAAATTACACTCGCATTGTGGAGCACTCATTTGTTGATGGTGCCTATTTGGGTTTGATGATGATTCGGATAAAGATGTCATCATTTGTGGTGCTTGATTTCCTACAAACCATTAATATGAAAATGCCAATCACAGTTACTAAATCGAAAGAAACTGGAAGAAGAAGCTTACCCACAAATGAATCTTCAATCCCGCTTGTATTGGACTTGTTGCAACCCTAATGCCTCTTATATAGTGAAAATGAATGCGTTTGACAACTAATATACAGTTGTATACAACTATAGTATAAAATGACCCCAACCACTATCATTAAAGACCTCAACCACTAGCATTAATAACTTTTCAGCAATGTAACCCTAAACCCTAATTGTAAGTTCCTCTCCTCAATCTCAGAAATAATGTAACTCGTATACCCAAATTCAACCTTATTAATTAAAGATAAATAGTAAACCCTAAACCATAAACCCTAAACCCTAACCCACAATTTAGTTAAAGATAAATAGTAACCCTAAACCCTAAACCCTAAACTGTATCCTATATACGCTAAACCCTAGTAAGCACACGTAACGTGCCAAGCAACTCTAGACGTTACATGTGGACAGGTTTGCCACGTAACGCGTGGTTCAGTTTGTTGCAAAACGCATTGAATAACCGTCTTGTCCCCACCTAACTGTAATAATGGCCCCATCTTCTTCCCCGGCTAACAACCCATTCGAACCCATTTCGAGCCTAAACCCTTATTTCAAACACTAACAAAATCTTATTTTGCACTCTCAATCTTTCTACAAAAAAATGGACAATCTGAACAACAACGAGTATTGGAGCAACAATGGGGAAGATATTCCACTTTGGAACGAGGTAATTTCTATTAAGTAATCCTAAAGTTCTATTTTTTTCTTGTTTTGAAAATGTTTAAAGTTCTAAGCTTGATGGTTAGGGTTTAGTGAAGCTATTTTTGGGGTGATAATATATTTGTTGTTTAGGGTTTAGGGAAGCTATTTATGACATTTGTTGTTTGATCTTAAAATCTCATTTTATTGTTTTGGGTATTAGAAACAAAGATTGATCGTTGTTTAGGGTTTAGGGTTGCGAAATGGCTGTTACATTGAAGAACAGCTTCACACGTTATGTGTGAAGATTGTCCACACGTAACGTGTGAAACTGTTCAACACGTTACGTGTGGACAATCTTCACACATAACGTGTGAAGCCATCACACACATAACGTGTGAAATCAATTCCAGAAACCAAGTTTCATTATGTAATATTGCACAGTTTGATAGTAAATGTGCCATTTTATAATTAGTGCACTAGTTGATGACATGATTTCGTGTATGCAGACGAACTATCATTTATACGAAGGGTTAAACAATATCTCCCTCAATGATTGGAGCACTCCACAGAAGACATTTTCGGTTTGGGAAACGCCCCAAAAGACATTTCCGGTTTGGAACACTCCAGAAGCATCTTCATCTCACGCTACTCCACAACTGTGCTTTCCATCCCTACACACACAGCCTCAGTTCAGTGTACCACATGAGGAGGATGTGTACGTCTCTTCCGATTATTCAAGGTTTTTCACAACTGAAAAAATCTGAGAGTCTAGAGAAGAAGCCTTTTCGTGGGCGCAAGAGATGGCTAAGTCTAAACACTTTTGCATCAAAAGTGGAGGAATAAACCTTCCACCCCTCGGGCCCTTGGGGGGACTTGGTTACCGTGTGATAGACATGGACAAAACGTGCCTAAAGGAGCTGACCAAGTGAGAGACATCACAAGGTCGAAGAAATGTAGGTGTCCCTTCATGTTGAGGCTGAAAGAAGGGCCGAAGGGATTGTGGAGGATCATTGTACAACATGGAACTCACAACCATGTCATTGTAGACAATTTGTATGGTAGTGCATTAGCTGGGCGACCAACCGCTGAAGAGAAGGAGATTATAAGGGTGATGACGGTCAATCATTGCAAGCCTCTGAAGATTCATACTACAATCCATTCGTCCCCTGGAAATGTAACCAAGATGAAGCAAGTGTACAACCTCATGCATGAGATACGAAAGAAGGGCATGGAAGGAAGAACGGTTGTACAACAGTTCTTCTATGAGTGCAATGAGAAGGGGTACTTCATGGAGCATAGATTCAACAAGGACACCAACAAAATAACGGATATCTTCTTTGCAAGCCAGGATCAATTTTGGTTGCTGAAGGCATTTCTGTACATTGTGCTGCTGGACTCTACATATGCAACTAACTGGTTAGTAACGTTCATATCTAATATACTCTTCATTTGTTCATGTCACGGTTAGGACGCCATTATATTTTACATATGATTATGTGTTCAGCTACAATTTGCCCTTTCTTGAAATCGTCGGCATCACATCAGTTTGGAAAAACTACAATATTGCCGGGGCGTTTCTGGAGAAGGAGGACGAAGACAGTTATAAGTGGGCCATAGAGCAACTTGCTAAGATGTTTGCCAAGGTGCAACGAGCACCCACATGTGTGGTCACTGATCGGGAAAAGGCGTTGATGAACGCCTTAGAGAAGCAGTTTCCAGCAGCAAAATTCCTCCTATGTAGGCGGCATGTGAGGAAGAATATTGAAGACTTCGGGAAGAAGGCCATGGACAAGTTTAGGGGCACAGCGTTTTCCAACGACTGCATGAAGCTCTTCAAGGAAACGACCATACAAGGGTACGAAGCATCACTCTCGAAGCTGAAGCGTGATTGGAGGAAAGCTCCAAAATATCTTCAGTACTTACAAAAAAACTGGCTTGACACTTACAAGGAAAGAATCGTCTCCGTATGGATAGATACATTGTTCACGCTGGGTACTACCACCACTAACAGGTTTGTGCATCAAGTGTTTATCTAAATTTAGCTAGTTATTTGGACTTGGTTAGACCTTTACAGTTTATCTAAATTTAGTTTGTGCATCATTGTTGTAATGCAGGGTTGAAGGGGTCCATTCCAGTCTGAAAAGCTTCTTCACAAGCAACGATGGCAACCTTTGCACTGTGTTCGATCAATATGATACACGGTTGCGCAGTCATATTTATGAGATTCAGGGGGCACTGAATGAGAGCATAGGAAAGAGATATACGATGCTAACAAACGCAGATCTGTTCTGCAAGCTGCACTTCAAGGTCTCTGCGGTTGCACTAGCTCGTTTGATTGAGGAATACAGGAAAGGAGAAGCTCCATTGTGGAGCACTATATGCAGATGCCAGATGAGGGTCAGAGACGACTTGCTTTGCGTGCATGATTTGGCGCAAAATGTGAGGAACGAGACCCCAATTGAACCTAGCTCATTGCATCCGTTCTGGAGACAATTGACCTTGTCAGAAGTGAAGACACAAGAAGAGGAAGAAGCCTGCACACGCAACGTGAATAGATCGTTGCTTGAAGAATTTTCCCGAAGCGTCTTCCCCACATTGCCAGTTGAGGTTCAACAGAGAGCAGTCTCCACGCTTAGAAGTATAGCACATCTAGAGCAGACTACTCTGGAAGAGCCAGCCAAAGTCAGGCATAAGGGTCGGCCTCAAGGAGCTCTGAACTTTGCCACCAAAAGACAGCCGTCATCATGGGAGTACACTGACCAACAGATGGACGGAACACCTCCGAAAAAGCAAAAAGGAAGACCACCGAAGACGGGCCTACCCTTACCATGTGGTGCCACGTCATTGATCAAGAACCCGTGGCGATATCGTGGCCAGATCCCCAAGTGTATGTTCTCACACGTTGGAGGATGGTATGAGATAGAGCCTGATGGAAACTGCGGGTACAAAGCAATTGCGCATGGTCTGGGCTTAGGGGAAGATCAGTGAGCTTTTGTTCGACGTACCATGATCGCTACGTTGAGAAAAGAGTATGAGCTACTCGCGCCACTTTGGGTGTCTACGATGACACTTGAGGAAATGGAGGCAAAGCTTGATTGGTTTCCCTCGCCGAACAGGCCGGCCCCACTGGAGACGTGGTTGGAGCTCCCGGATATGGGATGTTTGGTGGCAATGGCATTCACATGTGTGTTCGTTACCGTCGTGGGTGGCGTGGGGACGACATACCTGCCTATGAAGGGGGCGACAAACGAAGCATTGACTGGCGAGTTTCTGAAGACAGTATGCATTTGTCATGTCGCGAAAGAGCAACATTTTATTGTGGTACGTTAATACAATCACATTTGTTTATACTATCTTGTGTTAAAGCATATGTATGATGCATTGATTTTGATGTAGATTGGGCTGGCCAAAATTTCGCCCTTGCCTCCTATTTACTCGGGGTGGCTGTATCATCATGACCCATGTGCAGGTGATTACGTAGATCAATGGCTATTAGACCGTTCAATGGAGTACGAACCAGACAAGGCCGAACCGAAGACAAAACAAAAGAAGAAGGTCAAAACAGTCGATTTATGTAATGAATGATATGTATGTATTATGATGCAATGAGTTCGACATTTCTATTCGAACATTTATTTGGGTTTCCTTCGTCGTTTTTTTAGTGTGTATTCACAAACAATCCATAAAAAACATTCAAATAGAAGTGATAGCAATCATTGTTGGCATAATCCAAACAACTTCAACAAAACATTCAAACTCAAGTCATAACATTCAAACTTCAACAAAAAACATTCAAACTTCAACAAAACATTCAAATCCAAAGTCTAATGCTCAAATGACAAAGCAGCCAAGTTCAATGGTTCGAAAGGAAGGGATATATTTGCTCCAATGATTGCCGTAACGCCTCGGCTAGGTCTTCGCATTGGTCATCTCCATGGTGGTGATCGCGATATGGATCCAGCCGTCTGTAGCAACTATCGAGGCACTGCACGCAAGATAAGTGGATACGATTAATAAACAGATTGTACCAAAAAATAAACAAGATATAATTACATGATTACTTACCTGCTGCTGAGTGTAACGATCCTCTTGAGGGAGGATGAATGGATGTGTATGTTGTAGGTACCACTGCATGTAATCATCGCTACACTCGTGGGATTGGCGGACTGGAGGACCCATGGCTTGTAGGCTAATGGAATGTTCATTGCGGGCATTCCATGCATGTAAGGATCTATCGTATTCCACCGTGTAACTACTGATCTTCATGCCCCTCCATGCCTTAATTGGAACAATCGGTGGTCTTGGACATTGTTGTGCACGCCCAAACTGCCTAGCTACTCGATCCGGCATGTAAGGCATAGTGACCCACAAACAGGATATGACTCCATGCAATCGCGATGAAGCAAACATCCCATTGTTGAAGTCAATTGAGCCGTACGGCATCCACTCAACCTAAACAAAATTGAATTTCAAACAACTTATCATGCATATATATTTTAACATACTAGATAAGGACCGTATATGCACTTACACTCTCAGTACGCATGTGGACATGACCCGCGCATCCTTCCTTGTGCACTCGCCCAAGCTGCGGTACACGTGTGTAAGAACACCAGTACCCCATGCATAGTTCGTGACTTTTGTGAGATCAGTCACGAACGGAGTGTAATACACGGGCAACCGATGTTGAGACTTGTCAGGAAAGAGGACAGACCCCACCAAGTACAGCAATAACCCAGCCGCCTGCTTCTTGTTAGTCAACACCTGGAAATGAGTCTTAAAATCTCCCGCATGCACGTTACCGGCGACGATAGCATCATCCTCCAGCTCAAAAAACTCATGCGCCTGCTCCATCAACGCCTTCTTCAAATCATTGCGTGAGAGCTGCTCGTGCCATTTCTTCGGGGGACCCATGTCTTGCCCTTGTATTTGCAGCCCAAGGATCATCCACACATCATGGAGAGTTATAGTCATCTCTCCCCATGGCATGTGGAATGAGTTGGTTTCCGGTTGCCAACGCTCGACGAAGGCACCGATCAACGTCTCATCCACATGCTCGTGCATGATGTCTGATAGATGACATAGCCCGGACGCAGACGCCATGCTACCCCACGCATCTTCCAACGTGCAACGCCATGAGCGTAACTGCTTCCCTCGTTGCTGGAACCTCAAGGGTGGCACCGTCTGTATATGAACATAATTAAGTAATCCTTCGGACTTATTCAAATCAAGATTAATAATTAAAAAAAATACAATTACATGTAACTTACAACGCGCTGGTAGAGGAGGTACGCCACGTGGTTCACAAAACTCTTTAGGAGTTCAGGGCTCTCCGGACCTCCAGGAACGCTCACCACCAGTTCAGGGTCGTATCTCACATTCTTCTTTGATCGAGGTGGTTTTGCCCGCGAAGAAGAGGCTTCCTGAGGCTCTTCGTCCCCGCCCGAAGCGTCATCTCTTGGGATCCAGGCATTGCTGGACTGGTCCTGAGTCCCCCATGTATTTGCTTGATCCTGCATTTATTAAATTGATCATATGCAATAAGAATTTGTAAACAAATGCATGTTATACTAAATGTACTTACCATTGGCTGATGATAGGGAGCGTTCGGGTACAATGTCGGGTTCTCCCACGGGTTGTCCTGTTCATCAACCCCCTGATAATAATCCCTCGGGATACGATGAGGGCTCACGTGCGGCAGGAGTACCGGAGGACTAAAATTCCGCCCGTAGTAGTTATTCTGATCTATTGTATCAGAATAACCATGCAGCGGACTCCCCTGATAGTCCCGGTAGTTGTGAAGAGGCTCAGACTCTGCCCTACCTCCATGAGAAGAAGGAACCACCATCAAGCTCTGAACTCCTATCATTTCAGCGACCCCACTACTGCTACCGGCTCCAGTCTGGTATGCGCCACTACTGCTACCGGCTCCAGTCTGGTATGCGCTACTACTGCTACCGGCTCTAGTCTAGTATGCGTCGGTCTCATCATCTCGGTAGCAGACATTCCTCCGTTGCCGCCTAAACCTGTCGACCTCTTCACCAGTCCTATAGGACTGTTCACGTACAAGGTTGCGGCGTATCCGACGTTCAGTTTTGTCCCCATGCTCCATCTGCGGTTACATATCCAGACATTTTATTACCCAAAAAATTTACAGCCAACAACTCGGTCAACAACTCGGCCGAGTTTTCGACCGAGTTGTTCACAGTAAACCAGAAGCCCAGATGCAGAGAATTCACACGTTACGTGTGAACTAACGTCACACGTAACGTGTGGTGCACATTCACACGTTACGTGTGAATGTGCACATTTCAATTTGCCGGGGAGTCGCCAGCGGCACTCCGACGACTCTCCGGCCGTCTTCTCCGACGAGCATTCACAATTCCGGTGAGTTTTTTTCATCAAAATATACATGCAATTCATCCAAAATTCCACAATTTTTACAAATCTATCAATACTATCACTTCCACTTCCATATTTTCACACAAAATTCAACATAAATCCTCATGCAAACAATAACTTCAAAATTACCCAAAAAATCAAAAACAACCACAAAACCTTCCCCAAAGCATAGATCTACCACCCTAAACATCAAAATAACATAGATCTACAATATGGATCTACAATTCCTAACCAATAACTTCAAATCTAACAAAACAAATCAAACAACGACGAGTAATAACTAACCTTTCAAAGATCTTGAACGTAACGCGCGGAGTCGATCGATTCGTCACGAGGAGAGCAAAGAGACGCGTAACGAGGAGAGCAACAAGAATTGCGGCTTCGAATGAATGAAGGAGGAGAGCAAGATCTGGCTTTTAAAGCCAGATCCATGTCACACGTTACGTGTGGAATGTACACACACGTAACGTGTGGATGTGTCCCACGCGTAACGTGTGGGACAGTCTCACACGTTACGTGTGGGGCTTGAACAGGTGCCTTCCTGCGCGTATCGCGGGAAGCCTATTCCCACGTTACGCGCGAGCCCTATGCGCCAAAAGGCAAAAATGCCTATGCGCCGAATAGTATGACCCTATCTTTAACTAGTAGATTAGGTTCAAGTGTATATATTATTTTTAATGTAAATAGTAGGTTGTATTTGAAAAGTTATAATTATTTTGCATATAATTTCCACAATTTTATTATACATGTTTATTTTGCATATAATTTGTAAAACTATTTTATATGCTATTGGAAAGTTAGAATTGGACCCAAAAAAACATGAATACTTAAAATACTTTGAATTATAAATATGATATTTTATATATTATTGAAAAGTTATGATTATACATGTTTATTATACTAAACCCATACATGTTAATTAATTGTAGTGTATGTACATTTACTCAAATAAAAGTTAATATCACAAATATAATTTGTAAAAGTTAAAGCCGTTCAATTGTGATTTTTTAAAGCCATAAATAGTTGTATTTTTTAAAGCAATAAACAATTGTATTTTTTAAATAATGTTTGTTTTGCATATAATTTCCACAATTTATTATACATGTTTATTTTGCATATAATTTGTAAAATTATTTTATATGTTATTGGAAAGTTAGAATTGGACAAAAAAAAAGCATGAATATTTAAAGTACTTTGAATTATAAATATGATATTTTATATAATATTGAAAAGTTATGATTATACATGTTTATTATACTAAACCCATACATGTTAGTTGTAGTGTATGTACATTTACTCAAATAAAAGTTAATATAACAAATATAATTTACAAAAGTTAAAGCCGTTCAATTGTATTTTTTAAAGCCATAAACAATTGTATTTTTAAAGCAATAAACAATTGTATTTTTTAAATAATGTTTGTTTTGCATATAATTTCCACAATTTTATTATACATGTTTATTTTGCATATAATTTGTAAAATTATTTTATATGTTATTGGAAAGTTAGAATTGGACAAAAAAAACATGAATATTTAAAATACTTTGAATTATAAATATGATATTTTATATATTATTGAAAAGTTATGATTATACATGTTTATTATACTAAACCCATACATGTTAATTGTAGTGTATGTACATTTACTCAAATACCTTAGTGTGGTTTGTTATTACTGTAAATATATTAGCGTTATTACTGAAATAAGTTGTTGCATCATTATATATTTTGTGTTATCGCATAAATTGATTTAAAATATCTGGAAATAGTGGCAGGATTTTACTTCCTACTTCGAGACGGATTACATGTGGCCGGATCGTCAGTCCATGTTAGACTGGGCACGTGAACAAGGAACTAGACTTAACATAGTGTTGATTATCCAAAAATCATGGGAGCGAAAAGTCATATTGGCGTGCGAGAAGTCGGGAAGCTATCGGCCATTCAAGGATGTATTGATACGAAAGACGCGTACAAAGAAGAGCAATTGTCCATTCGTGTTGAACGGGGTGATGCAAAAGGACTGGTCATGGATGTTGTATGTTGTATACGGTACACACGATCATGATCTTGCGACGAGCTTGGAGGGTCATGCCTATGTCGGACGCCTGACTAAGGAACAAAAGAGGCAGGTCGTGACATTGACGAAAGTGTTCACAAAGCCGAAGATGATTATGGCCTTCTTACGACAAATGTATAACATGGTCTTTACGTCGAGGAAGCAAATCTACAACATCCGGCAGCAGTTTCACGCTGAAGAGATGGATGGTATGACTGTAACCCAGTACACCCTCTCATATTTATTGAGCTTCGGTTACTATGTCAATCCTCGAAGGCTACCTGGACATGACGATGTGTGTTTTGGGGCGAAAAGATCGATCAACCTAAATCGCCTTAGACGGGATAACGAGTCGATCGAATAGAATACGATAAATCCAAACCAAATGAACAATCAACTACGTATGAAATAGAAGCAAGACTATGTGATGATATATTGATTTTATGATGATGAGTATAAGACAGAGTATGGCTTATCCTGTAGATGCAAAGGTCGAATCTTGTTTGACCGGCTAATCTAGCGTTCGATCCTTGGTGGTCGAGTGTTATTGCTAAAAGAATTAAACGAGAACAAGTAAGTTTTAGCTTCTTGAAGGTTGAGATAATGAGTGTTGCAGTGTCTTACGTCGATGTCCTCTCCTTAGCCTCTTCGTGCCATATTTATGGGATCTTCCTCTTTACCGGTTTTGTTACCGTTTTCGTGAGATCCTTCCTTTAATTTCCGAGAATAATCTTCGGGATCTTCTTATTAATGAAGCCTCTAATCTTGCCCTTGAATTGGCTGTCGTTGCTAAAGATCAAGCAGTTTATTGCTTGGGCGAAATTCTCGGGATCGGTCGGGTCTGTGCATTGATGAGCGTCCGACGCCTCTCTTCAAAACTCCTTGGCCCATTTCTTCAGGCGAGGCGGCCCAATCTATTTGACTCGGCTTATCGGAGCATTCTCGGCCCAATAATGTGGTTCAAGACTTGTTTTGGGCTCACCCTCATTCCATTCATCTGTTGAGCTTGTTCCCTTACGTCGTCATCATGGATTTGACATACAAGACAAACAAGTTAGTAGTTCCGACATTACAAATTTTGAGCAATTTTACTCATTATTGTAGCATGGTTAGAGTCGTTTTAATACTTTCTTATAGAATGATTATAGGTACAAGTTGCCCCTAGTTGAGATCGTCGGCTTTACGTGCACAGGACATACCTTCAACGTTGCATATTCGTTCATGGCACATGAGAACGTCGACCACTACGAATGGACACTCAGAGAGTTGGCACACTTGTTCGCTCAAGTCGGCAAGAGGCCAACGACTATAGTCACGGATAAAGATTTGGCTGAGGTCAAAGCTCTAGGCCATGTATTCCCCGATGCCCAACATCTATTGTGTTGGGTACATATACTGCACAATTGCAAGGCTTTTGTCCTCAGCGTGACGCATAATGACGGTCTAGCAAATGGATTCATGAAAGTGTGTCGGTTACTATTCAACTCGAACTCTGAGTATACATACTACGTGCGCCTCCGTGAGATGCAAGAGGAAACCTACACTGGTTTTATGAGTTACCTTATGACTACGTGACTTGGGCCTTATAGAGAACGTATCGTCAGAGCCTGGACTGATATCAAACTTCATTTAATCACAAGGACCACGAACAAGTAAAGCGGTTTAAGTTTATTGTGTATTTGTAGTTAGTGTATCAATGTGTTTATTTATAAAATATTCTTCATGTGTCTGCAGAGTTAAGGGGGCGCACTCTGTGCTTAAAGATTGGATTGAAAGAAAACTCGTATTAGGTTTCAACACACTAGCACATAAGATCCATCAACTCATAGTAGACCAGGCTAGTGTAGTGAGAGGACACATGGAAATGGATCGTAATACGATCCCAACCGCAGTGTTGAAGCTACGAGCACCTTACGAGGATCTGTTTAGCCTGCTAGTGAACAGAGTGTCGAAAATGTGTTTGGACACAATGTTGGGCATGATAGATAGAATCTTGGACCCGAAATATAAATTCGATATCTCTGTTTGCAATGACGGTTGGTGGAGGGTGGTCAGAGGGCTTCCATGCAGACATGATTTGTTCGAAGCGATGGCAAACAGCACCCCTATCCGGCCTAATCAACCAAGAATTTTGGAATGAGCTAATCGCGGCGGATAACGGAGCAGAGTGGTATAGGTTGGCAGCTCGCAGCGGCCTCCTTGGACTTTTGAATCTGAAGTACAAGGGGATGGACAGTGCACTCATTTCAGCCTTCGTGGAGCGATAGCACCCGAAAACAAACAGTTTTCACTTTCAGTGGTGAAATTACCATTATACTCCACGATGTCTTTCAGATCCTGAAAATGTCAATCCAGGGTCGTGTTGTACATACACCATTGGATGATGTCGAAATAATTATAGATATCAACTCAAGGATGAACATTCCATTACAAGAGGTAAAAACGACAAAGACGTCATCTGGTTTTAATTGCAAATGGCTGAATGGCATTTTGACGACGATGGGAAAATCCGGCAGTGTTATAGCCTCTGGGTTTTTAGCCGTTTTGCTTGGCAACACGTTGTTTCCCGGCAAGGCGGAGAACAAAATCAAGCTACAATTATTTCAGTTGCTATGGGATCACGATGCCACATGGCAATATGCATGGGATGCAGCTATGTTTGCCTACTTGTATAGACAGCTCGACATGGCAAGCCGTGCAAATGCCGCTCAAATTTCTGGTTGCCTTTTGCTCCTTCATGTAAGGATCCAAAACTCTTTCGTTTATTGTCATCTCAAATAATTATTTCCCCAAGTTCACTTGCCTAAAGTTTGCTTATTTTCGTGTAGGACTGGATTTGGAGCTACTTTCCAAAGTTTAGGGGCCACTTAAATCTGTCTCAAAACGACCCGAGAAATGAGGGCCCACGGGCGGCCCACGTCGATCCTCGATCGCCGAAAGAAGATTGTAGCAACAGGGTCAAGGAAATGAGGCTTTCACTGGACTTATTACGACCTGACGAGGTACTACAATTTCTCTAACGAGAAGATAATTTCATTATTCATTTTACATGGATGTCGTGGGACAATGTTCAACAACGACACTACCGCACATCGACGTACAGAGGAACTCTGAAGTGCATGAAATTCAGTGAACCTTACATGCTTGATCGAGTGACTCGTCAGTTCGGTAAGGTTCAACCGATTCCCATTGACCCGATTCGCCCCAAGAGTAAAACCAGAAAGCTGACGCTCAAGAGTTACGAGGCGGTGTTCTTTCCCACGAACGACCGTTGGGATGAATTGCCCAACTACCAATCCCCGATTCTGACGCTACCCAATTGTACCACAAGCACGCATACGGTGGATGGCTACGTTTCATGGTTGCAACGTCTTTCCCATCCTTACATGTATGCGGATTCCAAGAGTGTGATGGAAAACGAATGTCCCATGCCCGCATACATAGAATCTATTATCAAAATTAACCATATATAAGGGATAGTCAACGAGACCATGTGCCAGTTGGATACAATGCCGGACTTGAATATCGCAAAAGTGGCGCTTCAACGGATCCATGCGCTTGTGAATGTCCAACCGGTTGAAGCTCCGGTTGCAGAGGCTGCTAAACCAGAAGGATATGTCCCAGTTCGCGAAACACAATACGAGGAGCACGGGACACAATATGGGTCATCCACAGGTCCAAGTACAAGTGAAGGGTATCAAGGTCCATACTTCGGCCAAGGATTTGGGCAAGGATACCAAGTCCCACCGTCGGCTGGAGGTCCAAGCTTTGGGCAAGCATTCCAAGGCCCACCGTTTGCACCGGCGACAGGAGGTCCAAGCTATGGGCAAGCATTCCAAGGCCCATCGTTCGCACCAGCGACGGGAGGTCCAAGCTATGGGCAAGGACACCAAGGGCCACCGTTCAGAGTGCCGACAGGGTTCGGGGGGTAGTACGGGGGAACGAGTGAATTCATGAATTTACTTGGGTCTGTCCAAGAGTACCGACAGTACGGGGAATGGTATCATCCACCGTACGGGACAGGTTATGGGCAAGGGTATGAGGGGCCGTAAGAGAGGGGAAATGAGGGAAACAATTACAAATATCTTTTGTATTACCTCAATCCAAATTTTATTGACTTTAGTTCAATTAATATTTTCCTTTTCTTTTTATTTTCTATGATTTAAATTTATTTGATATGTTAGTATATAAATTGAAAATTTAACTCCAACCCTCGTACAAACCCGCTAATCTTTTTATCGATATAATTTATATTTAAAAATTCAGCTGCATAAATTTTATTATATTTTTCAAAAAATCACATGAACACCCATAACAATAATACCCAAAATTATAATTTGAATTATTTTACATACAAAATTAACTAAGACCTTACAAAACCGTTGTTTTTTATTAAAAAAAACAAATTCAAGTAACGGTGTTTCGAGAATCACCGTTGCTATAAAAAAAAGCAACAGTGTTTCTCACCGTTGCTTGAATTTGTTTTTTTTTTAATTGCCGTTTTTAAAAAAAATAAACATTAATGGTGTCTCTCACCGTTGTTATATAAAAAAAAAGCAACGGTTTTTCTCACCGTTCGAATCAGCATTTGGACACAATTTTCAACCCGGTGAAAGTAGTAATTCCCTAAACTTAATCTTGATTACCATCAAAGTTAATATTTTAACATGTGATTTAGTATGCAACGGTTAAAACAACTATTATTTAACATAATTTAAAAATTAATATGACTCTACGTGTGTATATAATGTTATGTTGCAAAATAGAATTAAATACAAGCCAATCAAAATATCTCTACATACTAAATTTAAGAAATATTTGCTAAACCAAAATTTGATATTTGTTAAAACAAGATATTGCACTTAAGCGTAGGGAATCCAATCTCAATACTTCATTTATATAAATATCAATATTTTGTATTTGTTATCACATATTTATTAAATAACGAGATTTGTAAAGCATCAAACATTCTCAAAACTCTAATTTATTTTGTACTCTCATTTTAACTATATAATGGATTGTCATATCATGTTTTCGAATTGTGGAATAATTGATATAAATTCAAACTTAAAGAAAGACTAAAAGTCCCTTATACTTTATTATATTTATTATAATAAAAAATATTATCAGTTAAAAGTACATGTTGTTTACTAAGTAAATGTCCTCCTGTAACTAACATATGTTTTTCGATATGTACATACGTTTAAATTTAATTAAGAATAAATTTTGATATTATTTTAAACTTTTATTACTTTTATATTTCTACACTATTTATCTATATATCTATTTATTTATATATACTAAATAAAAAAAACCTTTCTATTTTGATTAATACTATTATGTAATAACAATTTGTATTTATATAAAAGATGATTTTCTAAAGATTTCCCATGGAAAAAAAATTATTACTCCATCTTTTTCTAAAATAATTAAATGTGATTTCCATTTAACATTTAACTTTATTTTGATATATACTACGAGCACTAATTTATGAAAATTAATCATTTTTTAGTACCATTAAACATGGCTTCAAAAATTCAAGTTATATTATTCAAAGTATATAATAAACTCAATCCCGTGACAAGCACGAGCACTATGCTAGTATAATCTACGGAGTATATCATTAAACCAAAAAGTTTAAATTAGGTAAAAAGATTTAGAGGCGAATAACACTACTAGTGGCCTGCTTTTGATAACCAAACCATCTCGTCACACACTCAACGGAGTCAACGCCGATGGCGAAGGCGTGCGAGGGGCCGAAATGGTCTGTCGACGCTCTTTACGCTGCCTTGTTCCTGGTGGTGCTCTATCTCTCTCTTTCCCTCCTCCATTTTCAAGTTCCCCACCACCTAACAATTAATCACGGCCGTGTCACCACCAAGAAAATCCCCAATTTACCCCTTCGTTTCAGATCCGATGGTACCTTCAAGATCCTCCAGGTCTTTATTCTTCAGCTTCCGATGTTTCTTCTATCTGTATGCTTTTGACAAAATCTCGTACAATTTCTTCGTTTTTTCGATCTAATTTTGAATGTTTCTTCTCAGGTGGCTGATATGCATTTCGGTAACGGAATCACGACCAGTTGTAGAGACGTATCGAGGTCTCAGTTCAAGCACTGTTCAGATCTCAACACTACGCGTTTTGTTCGGAGGCTGATTGAAGCTGAGAAGCCCGATTTTCTGGCTTTTACCGGTCTGTAAAGGAATCATCATCTATTCTTGTTGCGCTTTTATGATACTGAGATTTTAACTGGTATCATACTTTACATTTGATACTTTTCCTGAAGAAGCAAATCTGGTTGAAAAAGGAAAAATTCTTTTGCTGCCTGAGTATTTCCTTTTCCTACATTGATTTTGTCATTGTTGCTCTATTAATTGTTTCAACAGATAATAAACATTTTACAGTTTTGTACGTAATTTCATCTGTTTTTTTCATCTTTAGTTTTTACTTATATATTAATACTTCGAATCTTCGATATAATGCTTTAGCCTGAGAACTATTTTCTCCTGTAATGATGAATATATACATAAAAATGTCTCTAGCATCCTCAGTAAAGGATATTAATTTGGATTGGTTTTGCCTGTTCTGATGAGGAACTTGTGAACTCTTCCTATTCTTGGACAGTAATTAGATTATATCTATTAGCCATCAGTTGCTCAAATGATGTTGAACAAATGTATAGGGTGCTGTGGTTTCATGTATCTCTTACTCCCTTTCATGTGATTGATAATTAAATTGGCTGTCTTGAGCTTGCAAAATATTGTTGCCTCACTTTAACTTTAGAAGTGAATTATCGTTTTCCAGTGAAGTTTTGGGCTAGTACTTTATGTATTTTTTTGGTTCTGCATATCCAGCATCTTTTCCTCCTCTTTGCAAAATTGTCAGGCAGTCATAGGTAGAGAGTATTTAAGATGTCAGAATTTGAGAAAAAATGTTCAGCACTTTTCTTCTTCTTTCTCTCCAGTTACTGAAGGAATAAATCGTGTCCAAAGTTACCAAGGGACTTTTCGTAAATGATTTGTAATAATAGGGCAATGCTCTATCTAGAGACATGAGTACTCCTCCGTACAAAATCTGGAGAAAAGTATGTGCACTTACCAACATTATTCATACCCTGAAATATAAAAGGATTTTTTGTGCACCTTGGAAGAGGAAATGTTGAAGTTCCGTGCTGCAATATTGCCAATAAAGTAGTAGTTTTCCTTATTCATATATTTGATGATGGATATTTGAGCAACTGATGATGTTTGATGTTGGATCATTTGCATTTGATTAATTTTTGATAATTATGTGATATTTGAGAAGATGATCTTCTGCTGTGCACTGCTTACCAGGAGATAATATATTTGGCCCAAGTGCTTCGGACGCTGCCGAATCATTAATTAGAGCCTTTTGTCCAGCCACAGAATCTGGGCTTCCATGGGCCGCTATTTTGGGGAATCATGATCAAGAATCAACTATGACACGTCAAGAATTGATGTCTTTTATAGAACTCATGGATTATTCAGTTTCACAGACTTATCCATCAGTTCAAGACCCTTCTTTTCCTGGAAAGGAACTACACCTGACCAATATTGATGGATTTGGAAATTATGATCTCACAGTAAGAGGTGCCTTTGGCTCTCAATTGGTCAATAGCAGTGTCCTCCAGCTCTTTTTTCTTGATAGTGGAGACAGAGCTACAGTGGAAGGTAAGCGTACGTATGGATGGATTAAGCCATCTCAACTTCGCTGGCTGCATACTGTTTCCCAAGAACTCCAGGTACCATTATTTTGATGCCTCTGTTTTTCTTGCTTTTTTCTTTCTTGCACTTCATGATATTATGTCTGTAGTTAGATAAGATGTACCTCAATATGCTGTCTGCAAGGGAATTTCTATTTGGATTTGAAGGACCAGGATCTGGAATTCATGATCCTGTTGGTCTTTCTAAAAGCTAAACAGAAAGGAAAAAATGAATTTCTGGGATTTTAATGAATGAGGGGCCATTCAAGATCTTACTCCTCTTTTCTGTCCTATTTAAGAACAAGCCCATTGTTTCTGATTTTGTAAATTCTTTCAATTCATTGAAGGAGGGCATAAATGCTGCCCTTAGGTTGATGGAATTACTTTTAGTAATTATCATTTTAGGCAAATTTCTAAGCAAATCCAATCAGTACGCTATCAATTACATGTTATTTACTTATTTTGGTCTCCAAGTCCTTGGTGTATTATACTTGGCCCTAAATAAACCCATAAGAAGAATGTTATTTGGTCAGAGCCCTGCTTACACTCCCCATATTCAACACTACCCTGATTGAATTTTCATCTAAATTTGATGTCAAGTGCATTTCATCATAACCATAATAATGCATTTTCTCTATACATGCACACCCCTGCAATTCTAACATCCGTTCTTTTGTTCCAACTTCTGCAACATACTAACAGGTAACATACTAAACAGGATAAAAATCAGGTCAACAAAGATCCTTATAAAGATGTTCCTCCTGCTATGGTGTTCTTCCACATTCCAGTCCCAGAAGTCTGGCATCTCTACTACCAAAACATAGTCGGGCAGTTCCAAGAGGCGGTAGCCTGTTCGTCTATAAACTCTGGAGTCCTAGAGACACTGCTTTCAACTGGTATCGTTAAAGCCGTCTTCATGGGTCATGACCACAACAACGACTTCTGTGGAAGCCTAAGAGGGATACAGTTCTGCTATGGTGGGGGAGCGGGGTACCATGGCTATGGAAAACAAGGCTGGCCAAGGAGAGCAAGAGTTATACTTGCTGAACTCTCGAAAGGGGAAACATCGTGGATGGGAGTCGGGAGGATCAGGACGTGGAAGAGATTGGATGATGAGATGCTAAGCAAGATCGATGAACAAGTTCTATGGGAACAACCGCACTCACGTAGTGACTCTTGTTAAGCTGCTTGGCTACCTTTAGGTTTCTGTTGCTTTTGGTTGTTGTTGTTGTAGCTATCTCTATAGATTTTGTATTGAGGATGGCTTTTTTCCACGCAGTTAGTAGTTCTATAACTGTATAGATAGCTGTAGAGTTTGCTCAAATGGCTCTGTTGTATGATTTAACTAGCTTTTGTTATCACTTTTCAGGGATGTTTCTCTCTTTTCACGCACTGAGCCGAGGTAGATTACTTGTAGCATCATTTCACAAACTACTCTTTTGTGGTAAATCTTCGGCGAAAAATCGCGCACGTCTTTTTTTTTCGCCTCGCACTCCCCTACACTAATTGCCGCCCAGAAAACCCGAGTTTCTTGGGCGGCACGAATTGCCGTCCATGATGGGTTCAGTTCTGGGTTTATTTTTAAAAATAAATTAAAATGTGTTTTAAAAAATCGGTTCATTAAAACCGGGGTTGTGGGCTGCAACAAGTGCCGCCCAAGAAACTGGTTCAGTGAACCGGGTTTTTTGGGGGGACAGGGTTCATGGGCGGCAAGACGTGCCGCCCAGTTTACTTTAAAAAGAGAGTCATGGATGGCACTAGGTGCAGCCCAGGGAGTATACGTTTCACTCCCAACGGTAAATGTGGGCTGCACATAGGGCCGCCCAGGACAGGTGTAGCCGACAATATATATTGGGGATGGTGGTATTGTATTGTATCAAAATCTTGAAACTCATTTTCATAAAAAATGTCGTCGTCAAGCGATTCTGGATGGAGGGGGTTGTCGGAGTCGTCTTCGAGCGTGCACACATCTGTAGATGATGAGGGTGATTTGCAGGCGCCAATTTCTCCCGAGTACTTCAAGGTATGTAATATTGTAATTTTTATTGTATAAAATAATTAGATCTTAAATGTACTTAGTCTTTGAACTGTTTTGAAATATGTTTAATTTTTTGATATTAGTTTGTAGAAATTTAATTATTAATTAGTCTCTAATATAATAATTTTTGTATATAAATAGGGTGATTCTAGTGATGATGAATTTGTAGCAATCGACTTCTCATCCCATTTTACTACTACTGAGATATTTCCTAGTAAGGAAGGATTGAAAGATTGGGTGCAAAGGATAGGTTTTAGTCTTTTTATGGTGATCACTACTAAATCATCAAAGCCTAAAAAGATTATATTTCATTGTGAGAGATCCGGGTTACCTAGGTCCGGCAAGAAGAAGGTGTTAATCGATGGTAAAAAGGTCAGCCCGATACGAGTGAATAAAACTAGGTCAAAAAAGAAGGGTTGTCCCTTTTTGCTGCATGGTACTTTTAGGGAATGAAATGCTATTAGAGATCATGGGTGGACCATATCGGTTGTTAGTGGATCCCATAACCATATGCTTTCGAGCACCTTGATCGGCCATGCATATGCTTCCCGACTTACGAAGGAGCAGCGTAGGAAAGTGATGATTGATACTGTGGCGGGTGCAAGACCCAAGGTTATTTCTACACAGATTAGGAATGAATATACGGGTTCAACGATTTCGAGGAAGCAGGTGTACACTGTTAGGGCTAAGGAGAGGTTGAAATCCCTGGGCAATCTGAATGTGACACAATGGTCATTGGGATATTTGAATGAGAAAGGCTATTTGTTGGACACTACTACTAAGACGAGCAAAGATGGGAAGGAGGTTTTGGCGTGCTTGTTTATTTCTCATCCAAACGCTCGACATTTGTTGTGCATGTTCCCTAATGTCGTCATCATGGATTCGACATACAAAACCAACAGGTAAACCTTACTCTTTTTTGTATTATGTGTAGATAATGGTATTTTCTGCGTGTTTAAAGTATTTTTGTGTTGCATTTATAGGTACGGTATGCCTCTATTCCAGATTGTTGGGTTTACTTGCACCAACTACACATATTGCATTGCTCTTGTGTTCATGGAAAGGGAGACGACAAACCACTATGCATGGACGCTGAGACGATTGAAGTGGTTGTACGGGGAGAAAAATCCCGTATGCATCATGTCTGATCGAGAGCTAGGACTGATCAAGGCTGCCAAATTGGTGTTTCCGAAGGTTCGTCGTCACTTGTGTCAGGTCCATGTAGACCGTAATGTGAAGGCATATGCTAAGACGATGAAGATTGACGAGAAGAAATTCTCGGGAAGTGTTCGTCGGGTGATGAGGTCTCACACAAAGGAGGAGTACAGAGAGCGGCTTGCTCACTTTAAGGAGATATGGAGTGAAGGCTTGGTGAGATATGTGGAGCAAACTTGGTTTAATGAGCATAAGAAGAAGCTGGTTGCGGCATGGTGTGATGATGTTCTCCATTTTGCCACAAGAACATCAAACATGTAACTTTCATACAAACATTTGCAATCAAATTGGGTTATAAAATTTATTTAGTTAATTGTATACGAATATATTATTGTCAGGGTTGAGGGTCAGCATTCTATGCTTAAGGACATGATTGAGACATCCGTCGGAGGGTTCGACACAATTGTGCAGCACATCGACAACATGTTTGTTGATCAGCATCAGAAGATCCGATTTGAGATGACCAAGAACTGCACTGCCTTTCCCATGGAGATAGTGAATGGCCCTGAGTGGGTTAATGTGTTCTTCAAGCACATCCTTGAAAAGTGCTCTGAAAAATGCCTGAGAATGTTGTATGCCCAAGTTGTGTTAGCAAAGGAGGAAAAAATTGGGAACAAATGTGATGATTTTTGGTGGAGGTCCACACTAGGGCTGCCTTGCCCACACACAATTAAGGTCTACGTGGAGACGGGTTACCCGTTAGTGCCTGAAGAGGTTGATATTTTCTGGAAGCAGATCCGATGGGAAGGGGTGGATGCTAAGGATCTTGATGTCGATGATGGTGTTTCACTGACAGCGGACAATGTCACGGTGGATGACTTCGTTGAAGAGTACTTATGTGGGACAGTTGAGGGATTTGATTTGAAGAAGATGGCGGAAAAGTGGTGTGAGTCAAAGGACCCTACATCGTGCGATATTCAAGACCCGCCACGTGGTGAGACCAAGAAGGGGAGGCCTAGGATGAATGCGAGAAAAACCGGTACCAAGAGGAAAATGGGTTGGGACGAGCATGTGGATGCAAAAATGAAGAAGATGAAGGAGAAGCAGAAGATGAAGATGGAGGGTGAGGAGCTGGGAGTGGATGAGGAGGATGAGCTTGCAGAGAAAGAGACGACCAATGTGAAATCGTCTGTGGGATCAAAGGGATCGAAAGGATGCCCTTCTAGCGGACGACCTCACAGTGGAGTTTCAATAGCAAAGGGGAGTGCCACTAAACCTGCAAAGCCGAAATCTGCTTCAAGCAAGTCCAAGTCGGCTTCAAACAAGCCGGTCAAGTATCTCGGCTTCAACTGGGGACACGAGAATATTGATCATTTCATGCTCGCCTACATTTCTAGAGTTCAAAATGTCAAAGGTGATGGTCATTGTGGGTTCCGTTCTCTTGCCGTTTTGCTGTGTCGCCAAGAAGACGAGTACATTGATGTCCGGTTAGGGCTTTCGAAGCACGTCCAGGCACTTGGAGCCAACTACGTAGCGATGTTTGCGGAGGAAGCATTGACGTTGGAAGAATTTGTTAGGAAATTGAATTATATTCCTTCACCGTGCACGGCAAACTTCTGGTGTGTAATGTCTATTACTGGGTTGGCGTTTGCCACGGAACACCAAGTGGCTGTTGTTGTCTTATCATGGTTCGGACCGCACACATGTCTTCCATTGTGGCCCCCCCGGGTGCCGAGCCTCCGACAAAGGTTTATGCGATAGCACATGTAGGCAGGAGATACCATTACGTATCGGTACGTGGAGTCATACTCTCTCGTATTTACTTATTCTTTCATAATTTTTTTTATAACTGTATTGTTTACGTATACAGATTTGGCTTGTTAATGACCATTGTCCCATTCCACCGCCTCCAAGACAGTGGCGCATTTACAAGGATCCAAGTGTTGATGGATGGGATAGTCATGAGCGCTTTAAGGATAGGTTCAAGAATTATGTAGAGGAGCGAGCATATCATGGGCGACCTGACATACTTACCTAGGTTTTTTGGATTGTAATCGACTTTATATATGATATTGTATTTCCTTTTGTGTGAAAGTTTGATTGAGATTGATCGTATATTGTGTTTTGAATCATTTGTTTTTTCGAATTGAAAAAAATCGGGAAAATGCGATACGCGACAACAATATTATTAATCATTAACAAAAACACGTTCACGAAAACATTAAAGCGTACACTAGTTGTGGGCGGGTGCGTATTAATAGGGTAAAATATGACCGTTGTGGGCGGCACACAGTGCAGCCCAGTAGGGTTCACTGGGCGGCACACAGTGCAGCCCAGTAGGGTTCACTAGGCGGCACACAGTGCAGCCCAGTGTACTGTGTGCCGCCCAGAAGGGTACTTGTGAGATTCTGGATCCTTTGGACGGCACTGTGAGCCGCCTAGCCAGCTTTTTTACTATATATAAGGAGAACTTATATTGATAGATTCATGACATTCGTAGGAAACCAAACACTACAACAAATATGGCATCTTCCTCTGAATCATCAACAAACCCCCCACATCGGCTATGCGAGTGTAATTTGAAAGCCGTTGTCCGTACTTGGGATTTGCAGTGGAACTACAGAAGGAGGTATTGGGGATGCCCAAAAATACAGTGTTCATACAGGAAGTATATTGATCCTATGTACGAGGATAGAGCACACGCGGTTATTCGACAACAGTGGCGGGAAAAACAAGATCTTGTTAAGGAGAATCAAGATCTTGTTAAGCAAAATCAAGAACTTTTACAAGATCTGGATAAGATGCGTAGGTATAACCGCAATCTATATAATGATGTACATCGTATACTGCATTGATGTCGTATCTTTTGTAATGTTGTTTACGTATTATCAAACTTTGTAGGGAGCAAGCCATTTTATCAAAGCATAGATATGATATGCCGCGAACTTTTACCAGAGACTATCCTAATTTCTTCAAACGCAACTAGGCGATGTCATTTATATGTGATAAGCACTACTTTGTAGGGCTTAAGTAAGAGTCATTAGAGGTTTTATTGGTGCCATTCAGGTAGATTTAGACACATTCATGTGCATGGCGTGTGGGGGCGAAGTTTGGAGATTAACAGACCACGTGAAGCTGGAATTAAAAGGATGATGGGCCGAATTAAATAAAGGCCCAAAAGGAGGCTGGAGCCCACGTGAAGATGCCAGCGTGAATTGAATGTTGGAATGAAGATGGATTTGCTGCTTGATTTGCTGCCGAGCAGATGGAGTGGGCCAAGAAGAAGCAAGCTGGAGAAGGCCCAATTGGAGGAAGCGGCCCACGTGAAGGCTGAATTGGATGCCGCGCGCGTGAAGAAAAGCAACGGATGCGGATGATGACGGAGATGACGTCAGCGTGCTGATTGCAAATTGGAATTGGGTCGATGGAGAAGTTGGGCCGTGCTGGTGCTGAAGCTATTGTTGAGCTGGGCCGAACCGAGAAGCAGCTGCACGCGAGAGAAGGCGAGGATGAGCTGCTGGACGAGAAGATGGAGCGAAATTTCGGGATTAATTACCCGGATTTGATTTGCTTATTTTCGTTATTATTTTTATTATTGTTTTAATTATTATTTTTACACACTTTTTAGAATTAGGTTAAAACACTTTTAGTTAACCTAGTGGCGGGGAGAAAGTAGTTAGACCTAGTTTCATCCATCGTTCGTTCTAGAGTTTTGGAGTTTTTTTTGCTACAAACCTATGAAGAAATAAGCCTCCTTGGCTTAGTCAGACGCTGAAGCTTTCGTTTTGATTCAGTTGTGAGACTCTCATTCCTTATCTATTGCATGGTTTTTATCTTTCTCTTGCTTAAGTTGCTTATGATTGATATCGATAATCTCTATTTGGACGCATCTAGGGTTTGTTGTTATTGATTGATTGCTAGATTTAGATTGTTACTGGTTGAGCATATCTATTTCAGAGTAGCAACTGCATCGTACTAGTATCTGGTTGTGCTAGTCTTATGCAGAAGAGAACTTATTTACATTCTAGGATAAAAGCTGGTTGTTTTATGCTAGAATTGTATCCAACTATATTCTTATCCATAAGGCTGCTGTTAAACTGAATCTTGATAGTTTCATGGTTGTTTAATTAGTTAGTGCTAATAGTATCTGGTTGTGCTATTAGTTATATCTGAAAAGGATGGAATTTCCATTGCATGAGATTTTGAATGAGTATCTAGGATCAACTTGTCATACGAATTGTGGATGTTGTTTGACTATGTGTTTTTCCCCATCACTGATTTCATCATATTTTACTTTGTTTACTTTTGCATGCTTAGGTTACTAAAACTCACAAAACCCCCCCTTTGGTTACTTTGATTTGACATACAAATTGCATATTAAGATAGATCCGCCTCCCTGTGGATTTGATCCGTACTTACCTAGGACTATGATTTAAGGTTTGTTTGGATATTTTGCATAACAGTTTTTATAACGACGAAAACCTGTTATCAAATTGGCGTCGTTGCCGGGGAGGCAATAATCTATTTTGTGTGTCAACTATTGTGTGGACCTATCTTACGGTCCACACCCGTGCTATTGATTTTTGTTTTCCCTTTTTGATTTTGTTACAGAGATGGATAGATTTCCCCACTTCCATCAGGAGCCGCAATATGACCCATACTCATACACATACACTCCAGGGTGGAGAGATCACCCCAATTCGAGTTATGGGCACCAATATTATCCCCATTATGGTCATGATTACCAGGATTTTTACCCGGAACCACAGTCGTTCTATCAGCAGGGTACTCCACCGCAGTACTACCCAACCTACGAGCATAGCCCATCAGTGTCCAATCCAGATTATTATGTCTCATAGTCTATTGCGGATTTATCCCGGACCTTGGAGAATCAGATGGGGCACAATCCAAGTCCCTCCATGTCATTGGATGACATGTTTCGATCTTTCACTCAGAACATGATCCAACTTGAACAACAAACGAAGTCCAATATCCAGATCTTTGAGAGGCAGACGGAGCAAATGGTGCAAGCATTAAGCAGAATGGAGGCCATGACGTCGGCAGAACCACTATCTCACCCAGTGGTGCACCAGGAAGAGAATGTCTTCTCGATGACCCTACAAAGTACTGAGCAGCTGCATGTCGTCCCCTTAGCTGAAAGGGAAGAACAAATTTGTGAGTCGGGTGCAGAATGCAGCAAGATATTTGTAGAAGAGGACCAGAGACCGCGAGACGTATACCTCGACCTCGGTTCACCCACTAAGGAGATGGGTATTCCAGACGATATTTTGGACCGCGTTGTGCTTTCTGAAGAAGAGTATTTTTTGGGACTAGAGGAATTCAGCGACCAAGAGGAGGAGAGCCGCGATCGCGGAAACGATCCTGCAACGCTTGTTCCTCTCAAAAACGCCCTGGCAGCCCCCGACCCTCTTGAGGCTGCCTATGATGAGTATGTGCATCTCAACTCCTCTCCACTTGTCTCGCTGCACCCCGTCACACCCCTCCCTGAGGCAATACAAGATACTCGAAGGCTGAAGGATGACAAAGAGCTATATGAAACCTTCAGTATCTGCGAGGCAACCATTCCCTTGATCGAACTGGCAAATTGCATCCCTCGCTACACAGAGTTCTTAAGGACGCGGGCAATATAAAGAAGAAACCAAAGGGGAAGCACAAGAAGGAAGCCTTAATTCAGGTGGCAGATTTTTACATGTTGGATACAGGGCATGACATACATGCATCCCCTGAGATGTTGGGTAGACCGTTTCTGAAGATGGCAAGTGCATTCATAGATATAAACAGCGGTCCAACCATCAACAAGTACACAAGCAAGGGGGAAAGGCTCAATATGGAGCACACAAAGCGGCATCCCCCTGATCGATCTAAGCATGGGGGAGACGAGGAGAAGAAGGTCAAGATGGAGAAGTCGCTGAAGAAGAAGAATGGTCTAAGGTTCAAACTTTTCCATGATTGGTTCAGAAAGGAGGTATGGATTAAGAAGGTTCCCAAGGAACCTGACGATATGGATTGAGGTTGTTCGAGTAGTATGTCGAGCCACGACATTAACTAAGGCGCTTATCGGGAGGCAACCCGATGTTAGGTACTTTCTTTCCCCTTCCCTTAGTTTATTTTTTTTTGTTTTTTTTTTTGTTTTGTAGTTTTTGTAGTTCTGTGTCGAACTAACCTGCAGAAAGCGCGAAAAAGTGAAAAAGGAGTTCACGGCGACCGCCGCACTTTCTAAGGTTAAAAAAAAATTGAAAAAAATGGGCCCCGAAAAAACCTTAAACGGGGAGCAAAAAAAAAAAAAAAAAAAAAAAAAAAAAATTACCCAGCTGTTCAGATTCTCCACGGAGAGGTGCGCATCATGTTGCTAACGGAAGATTACATTCACCCTACTTTTACTTGGCAACGATGATGGCCATGCAGTCGACAGCTGGAGAGGTGATACACCAAGGCCCAACCACGATGACATTTGGGCCCATTTTTGAAGGCCATACAACCCCGTTCCCTTGATTGACCACTATTCACCAGAGTGGTTCCTTATGGTTGCATGGTAGGAGTTGATAGAGTTGAAGGTCGTGTAGCCCTGATTTCCTACATAACCACCACACTTCACAGTGGTTTCCTATGGTTGCACGGTATATGAAGGTTATAGTGTTGATGCAGAGATCCAGGACAATGAGCTTTCATGAGTACACCGCCAGCGACAAAGAAGTGTCCACGCCAACTCGGCAACGTTGTGAGTTATTTTTTGCTTTTCCCTGTGCTTTATTCTTTTGTCTTTCATTACATTGAGGACAATGCAATGTTTAAGCATGGGGTGGGGTTTTATACTTGCTACGCTGCTGAGGAGAAAAATGAAAAAAATGAAAAGAGCCAAAAAATTGAAAAAGGCTATCATAAAAATCCTGGAATAGGTCGAAAACCCGAAAGGGCGGCCTAGGTAATAAGCAGGTGGCTTGGACCAGCATTAGGCTGGGGTAATATGAGGTCAAGAGTGACGTGAGCTTATGTGAGTACATCTATTGGAAAATGAAATGAGTGGCTTGGTGAAAACCCGAAAGGGCGCCTTGGCAAAATGAGCGAAAAGAAGAAGAGTGATTTTAGCATTTCTCACTATTCTTGGCGAGGCGTCATAAGAAGAGGAGTCAAAGAAGGATTGTCGGGTAGGTCACTCTGGGAGACATAAGGAGCAATAGATGGAGGCTAGGATTAGAGGTTACTCACACTTTTGGATGTCCGGGTTAGCTTTGGGGAAGTACTCTACTTGCCCCTTAAGCTGTTGAGTTGTGGATGTGTTGTGAATGAGATTGGTGCCAGGAGCTTGGCATGGGTTAGGTGACTCTTAGTTGGAGGATATGCTTCCTGAGACCTTGGATGCTACATTGGAGGAGTAGACTCTTTATTAGTTTACTCGAGGACGAGCAAAGGTCTAAGCATGGGGTGATTTGATAAGCACTACTTTATAGGGCTTAAGTAAGAGTCATTAGAGGTTTTATTGGTGCCATTCGGGTAGATTTAGACACATTCATGAGCATGGCATGTGGGGGCGAAGTTTGGAGATTAACAGGCCACGTGAAGCTGGAATTAAAAGGATGATGGGTCGAATTAAATAAAGGCCCAAAAGGAGGCTGGAGCCCACGTGAAGATGCCAGCGTGAATTGAATGCTGGAATGAAGATGGATTTGCTGCTTGATTTGCTACCGAGCAGATGGAGTGGGCCGAGAAGAAGCAAGCTGGAGAGGGCCCAATTGGAGGAAGCGGCCCACGTGAAGGCTGAATTGGATGCCGCGCGCGTGAAGAAAAGCAGCGGATGCGGATGATGACGTCAGCGTGCTGATGATTGCAAATTGGAATTGGGTCGATGGAGAAGTTGGGCCGTGCTGGTGCTGAAGCTGTTGTTGAGCTGGGCCGAACCGAGAAGCAGCTGCACGCGAGAGAAGGCGAGGATGAGCTGCTGGACGAGAAGATGGAGCAAAATTTCGGGATTAATTACCCGGATTTGATTTGCTTATTTTCGTTATTATTTTTATTATTGTTTTAATTATTATTTTTACACACTTTTTAGAATTAGGTTAAAACACTTTTAGTTAACCTAGTGGCGGGGAGAAAGTAGTTAGACCTAGTTTCATCCATCGTTCGTTCTAGAGTTTTGGAGTTTTTTTTGCTACAAACCTATGAAGAACTAAGCCTCATTGGCTTAGTCAGACGCTGAAGCTTTCGTTTTGATTCAGTTGTGAGACTCTCATTCCTTATCTATTGCATGGTTTTTATCTTTCTCTTGCTTAAGTTGCTTATGATTGATATCGATAATCTCTATTTGGACGCATCTAGGGTTTGTTGTTATTGATTGATTGCTAGATTTAGATTGTTACTGGTTGAGCATATCTATTTCAGAGTAGCAACTGCATCGTACTAGTATCTGGTTGTGCTAGTCTTATGCAGAAGAGAACTGATTTACATTCTAGGATAAAAGCTGGTTGTTTTATGCTAGAATTGTATCCAACTATATTCTTATCCGTAAGGCTGCTGTTAAACTGAATCTTGATAGTTTCAGGGTTGTTTAATTAGTTAGTGCTAATAGTATCTGGTTGTGCTATTAGTTATATCTGAAAAGGAATTGGAATTTCCATTGCATGAGATTTTGAATGAGTATCTAGGATCAACTTGTCATACGAATTGTGGATGTTGTTTGACTAAGTGCTTTTCCCCATCACTGATTTCATCGTATTTTACTTTGTTTACTTTTGCATGCTTAGGTTACTAAAACTCACAAAACTCCCCTTTGGTTACTTTGGTTTGACATACAAATTGCATATTAAGATAGATCCGTCTCCCTGTGGATTTGACCCGTACTTACCTAGGACTACGGTTTAAGGTTTGTTTGGATATTTTGCATAGCAATTTTTAGAACGACGAAAACCTGTTATCAATATGCGAGTCAAGCGTCCTAGGACGAACCTCCTTGGGCCATGGTGTACATGCTGATCTGCTCTTTTTTCCTCGCTGCAGCACAGATAAAAACATGGGATCTTCAAATTTCGGTATTTATAGGATTTCAAGTTTTTCTGTGATGCAGCTAGGAGAATGAGCATATCAGCATGAACGTCGTGGTCCTAGGAGGTTCATCCCTGGGCTCTTGATTCGGTCAAGATGATAATGGCCACAGGGCAAGAGTTGTGTATGTCATTTGTTCCAGTGTGTATGTATTTTTTGTAGTGTGTAAGCCATCAGTGAATGTATATGTGTTTTTAGAATTTGTATGTGTTTTTAGTATGTGTATGTATTTTAAGAATATGCATGTGTTTTTTGAAATAACAGACGAAAATCCAAAAAACCAATAAACAAAGAACTCAAACTAGAAACGACGGAACAAATATCTAAAAACAACCAATAAAGCCAAAAGTCAAATTAGAAACGACGGAACAAATATCTAAATACAACCAATAAAGCCAAAAGTCATACTAGGAATTACTGGAATGTCAATCCCAATGTGAAATCGATAAAAACAACCAATAAACGGAACAAATCGATAAACCCAAAAAACCAATAAACAAAGAACTCAAACTAGAAACGACGGAACAAATTGCTAAAAACAACCAATAAAGCCAAAAGTCATACTACAAACTCTCCGTCTCACTATCCGATGACTCATCTAAATGTGGAGTAGAATCACTAGCCAAGGACACACCTACACCCGAATCCATGCCCGGTGCCCATACTGGAGGAACCATCGGCGTCGGCTGAGACGCTGTGTGCCGAGCTGATGCCTGCTGAGCTGTTGCACGCTCTTCCGCCATCCTAGATGATTCGGCTCTATCAAATATAGTAGAGTCTGCACTATATGCATGAGAAGGCATCTGTGAAGCCCGTACAAGCGGTGGAGCTACAGGAATGACGTCACTGAAAAGGATGTCATGCATATGCTGAAAGTGCTCCCTACACCCTAAACAACCTCCAGACATAAGCTCCTGAAGATAGGCCTTGCTCATCGCCACACGCTGCAAATGAAAACAAATATTTTAATTTAAAAACATAGACTTTCATAAAATAATTTAAAAGAATAAAATGGGATAAAAAACATACCCTTTGCAAGTTGATAGCCGGAGGTGGTCCTCTACTGATACGAGGCTGCACTGGTGCACTCGGACTCACGTAAGGATGCGACACCTGTAGATACCAGTCCAGGTACGCATCGTGGACATCCCAAGCCATCGTCGCAGGAGGACTCGTCAAGATGTGGGGGCAAAGATGATGCTCAAGCTGGTCCCACCTGTGCCAACGCGGGTCAAAGTGCAACTGGTATCGCCTCGTCCCCCTGAAATCATGAGGACGCACTGCAACCAGAGGCTCTATGATATCCATCGGCCTGCTCTGTCGATAACTGAACTGGCGTGTAAGCCGATCTGGCATGTATGGCTCCTCTACACCGAGAAAACGAATAGTCCCTCGATAAGTGGAGGACCTATGGGCACCTCGAAAATCAACCCTTCCTAAGGTCGCGGACCATGTCAGCATCATCCTCATCAAAGCTGTAGTCCGAATCTATCCCAAACAAATAGCCAAACAAAGCCTCACACTCCGCCAGCTCGCTATCATGACCGGTCCATGGTGACGTCATCTCAAATCCCTCGATCGGCAGCCCTAAAATCATCAGCATGTCATGTAGAGTAGGAGTTATCTCGCCCCAGGGAAAGTGGAAGGTGTTCGTCTCTGGATGCCATCTCTCAACGAATGCTGAAATGAGGCTGTGATCAGCATTGCCGAACTGCAAATCAAGTAAACCGGTCAACCCCGTCTGCTGCGCAATCCAAAACCAAGACCCCTCCACAGGGACCCCTCTAGGAATACGATCCCTCCAAAATGCAAACTGCGTAGGGCGTGTCTGGACCCTCAAACTCCTAACAACGTCCTCGGGTGGGTCCAACGACGCCTTCCTCCATATCAGCTTTGCAATGTGCGTATCAAAGTTCCTCAACAAAGAAGGAAGCTGCTCAACTGGCTCATGCGAAGATGGGGCCTGTGTGGCTGGCTCAGACTGAGACGGGGCCTGCTGAGATGGCTCATGATGTGGAGATGGGGCATGCTGAGATGGAGATGGGCCATACTGAGTCTCCTGATATGGCTCAATCGGAGATAGGGCCTGTGTGGCTGGCTCAGGCTGAGACGGGGCCTGCTGAGATGCCTCACGTGGAGATGGGGCATGCTGCTCATGAAACTTATATGAAAACTGCCATTCTGAACTTTAAAAATAAATGGTCATACGAAATAATGCAACCTCTTCCTAATATGAAATTATTTATTCATCTAGCTTTTCCTCTTTCAATTTCTTGAATATAAACCTCTTCCTGGTACTTGAGTGCTCCCCACGATTAACTAAAGGAAAATCATCAGCTTTAGTAATCTCCTCTTCATCCGATTCACCATTCTCTCTCTCTCTCTCTCTCTCTCTCTCTCTCTCTCTCTCTCTCTCTCTCTCTCTCTCTCTCTCTCTCTCTCTCTCTCTATATTAAAAAAATAATAACTGAATGTCACATATAAAGGTATATTATTTCTAGATATTAGGACTGTTGGATTACATCTCTCTGAGGGTATTAGTTATTGCTTCGTAGGCTTAGAGAAGTTAATAGTTTCATCACTTAAAGGAATAAACTATAATTGCTATAAGCGTATTTTGAACTGACATTCAATTAATTATGCCTACTTGTAAAAGTCTGAAAACAGCAAGTGAAAAGAACAAACAAATTAACATAACTAAGAGTTAAATGATTTTAAAACACGACATACTGGAAATTAAAAACAGCAAAGTTTAAAACAACTAACACTAATGCTACCCTAATCTTAATTGCCTTCTTCTTCCTCAAATGGTTCTTCATCTTCATCGTCTGCTTGTTCAATATCTTCTTCTTCCTCTAAGTTGACTTGTTCTTCTTCGTCTCCTTGTTGAATATCGTCTTCTTCCTCTTCGTTGACTTGTTCTTCTTCATCACTTAAATTAATCACTTCCTTTCTCCCGTTTAAGTATTGCCAAGGTAGAAAATTAAGCCTTGCAAATTCATCCAAAGTACTCCATAGTAGTAGTCTGGATATTTCATTATCCGCTTCATAAATACATGAAAGTTGCCACGGTTCAACAGACTTGCTATTGAATTTCAATATATACTCATTTCCTTCCCTGTCAATCCATATATTTACATCACGGCTGCGCCATGTGATGTAATTGTGTTCATTGTTGTACAATGAATCAATACGTATATAGCGGTCATGGCCATATGGTAAAAACATTTGTTCAAGAAGACTTTCTTCCAATTCAGCATGTGTAAGCACAATAATCATAGGATTATAGGATGTAAATGTTGAGTGAAATCCTGCCAGTTGAGTTGGACCGAAAAAACCTACCATATTTCTTATTGCAACATTCATATGAATGTTTGGGAATAGAATATGATCCCTCTCATAAATAAATGGAGTATATCTCTTGTTCATTTCATCCAAAGCATCTTTCAACCTGCACATGCATACAAAAAAACAGTTTTTTTACAATATTACATTAACACAAAACGACATATAATATTACTAAATTAAAAAAAAAACAGTATAATAAAAATACCTTTGTGTTGCATTTGCTAGATCACTCGGCATAGTAACTGAACATTTTATGTAATGTTCATCGTCCGATAAATCAATTGGAAAGGAAAGTCCAAAGTAAAAAGTGTTTGCGATACTTGGAAACCTAAAAAAATGGCTTTCCGGTACAATATCTGTAAGGAAAAGCAACTCAGTGTCAATTGAGACATCATGCGGAATGGGATGCACCATACTGAATACTATAAAATGAGAGCCTAGAGAAGTTAATAGTTTAGAACGTGATATAAGACTTTAAGAATGTGGTACTTATAATCTGCATAGTATGATATCAGTAAATAAACTTTATGACCTAAATTTACTTAAACAAAATTCTGCATTCAACACGTAAGGAAATTTATATTATAATGTTTCCATGTAATATAAATACTATATTATGTATGTATAATATATACATATAGGGAAATTTATATACCAACAGCGTAATATGAAAATTATAATGTTTCCATTTAATATAAATAATATATTCTGTAAGTATATCAATATACATATATGAACCCCAAAAAAAAAATTGTATGTTCTGCTTTATTAAATAAGGAAATTTCTGCTTTCACAATTCTATAACTCATATTCATTAAAAATAAAAAACAGAAAAGGAAATTTTTGCATAGTATGATATCAGTAAATAAACTTTATGACCTAAATTTAACAAAATTCTGCATTCAACACGTAAGGAAATTTCTATTATAATGTTTCCATGTAATATAAATACTATATTATGTAAGTATGATATATACATATAGGGAAATTTATATACCAACAGTGTAATATGAAAATTATAATGTTTCCCTTTAATATAAAGAATATATTCTGTAAGTATATCAATATACATATATGAACCCCAAAAAAAAGAATTTTCGTATGTTCTGCTTTATTAAATATGGAAATTGCTGATTTCATAATTTTTTAACTCATATTCATTCACACACTTGTATAAAACCTAATTTGTTTCTCCATAGATAATATACCTTACTCTAGACACTAAACCCTAAATCTTATAACCTATATCATATAACTACACTCCATTGATTTAGTTTTAATTTTAATTATTAATCTCTAAAATAATCAGACTTTACAAAGCATACAGTTTTGACCTTTGTATATGATTTCTGAAGTTACTTGAAAATAACGAATTCTTTACAAAAAATGGTGTGTTATTAGTCGGTGTAGAATATGCTCAGAGAGAGTATTTGTTTCATTGGAAAAAGGACTAATGAAATAGTCTCTCTAAGCATATTCTACACCGACTTAGGTAAACATGCCTCATTAAACCTAATTTATGTCTTTCTTTGTCTATCTATTTCTATCTATATCACTTTGTATACAGATATGATTATTAATATCTAAAATAATCAGACTTTACAAAGCAAACAAAACAAAAATAATGAATACAGTTTTTGCTCATTATTCAAAGGAAAAAAGATTTTTCGTATGTTCTGCTTTATTAAATAAGTAAATTTCTGATTTCACAATTCTATAGCTCATATTCATTAATACACTTGTATAAAACCTAATTTGTTTATCCATAGATAATATACCTTACTCTAGAAACTAAATCTTATAACCTACATCATATAACTACACTATTGATGTAGTTTTAATTTTAATTATTAATATCTTAAAAAATCAGACTTTACAAAGCAAACAGAACAAAAATAAAGAACACAGTTTTTACCATATATCCACCCTTGTTTTTGATTTAGGTTAAGTAAACAAATTTCATTAAGCAAAAACAAAATCATGGATGCAAAATTATATAAATTAAACAGAATTTTGCAATAGAATCAAGACAAATAGTCTAACTTGGAGGAATTAATAAACATGAAACTTATATGAAACTGCCATTCTAAACTTTAAAAATAAATGGACATACGAAATAATGCAATTAAATCCTAATATGAAATTCTTTATTCATCTAGCTTTTCCTCTTTCACTTTCTTGAATATAAGCCTCTTCCTAGTACTTGAGTGCTCCCCACGATTAACCAAAGGAAAATCATCAGCTTTAGTAATCTCCTCTTCATCTGATTCACCATTATCACCATCTTCGTCGATATTAATATAACGACGCTTACGGGGTGAAACCATTTCATTTGATGAAACTTTTGACATAACATCATTGTCTAGGGTGAATGATTCCAGATTTTCCTATCAATAAAAAATTAAACATGTATTAAATTTGTGATTAGTAATAAAATAACTCATAAATATCATAATCTTAATTCAGCGAAAGATACCTCAGATTCTTTGATAGTTTGCTCAAATTTCTCAATGAGAGTGGTATCGTCGGTCATATTCATCACGGTATATGCAGAAGGTGTAGGAAGTCTACTGATGTTGAATTGCGAAATAAGAACTCTAAATAACATCTTTTTGTTCAGCAAGACATTTAACTCTTTCGGGATATTATTTATGTCCTCATCCTGAAAAAATAATAAGTTAAATAAAAACAGAAATTAATAAGTAATGCATTAAAATTTATGTTTATATACCTTATCCGTTGATTCGAGAATGCTTGAAACACTTTTCTTCAAGATTTGTGAAATTTCCCTATCAAATATAGTGAACTGAGCGGTACCAGATCCGTCTATAACACTAACTTGAACACTAAATCTGCGTATTAGAAAAAACTACAATATCATGAACAAACATTAACATATCTGAATTTAAAAGACAATTTTTTATGAAAGAATTCTATACCTAGGGACTGCATAGTTAACCAAAGTTTCACATTTTTTACACCAAAACTTTTCCTCTTGCGATTGCACCTTACTTTTACAACGTTTGCAAGAATTATAGTACCATCCGTAGGAATCTTCAATATGATCAATGGTGGCAAGAGTAATAGCTTGCAAAACCTATAGTTTATATATCATATAAATATGTAAGATAGTGTACATAAATCTACATACTTGTAACACCCCCAAATTTATAACCCATTTGGAAAGGTATTACCGCCAGTGACCCCAGTGTTCCTTACCAAGGTCACCCAAGGCTTTACCGTTCGAATACAAATGATACAAAATGATAACATTTATTCATATAAAACATGAGTCTCATGATTATATCCCAATCCCGAATAGGACAAATACAGAGTTTAAATAAGTACAGCGGAAGTCTTTTAAATACAATAAACAAGGATCTTGACCATAATGGTCATTTTCCAAGGATCTCAACCTGATTAAAAGAAATTATTAAAACGTCGAAAAGCCACCGTCGTCTTTATAGTCACTCTAGTCTTCGAAACTACACACTATCTGATGTGCCGAAACGGGCGGACGACACCAACCATGACGATGCAGATAACAAAAATACTGTGGGTTAGTCTACTGAATAGACTAGCAAGTGACCAAAGCAGAAGGTTCGAAGTAGTCGTGCTAGGTTTAAACTCATCATCCCTCGAATAATAACCGAGTATGATAGTCAACCTTCACACTCCTACTGGATTACAACAAGAGATATGCAGAAGAGACGACTCTGGAAGACTGAATCTCCACAGAGACCGACCCGAAAGAGACTCCAAGAGATTGAGTCTTAAGGAAATATGACAAGTCTGGAACATTTAAAGAATCACTCAACAATGATTTAAAAGCTGACTGAGATGCTTCAGTTCACGACCAACCTCACCGCTTACAGTGAATCCAGATTGGAAAGAAAACGTACTACATTCAAGTCGAGACGAGCTTTCCTAGCTGTACTATTTACTTAGCTGTACTACTCGCCGAAGGTTTATTAATCATGTGCGTTCGGGCACTTATCTGATTTATGTTTCAAAACACACTCACATCCTGTTATAAGCTTTTAAATACATGCACCGTCGCGCAGGACTCGTATCTAAGGAAATGGAACTCACGGGATCCAAACCTCTAAATCTACATCGAAAGAATGGACCTATCAGAGCCCAAGCCTCTACTATCGTTGGGTCTTGTTTGCCCTTAAAAAGAATGAACCTCTCAGAGTCCAAACTTTTACTATCGCAGGGTCTTAATCGCCCTTTATAATTATAAAGAAACGCGCATGGACCTCTCAAAATCCAGGCGTTCCTACAAATACTCGTGCTAACTAACAGTCATAGCACAATAATAATTTAGGATAAATCCACATAAAGGCCCGAAAGGCAATCATCAATAATAGCGTCGTTCTAGCAGATATACAACCTATTATATGATTTTCCAAAACAGTTTATAAAACCTTTTCCAGACATGAACAATAATCAGTCCAAATTAATTAACAATTAAGCAATTGATAATTAATGGAAATATGGAATGATAAGCAAGAGCGAACCGCCACTTGCCTTAGATCTGACGAAGGCTTACGAACTCTAAAGACGATGGTCCCGGGGTCTAATCAGGGACAGATCTCGGATCTCAAATCCTTCCAAATCGATCCCTTAGGCTTCGATTCGTTCTTGGTTGAGTCTCTCACCTTCTTAAGCTTCAAACCACCTATAGGAATCACCTTTCGGCTGATCGAAACGAGGCTCGAAGTTGCTCTCAAACCGAGCTCAAAACCAGTCCAACAATGGAGTTTTGATAGAGGAAGAAGATGGTGAAGAAGCTGTCTTTGAGCTCAATTTCCGTCCACCTCTCCTCTATATAAAGCTCCTCCAAGGCTTCTACCTTCTTAAGCTACAAACCAACTCCAAGGATCCACTTCAACAACTCAGAACGAAGCTTGAATCTACTCACGAACAGAGCTTGAAGTTCAGCAAAAACCAGGATTTATGACAGAAGGGAGGAAGAAGATGGTGATGAGGCTTACTTCTGGCCTCTCCTCAGCCTCTCTCTCTCTCTCCTTATATAGGCCAACCAAGACGTCTATAAGCAAGCCACGCATGGATAGAGGTGGCACAACCAGAAGAAGAACCGTGGGGAGCAAGGATCGGCCAAGCATGACGCGGACAAAACCTTATCGTGATGACGACGACAGTGACGTTCACCGCGGGGGCGATCATCAGGAAACTGTCCTGACTTCGACGGGGCCGTTCTCTCAGCTCCGAACTCCAAATGAGGTGATTCCAAATCGAGGAGTTATATCTAGAAGTCTATTTTAATCCTTCCAAATTTCACATTATATGGATTATGGAATCAAGAGTTATGACGATTGTTCTAAAATGTCGCATTTGTATGACCGGGGAAAGTATGGGTACGGGTTCTTTTAACCCCGGGTTAAATATATTCGTACCCGAATATCCTTTTAGCTCGAAAATACTTTAAATGTATTTTATATTGCTCGGAAAAGTATTGCAGAGATCAAACATTATACAAAATGTCCGTATTTTCCTGTATTTAATCTGACTCGCAACATGGGCTTAAGAAAGTTCAAAATTTATCCGTATAAAAATGAGGGATATTACATCACTTCCCCCTTAAAAGAAGTTTCGACCCCGAAACTTGGCCGAAAACAACTCGGGAAAGTGTCTAAGCATATCCGCCTCAGTTTCTCAGGTTTCCCAAGTAACCTCAGTTTCCAATGCAAACACTATTGCTGCTAGTTCATTGGTAAGTCCAGATGGCATGACTACAAACTCGTAGTGACCATCTCTTGTCCAAGACGCAATCCTCAGAATATCTATCTCATGAATCTGATGCACTCAGCTTTATAACTCTTGTCAAGAAGACCTTCGAGTTGCTTCCTCAACTCTTGTCTTATGACGCTTCCGTCAATCCATACCGAGAATAATTTATATCGTATGGGACCATGGTTATTTAGGTCAAATCTCTTTGAATTTCTTACCCTTGATGGTAATTGACAATTCCGACAGACGATTTGTTCTAACCAAATATTTTATCAATAAGAATATTTACAACAAAAGGTTCATAAACCTTGTCGCAAACAGAACTTAACTTACAACCATCCAAAATGAAAGGCTGGGTAGCACCCACATCAACAACAAACCAACAAAAGCAGAATGCAGATACAAAGTACTCTAAACATTTGGAGCATAGGGTCCCTCCGCCTCACGCATCTCGTAAAGGCGTTGACCCTGACTTCCAGAAGCCATTGGGGCTTTCCCTTTATTCTGCGCAGTTGTCTGCATCGAAGGATTGGGAGTCTCTGCCGGTTTAAACCTAGGTCTGTTGTTTGGATTAACAGACCCCTGATGAGACTCCGCTCCTTTCTGCATTCCCTGCCGACAGAACTTTTGCATATGTGCTTCCTTCCCACAATCAAAACAGGTCTTCTTTTCATTTCGACATGCAAAATTCTTGTGCCCAAATGCGCCATAATTGTGACATTGGATCAGACTTCTGCTCTGACCCGATTGCTGAGCTGACCATTCTCGAGTCATTTCTATCTTTGCTTTGCTGGACTTGGTAAAATCAGAAGGTGGCGCGGGACGTTTAAATCCACTTGCCTGAGGCTGGTTTTGCACTTGCCTCTGGCTATCACGCTTCTTGGCTGACTCCTCCAGAGTTGCCTCCAACTTGTAGGCTGCATCCACGTACTGCTCTAGAGTAGAGCATGTGTGGTGCACCATCAATGGTTTAATATCAGGGTTCATCCATTCATGAAAATACCTGATTCTATGCTCTCCACTAGATACCTCCGATCCAGCGTATTGCAATAGATGATTGAACTTTGAAGCTAGCTCAGTCACCTTAATCCATCAATCTTTGGATACAAAAACTCCTTGTGTTTCTCCTCTCTCATAGCCCGAGAGAAGAAACGATCAGTCATTTTAGATTTGAACATGGTCCAGTTCAAATCAGCATGATCAGCTAGACCGGTGTTCTCCCACCAATCGCTAGCATCTTCTTTCAGTTGAAGAGAAGCAATGTGCGCTTTCTCCGCTTCTGTGCACTCAATATTACGAAACAACCGTTCCATATGTGAAAACCAATGAGCCACTCTGACTGGCTCTCCTTTTCCATCATAATTGTCAGGTCTCATAGAGTTAATGGCCTTTAGCGCTCGGCTATAATCACCTCTATTCCTGACCGCTTCTTCTTGGTGTACATGGTTCTGTTGTTCCTCAAACCTAGGAACTTCTGGAGGTACTGGCACTCCTGGTGCCTGAGGCATACGCGGACGTAGAGCGTCGGCGATCGCTTGCATGACAATTCCTCGAATTTCTGTAACGGCCGCTTCATCAAATATTCTTGGAGCGCCGCCCTGAGCTGGGTCGTTGCCTCCAGGATTATTGTTGAAAACAGATTCACGCTCTCCTGATGGGTCTGCAGCATTCCTCGCATTTGGTCTGGGGTCATTACTCGGCCCAGCACCATGGATAGTATTCCTCATATTCACCATCTGTTTACCGATCAAATTCCAAGGATTTTATCACATTAATATCATTTTGATATACTTATTGTAATAAAATCAACTTAGAATAGATCAACTTAGTAATTTCTATTGATGAACTCAAACCGAGTTACTAGGTTCTACCATCTCAACTCATGGCGAGGGAACTGGGAATTCAAACCTTATTGGATAAGGCAAAACCATCTTGGCTTTTCCCGGGTTCCTCTAAACAGAATAGAATGCACCCAAATCTTATGGGACAACGAAAAAAGAATTAGTCTTTCTAGACGTAGAAGCAAGCTCACTACATCAGACTATACAAAAGACATGACTATGAACGGTGTTTTCAAACTCTTTTCACTTTGAAACTTTAAAGTCATTTAAAGCATTTTCGAAAACGGGAAATTGGTTTATAAAATCCCCAAACCCGTTTATTTTTTTATTTTTTTTTTGTTTTTAGCTCTGATACCAAATATATAACACCCCCAAATTTATAACCCATTTGAAAAGGTATTACCGCCAGTGACCCCAGTGTTCCTTATCAAGGTCACCCAAGGCTTTATCGTTCGAATACAAATGATACAAAATGATAACATTTATTCATATAAAACATGAGTCTCATGATTATATCCCAATCCCGAATAGGATAAATACAGAGTTTAAATAAGTACAGTGGAAGTCTTTTAAATACAATAAACAAGGATCTTGACCATAATGGTCATTTTCCAAGGATCTCAACCTGATTAAAAGAAATTATTAAAACGTCAAAAAGCCATCGTCGTCTTTATAGTCACTCTAGTCTTCGAAACTACACACTATCTGATGTGCCGAAATGGGCGGACGGCACCAACCATGACGATGCAGATAACAAAAATACCGTGGGTTAGTCTACTGAATAGACTAGCAAGTGACCAAAGCAGAAGGTTCGAAGTAGTCGTGCTAGGTTTAAACTCATCATCCCTCGAATAATAACCGAGTATGATAGTCAACCTTCACACTCCTACTGGAATACAACAAGAGATATGCAGAAGAGACGACTCTGGAAGACTGAATCTCCACAGAGACCGACCCGAAAGAGACTCCAAGAGATTGAGTCTTAAGGAAATATGACAAGTCTGGAACATTTAAAGAATCACTCAACAATGATTTAAAAGCTGACTGAGATGCTTCAGTTCACGACCAACCTCACCGCTTACAGCGAATCCAGATTGGAAAGAAAACGTACTACATTCAAGTCGAGATGAGCTTTCCTAGCTGCACTATTTACTTAGTTGCGCTACTCGTCGAAGGTTTATTAATCATGTGCGTTCGGGCACTTATCTGATTTATGTTTCAAAACACACTCACATCCTGTTATAAGCTTTTAAATACATGCCCCGTCGCGCAGGACTCGTATCTAAGGAAATGGAACTCACAGGATCCAAACCTCTAAATCTACATCGAAAGAATGGACCTATCAGAGCCCAAGCCTCTACTATCGTTGGGTCTTGTTTGCCCTTAAAAAGAATGAACCTCTCAGAGTCCAAACTTTTACTATCGCAGGGTCTTAATCGCCCTTTACAATTATAAAGAAACGCGCATGGACCTCTCAAAATCCAGGCGTTCCTACAAATACTCGTGCTAACTAACAGTCATAGCACAATAATAATTTAGGATAAATCCACATAAAGGCCCGAAAGACGATCATCAATAATAGCGTCGTTCTAGCAGATATACAACCTATTATATGATTTTCCAAAATAGTTTATAAAACCTTTTTCAGACATGAACAATAATCAGTCCAAATTAATTAACAATTAAGCAATTGATAATTAATGGAAATATGGAATGATAAGCAAGAGCGAACCGCCACTTGCCTTAGATCTGACGAAGGCTGACGAACTCTAAAGACGATGGTCCCGGGGTCTGATCAGGGACAAATCTCGGATCTCAAATCCTTCCAAATCGATCCCTTAGGCTTCGATTCGTTCTTGGTTGAGTCTCCCACCTTCTTAAGCTTCAAACCACCTCTAGGAATCACCTTTCGGCTGATCGAAACGAGGCTCGAAGTTGCTCTCAAACCGAGCTCAAAACCAGTCCAACAATGGAGTTTTGATAGAGGAAGAAGATGGTGAAGAAGTTGTCTTTGAGCTCAATTTTCGTCCACCTCTCCTCTATATAAAGCTCCTCCAAGGCTTCTACCTTCTTAAGCTACAAACCAACTCCAAGGATCCACTTCAACAACTCAGAACGAAGCTTGAATCTGCTCACGAACAGAGCTTGAAGTTTAGCAAAAACCAGGATTTATGACAGAAGGGAGGAAGAAGATGGTGATGAGGCTTACTTCTGGCCTCTCCTCAACCTCTCTCTCTCTCTCTCTCCTTATATAGGCCAACCAAGACGTCTACAAGCAAGCCACGCATGCATAGAGGTGGCACAACCAGAAGAAGAATCGTGGGGAGCAAGGATCGGCCAAGCATGATGCGGACAAAACCTTATCGTGATGACGACGACAGTGACGTTCACCGCGGGGGCGATCATCAGGAAACTGTCCTGACTTCGATGGGGCTGTTATCTCAGCTCCGAACTCCAAATGAGGTGATTCCAAATCGAGGAGTTAGATCTAGAAGTCTATTTTAATCCTTCCAAATTTCACATTATATGGATTATGGAATCAAGAGTTATGACGATTTTTCTAAAAGGTCGCATTTGTATGACCGAGGAAAGAATGGGTACGGGTTCTTTTAACCCCGGGTTAAATATATTCATACCCGAATATCCTTTTAGCTCGAAAATACTTTAAATATATTTTATATTGCTCAGAAAAATATTGCAGAGATCAAACATTATACAGAATGTCCGTACTTCCCTGTATTTAATCTGACTCGCAACATGGGCTTAAGAAAGTTCAAAATTTATCCGTATAAAAATGAGGGATATTACAATACTCTTTATTAACACATAATAAGCAAATGTACTGAACTAACCGTTCCCCGATCGTGAAGATGTTCGTAGAGTTCATCTAAAGTTTTTCTCTCTTTTTCGTTTGAGAAAAGGTCGGCTTGGGAGTAGGACGGCTCATTTGTCAATTGTACACAACTTTGGCCAGCTTTTGAGCATTCCCTTTCTGAGAAACTACAATATAAAGATATAGTATAGGATAATTAAAAAATAAATTAGACGATATTGGATATTGCACTGCTGCATATTTTATGTAGTAATAATAATATTACCTTTTCTTAAATTCAGCAATCTCACATATGCTATCATCATCAAAAAAAATCCTTGTGCCATAATAACCATTTGACACATTAGGTGTATTATTCCATTTTCCCAGTTTTCCAAATTGTATAATAACTACGACCAAATTCTATGCTGAAGCCCCAACAAATGGGCGACATAATTCGGCATAATCATCCCATAATGTACAATTGATGACATTATCCCTGCAATAGTATACAATATAAAATAACGATGAATTTAACACAACAGAATATAAGATAACATATTAAATTTTATTACAATGGAGAAATTTAAAAAAAAATACCTTGTATCCATCAATTGTATATTGATCCTTTTACCCTATTTTCCGTTCCTATTAGTGAATGTAACAATGTTGTCTCCAATTCCAACCAATTGCCCAATAACATCTACACAATAAATAATAATATGTGTAAAGTAAAATATGCAACCTACTGAAATAATAATTGTTATAATATAACAAATGTTAAATTGAAAGATTTACTAACCATACAGATATACTTGATCCAGTGACTCGTCGAGGATTTTTTCGAAATCAGCGAATTTGAATCCATGAATAGGAATAGAAATTGATGAACTCCGCTTAATTGTAGTGTTGCGATAAAATATTATCTTGTATTTATGATTAGAGAACTTGAAAGGTATATCATAAAGAGCAACTCTAAAGTTTGAAATCAAATATACACCTCCTTCCTCTAATATTCCAAGATTCGCCATAAAAGCTTCTTTAATTACTCCATGAATTTTCTCACCCTTGAGACAATGAGAAATTTGTGTTAGTCCTTTACAAATATTATATATTAAATACAAATTAATAAAGAACTGAAAATTAATACATTTTCATCCATTAAAATGATTTCAGTTGTACTGTATTGGGTACGGTCTTCTTTCTTTGGAACCTTGAACAATCGAATTACTCTAACCTTTAGCTCATAATTTTCTCGGGTACCCGTAATATCCTTTATTTCTTGTTGTTGTTTTGACATTGCTACAAATGTCCAAAACAAAAAATCATTATTATGTAAATGCAAAAAACCATCTCTAATTGCCCATTATTTCTGTTTAGTATTTGCATGCTATGTAAATGAAAAATCATTAATGGACAAAATCAGTAATGGAAAATGAGATCAATGTTGGCTGATATGTAAATGCAAAAAATCAGTGCAGATGGGGATAATGTCCGAACCTTTAGCTAATTATTATGTAAATGCAAAAAACGCAGTCAGTGTGATAATATGTTTTTAAAATAGCAATTTCTAAAATCTGTTAAGTATTTCTTGGTTTGATAATATGTTTTTTATTCAACTTAATTACTGAAATCTGTTATTGTACGAATATCCATACCTTTATGTATTGAAGCATATGTTCGGTTCATGATTCTATCAATGTAGTCATTAATTTCTGAAATCTGTATTTGTTTATTGTTGGTGTAGGAATACATATGGGAAATCAAACTGGTGTTTCAAACAACTCATGCAGTTCGAAGATGTAAAACTGAAAACCTAAAGGTACGGATACTATACTAACATTTAGATGAACGTGACAAATAAATATATTCAATGTTGCATAGAGTAGAACGAATCAAAGCCTGAAAAGTAGTTATTTAAATGAAAAATATAGGTCCTGAATTATTACCTTGTAACTCTGTTTTGAATTTCCTGAGTAACACTGAACCAAAGAAAATAAAGCAATATCAGTATTTCCTGGTATGTAAATGTAAAATCAGTAATGGATAAAATACATACGAAAATCAGTAATAGAAAATGAGTTCACTGTTGGCTGAACTATAAATGCAGAAACTCAGTGTAGATGGGGAAAATGGCCGAACCTTTAGCTCATTATTATGAATTGCAAAATCTAATATGAATTGCAAAAACATACCTCATGTCTCGATATTGTTTATGCATGTGCTAGAAGTCAGAAAGTTTTAGAACATAACTACTATGAATTGCAAAAAACATACTTGTTGTCTCGATATTTTTATGCTTGTGCTAGAAGTCAGAAAAGTTTTAGAACATAATTGAGGAAGATGCATTGTATTTATAAGGCATAATTGATTCTATACGTGTATTATATTGGATGATTTTATTTGATTGTGCACATATTCAACTGCCATAATGGATGTAATTGATTCTGTACGTGTATTGTATACATCTTCAAATTGGAAAAAATCTTGCCTTGCAGATTACACAATGGAGAAAAAGATGTGCCTTGGGCCGAGATTGTTTATTGTTTATGTAATTGTTTATTATTTATGTAATTTATGTACGTATGCCTATGTTGTTTTTTTAAGGTCATTTGAAGCAGTAGCTCAGTGTTGTATCTTTGCATGGATGTGATTTTTTTCATTTATGTGTTATTTGCATATATTGTAGGTTGGTTTGCAAGTTTCATGTTGCAGGCTGGGAATTTTTTATGGCTACCCTAATTGAATTAGGGTTGGTAAAATTATTTTGCAGGTTATTCTTTCATTAGGAGAGATTTGCATGAATATTTAGACATTCATGTAGTACTGGGATTTGCATAAAATTATTTTCAAAGCATTAGCAGGGATTTGCATAAAATTATTTAGACATGCTATTTTGCAGGTTATTTAATTAGCAGGGATTTGCATAAAATTATTTTCGAATCATTGTTTACAGCAATTTAGGTTTCGATTTAGCCATTTTTAGTGTGCTTGTTTATATATTCAAGATTTTCCCAATTTTGTGCGATTCTGTAATATAATTTCCGAACAAAAATATACAAAAATAGAGTAGCATATTTTGAGTAATCTATATGGAAAATATATGCTACAGATATTCTGAAAGATTGCGATTGGAAGATAAAAACGGCAAAAAATGGGAAAATGGATGAAATTACACGTTGCCAAAGTGCTGAAAAAATGACATGTGGCAGAAAAGAAACGGTGCATTGTGGGGGCTCCACGTGGCGTAGCCATGCCTTTGCGTTTAGTAGATATATAGTAGATTAATTAAATTTAGATTGTTGGGGAGGATATGCAATATACTTTAGGTTGTTCTGCATAATCAGATTAGTTCATATCTTTGAAACATAAAACTTGACCCGAGGACCTCAAAAATATAAGATAGGATCAAGCCATAATAAGAATGACCATGATCTAATATACTATAGTTTAGGGTTTTAGAGCTAATTCTGACAAGATTTCAGTGCAAATTGAAACAAAATCCCTAAAATTTTACCTAATTTCTAATCATAAAACAAACTCAAATCAGATTGATGATTACTAAAAAAAACCTAAAAATTTCAAATCCAAATTCCTAAAATGTACCTGAAATGGAAGCATCATTGTAGAACCACAAGCATGTCGTCGAACCACCGGCCTGACTCGTTGTCGGCCCGTTAAAGCCCGCCCTCCAGTAGCAGCGTCGTCCTCGGGGATTCTCTCGCCATCAATGCATCTACCCTCGCCTCCAACAACAACGTCGACCGCCACCAATGTCGTCTCCTATAACTGATCTCAGGCAACGCCTTCTCCGGCCACCAACGTCGTCTCGAGGTGTTCCCAACCACCATTTGAACGGATTTTGGACGGAGAAGACAAGAGGGTGAGCGGCGGGCTGGTGGAGGTCGATGACAGTAATGAAGGTGGGGATTTTGGACGGAGAAGGGAAGAGGTGAGCGGCGGGATGGTGGCTGGTGGAGACGACAATGGATATGAGGCTGCTGAAATATAAGATTAGGTTTGTTTTGGGGCAATGAGGGAGGAGATCGAAAATGTCTGGACAGTTGAAAATGATTCATAGTCTCATAATTATTAAAATAATACTATAAGTTCAGACTTATACTAATATAGGTATTAGCTAAATGTATATAATATAGTATCAATATGAGCTACTATATTACGTTAGAATATTTTTTTATATGTTATACAATATATAGTATGAGTTATGTAGATATGGTATTTTGTAATTTGATAAGATTTTATAAAGATAAATTTATAATTTGTTAAGTTTTTGTATTTAAAGTGAATTGAAATTATGTAAATAAAAAAAGAGCGAATAAGAAAATGACACGTAGGAATGATGGGACCAGAAGCGTTCTAAGAGCTCAAAAGGGAAGAGCTTTAATATATATATATATATATATAGGAAGAGCTTCACATAAGAACAATATATTAGGAGAGAACTAAGAAATTACCTGGACCGTTGATCACAAATCAATCGGACGGATTCCAAATGATTGTGGAGTCGAAATCCCCAATTTTCTAAACCCTCGACCTCCTTTCCTGCCATTGTGAATGGAGACCGTCCATAAATCAGCGCGCTCGAATTCGGATTCGATGTCTTCAATTGAAGATTCATGGCAGGAGATCTTCGTGAGATTGCCGGTGGAAACCATATGTTGATTCCGAAGCGTTTACGTACAAGTCATGGAACTCCTTCATCTCCTCCGCGTTCTTCACCAACCTTCGCTACTCGTTCACTCAACACAATTCTCCTCATGTCTACAATCTCATAGACGATCTGCACTTTCCGTTTCAATTTCACTGCGATCTAGACGAGTTAGACAATTACTACCATATCGCAGTCGTTGATGTCGTCCACGGCCTGGTTTGCGTCTCCTACATCTTGGATTCCTTTTCCGACCCGACATCAGAACCGGTTCCGGGCGGCGGAGAAGATGAAGCAGGTCCCTGCTTCTTTTCGTTTCTTTTCATGTCCCTGCAATCGAAAGTGAAGAGATTAGAGGAGAGAGAGAGAGAGAGAGAGAGAGAGAGAGAGAGAGAGAGAGAGAGAGAGAGAGAGAGAGAGAGAGAGAGAGAGAGAGAGAGAGAGAGAGAGAGAGAGAGAGAGGAGTTCGTCGAATGGAGAAGATGAAGCAGATCTGCGAAAGGGAGCGGATCAGAGCGATGCCGACGACGACCGCAGGGGCAGAGAATCGGACGGATCTACGACCATTTGAGAGAGAAAATCCATGAACTGTCATTTAAGTATCCTTGAACGTTTGTACTGATGTCCTTGAACATGCATGTAAAAGGCTGGAAACATTTGAGAGAAAAAGTTCATGAACTGTCATTTAAGTATCCTTGAACGTTTGTACTGATGTCCTTGAACATGGATGTAAAATGCTGGAAACAACTGAGAGAAAAAGTCCATGAACGGTCATTTAAGTATCCTTGAACGTTTGTACTGATGTCCTTGAACATGGATATAAAAGGCTGGAAACAGTTGAGAGAAAAAGTCCATGAACTGTCATTTAAGTATCCTTGAACATTTTTACTTATGTCCTTGAACATGGATGTAAAAGGCTGAAAACAGTTGAGAGAGAAAGTCCATGAATTGTTATTTAAGTATCATTGAACTAATTGTTTACTGTCCATGAACAAACTTGAGCGCTACATTTCTTTCCTTTTCTTCCTTTTTTTAGGTTTACACGCGCGCGCTTACCATTTGTTATAACTAGCTTACGTGGATGGCTGTGATTTGTTCTTAGTTCTCTCTTAGGGAATGGTTCTCACAAGAACCACTATTTGTTACAGCTAGCTTTTATATATAGATTTATGCTCTAGTAAAACAGAGAGTTATGGTGAAACGAGTGTACTAATCTAGAGCGTTGGATGAAAATAGAATTGATGGTCGTGATTTAATCTAGAGGGTTGCAAAACAGGCTGGTGGATTCACCCACATATGATTTCTCCATTAGATTGATTTGTGGGATTTGTTTTACCCCCAAATCTTTCCCATAATAGAAGCAAAATATGCTCTAGTAAATCTCTCTCTCTCTCTCTCTCTCTCTCTCTCTCTCTCTCTCTCTCTCTCTCTCTCTCTCTCTCTCTCTCTCTCTCTCTCTCTCTCTCTCTCTCTCTCTCTCTCTCTCTCTCTCTCTCTCTCTCTCTCTCTCTCTCTCTCTCTGACGGTGGAGCGGTTTCCTCCTCATCTTCTTCCCTCCTCCGGCGCCCACCCTCGTTCTCCAGCCGCCTCCTCCATAGTTGGTGACGAGAAGCTTGATGGCGCCCTCCCCCATAGTCGGCCTCTCTCTTTCATCTCACATCACGTGTCTCTCTGTCAACCGCCATTGATGACTGGAAGTGGTCTTCTCGCCATCGTTGACTGGAAGTGGTCTTCTCGCCATCGTTGACTGGAAGTGGTCTTCTCGCCATCGTTGACTGGAAGTGGTCTTCTCGACGTCGTCTTCTCGCCATCTTCATCTCGCCTTCGTCTTCCTGCTCTCGTCTTGTAACACCCCCAATTTATATCGAAGATATTACATGCCAGTGACCTCAGACTTTACCGTCCAAAGTCACCCCAGGCTTTTCCAGAACAATTAAGCTCAAATACACAACATAATTACATATTAATTGAAAGATTAAACAGCGGAAGGCTTTAAATTACACAGCGGAAGACTTTTAAAAGAGCCAACTTAACATGGCTAAATTATGAAGATACATCAAGGTAACACTTAACAAACTTAAAACACTTAACAACTTAAATACTGACTTTAAATCTTCGTCTGCAAGCTTCTTATCCTTCAATAGGTTACTTAAACTCCGGGAATCAACTCCTGATGTGCCGAATCGAACGGATGACACCAGCCCACATGCAGAGAACAAAGTTCATGGGTTAGTCTACTGAATAGACTAGCAAGGGTACAAAGCAGAGTGGTTCGGGTGATCGTGACCGTTTACTATCATTGTCCCTTGAATAAAAACCGAAGGAATGATATATAACCAGGCACTTTCACGGAATGATTTGACAATTAGATATGCACTGAAGAGAAGACTACAACTGAAACGAGCCTTATAGGAAATTATGACAACTGCTAGGGAATATTAAAGTTACACACACAAATGATTTAAAAGTTGACTAAGATGCTTCAGTTCACAACCAACCTCATCGCATACAGCGAATCCATATTGAAAAGAGAACGTACTATGATCAAAGTCGAGACGAGTTTTCCTAGATGCACTATAACTTAGATGCACTACTCGCCGAAGGTTTATTAATCATGTGCACTCGGGCACATATCTTATTTAATTACCAAACACACTTTACTGAAACACGTTAATGTTATTAAGAGCGGCACAAAGCTTAAATCTCAGGGTGACAATCATGTCGACCCAAATTAACACAACACACAAACACACACACGCACACGCACACACGAGGCTTAATATTATTCCGAGTAACAACGGAAGTTATTATTACACAGGGTGATCTTACGTTCACCCAGATTACACTGCCACAGTGCTTACACTTTAATTTACAGGATGACAGTTACGTCCACCCCAATTGCACTAGCTAAGTGCTTAATACACAGGACTGCAATTATGCTCATCCAATGGCGCTTGCAAGGCGCTTAAAACACTTCATATCCTTAACGGTGGATAAGAAGCATAGGTCATGACCCTTAAATTATTATCCGGAAATTAACCCGAGGAGTATTACGATTTAAAGAAACGACAAATCCTTACTTGGATTAGCGTTCCTACGAACATTAAGTTATAAAGAAACGACTAATCCTTACTTGGATTAGCGTTCCTATGAACACTCGTGTTAACTAAACAGTCTAACACAGCAATTAATCACATTAAAGCCATCCAGGCAATCAACTTAAACATAGAGATAATAGAAACGGCTAATCCTTACTTGGATTAGTTTTCCTATTAACCCACATGCTATTCTAGTATTAAGATTAAATTTACAACAATACCATCACGATAATTATCACATATAATAGCGTTGTTCTAACAGATATACAACCTATCATAACATTACTTTAATCACGTTTATTTGTGAAATTAGTTCCCAAACAAAATAACAGTTCACTCCAATTTAATTAACAATTAAATAATTGATAATTAATGAAACATGGAATGATTAAGCAAGAGCGAACCGCCACTTGCCTTAATCCGCAGAGTTGGAACAAGCCTAACGACAACGACGAGATTCCGGGCTCGACACGGGTATAGCTCCGCTAGCACAAACACCTTCGAGTCGACCCATAAAAGGAACCCTAAGTTAGATCCGACATAACAACAGTACGAATCTAAAAACGGCGAAAGAAATCGAAAGGAAAGACGCCACGACGACAACCAACCAAGCCAAAGCCACGAAGGCATTCTGGGCACTGGTGGCGGTCGCCGTTCTTGGCGGCGGTCGCCGCATTCATCACGGCGGGTGCCGTAAAGAACATGGCGGTCGCCGTGAAGAACTCCGACGACAGAACTAGAGAAAAACTCACCCAAATGATGCGCGTTTCGACCCCTTTTTGCCTTGCCTGGGTTCCAACCTCCAAAGGCAACCAAAAGGCTTCACAAGGGCTTCTGGAAACACCACCAACCGACACCAACGAAGCTTCCGAAATCCGGCGAAACTAACACTCCGACAAGGCGAAATTTTGGCAGAGATTCGGTGCTGGGATGGCTCAAAACACTTCCCCCAACACCTCCTTTTATAGCCAAAGCAATGGGAACATCATCATCACCCTAGACGAGGCCGAGCAGGGCTAGATCGGTGCGGCCAGAGCTCGCCGCCGGCGACCAACGGGTAAAGACTTCTGGGTAATCACGGCGGGCACCGCAACTTTGCCTACGGCGGGCCGCGGCGGGCGCTGTAATTACGGCGGTCGCCGTTCCTAGCCCTGGCGAGCCCAGAGTAGGAGACGACGGCCTGACACCTCGGGCCCAACGAAGGCGGGAGCCGTTACTGTACGGCGGTCGCCGTTTTTGCCTTTTCCCGCTCATTCAGCTTTTGAACGAGCAAGACATTAAACCGGGATAAAAATTATCGTACACGAACGAGTATTAAAATCCAAAGCACGTCGTCTGTATATTATTTCACTGAGAAAAATATTACAGATATAGAGCATATTACAGAATGTCTCCAACTTTCTGATTTAAATCCGACGTACACAACGGGCACTCAGGAAAAACCCAAAATTCCCAAAATAATCTTACAAAAATACGGGGTATCACACGTCTCATTTCTCCGAGTAGAAGCGTGCCATCATCGTTGTTTTCGGCTTTACACTTGTCTCTTCCGTTTATCGACATGTCAACCTTCACTTTCATCTCATCCCTTGCGTCGATCTCTCCAGCGCCGCCGTCATCTTCGTATTCGATCACCAATTAAAGGTAACCCTAAAATTGTTTTTGTCTTCGCCTTCAATTTCCATTCAATTTTGTAAACGATTTCTTCAATTTGGAGTTATAATATAGAGATTTCAATCGATTTTGCTCATGTAATCACCATTGTCGCAGATTGTCACCGACCTCCATTCATCGATGGTTGATAGTATCGTCTTCGTGCCCTGGTTCATCGTCTATGTATGATATTAAAATATACTTGTATGATATGCAATTTGCAATTATTGATTATTTCTTTGGTCGTGAATGTGATATTCATTTGTGTGGATTGGATATGCATTTTCCATACAGTGATATGCAAAATATACTTGTATGATATGCAATTTATAATTATGGATTATTTCCTTGGTTGTGAATATGATATTCATTTGTATGGATGGGATATGCATTTTCCATACATTGATATATAGAATATATGCAGTGTATATATTGGTTTCCCCCTATTTCATCATTATCGTCTTCTTAATCGTTACGGTCATCCTGTAATAGCAACAATCACTTTGCGTCTGTAGGAAATAAGCACCTCAATATGAGGTGCTTGATCTATCAAGCATCTCAACATGAGCACGACTAATAGATATTCAGAAATACTTTAACGATATTCACGATATTTAGTTTGATATGCAAAAAGTTTCAAATAATTTGAATTCAAATATTTTAAATTGGAATATCAACTACCACATAGTACATATCTATTCAGAGTTAATGAATATCAGTATGTATACGACTGAACATGATAACGAATAACAAATATTCATAAATACTTGAACGATATTCAAATAATGTGTTTTGATATGCACAGATATGCACTTTTTTTTTCAATTTAGTGGATGCACTATATACATAGTGAATAAGTACTCACAATACTTGAATATCATATATATGATAGTGAATGTCAGCATGAATACGATGGAACACGAACAAAATTAACAGATATGCAAATAATATTTAACGATATTCACAATTTTCGTGTCGATATGCATAATGTTAATTTTCAACTAATTAAATATATTGATATGCACGAACTTTCACTAAATATGTGTATTAACTAAAAACATGGTGAATATTGGATTTCGGTGAAGGCTTGAGGAATAAAGCCGATGGGGATTTGCATTATTTTTCTCTCTCCAAATCTACATCTAACTTTCTATTTTAGAGGTGATTAATTAATAAAATTCAAAAAAGTTTTTTGTGATATTCATTCCCTAATTCTAGCCCCCACTATACCCTCTTTTCTATCTCATAATCTAGTCATTTATCACCCTCAATCCAACGCTTCAAAATTATCCACTCGTTTTACTATAAAAATCGTTTTAGTATAGCGTCCTCTCTATATATATCAATTCATAAATTTGTAGGTTCGGTTTTATAAAACAACAAAATCTAACACATTTTCTGCAAATATAGAAAATAACAGCTTCCCATCCCAATCTCCTAGACAAAAAAAAAAAAAAAAAAAAAAAACATCCCGCTACAGAAACCAATCTCCCGCCAAAAACCAGCCCCATTTCCCGCGACCGCCAAATTTGCCGCCAACCTCGCCACCCTCTCAATTCGCTCATAAACCAAGCTGCACAGTCCCTCTCCGTCTCTCTCTCTCTCTCTCTCTCTCTCTCTCTCTCTCTCTCTCTCATATTCTTTTCCGGTTATGGCCCCTTCAGTTACGAGTCGGAGGAGAACGCAAGCTCCGAAGCGTCCGTTGATGGAGGAGGATGCGTACGACGACCTTTGCTGCGAAGAGTGCGGTTCCGGCGACGGAGCCGACGAGATACTTCTCTGCGACAAGTGCGACCGAGGCTACCATTTGTACTGTCTCCGCCCTATTCTTGTGGCCGTCCCCAAAGGCTCTTGGTTTTGCCCTAATTGTTCTCAGCCTCATCACGACAAGCTCAAAGGTACGACATTCTTATTGTTTTTTTGGCTAAATGTTCAGTTTTGTTCATAATAGCTGTGCAAACCGTCGATCTGTTTAATTTCCTGATTTCCCCCAATTCATGATTTTTCCATCTTTGCGCAGGATTCCCTTTGAAGCAGACTAAAATCGAGGATTTTTTTCGGATTCAGAAGTTTGGAGAAGTAACTCCGGATTCGAGTGCAGGCAAGTTTAATCTAATACTGCGAATCAATTTGTTTTTTTGTGAATTTGTAATTTGATCTAATTTAGGGTTTCTGTTGTTCAGACAATCGGAAAAAGAGGAGGCGATCGAGCGGTCTTGCAGTGTCGAAGAAGAAGAGGAGATTGTTGCCCTTCATTCCGAGTGACGACAGTGCAAGAAGGCTAGAGCAGATGAGGTCATTAGCCACGGCATTGATAGCTACTGGAGCGGAATTCAGAAACGAGCTCTCTTACATGGCAGGGATGGCTCCGAAGTCAGCTAATTGTCCAGATCTCGAGAAGGATGGAATGCAGGTAAATACTATTAATCTCCATTCTGATATGCATTCTTTGTGCTCATTGCTAGTTTTTTCAACTTCAATTTGGTGGTGATACTGGATGCAACTGCATGCATGGTTTAGGATTTGTGCTTAGGCTTCAGTTATTTGTATCTAGGCTCCTAGATGCTCAAAATCGGAACCATTTTTGTGCTATTTAAAGCCCTTGTAAGCTTTGAGTAACCAAATTTAATAATTTGGAGGCTTTACCAAGTGCCAGTTTTAATCAATTTAGGTTGTATGACCACTATTTCATCAAATTTTTGCTTGGAAAAGCATCTACATCTATAGCTTAATTTATGATGGTCCTAAAGGCCCATTTTGTATATTGATGTAACACCAGTGTCTTGAGTGACTCAAGTTCTGTTGATTTTATTCAGGTATTGTCAAAGGAGGATATAGAGACAATGAATTTGTGCAAGAGGATGATGGAACGAGGGGAATGGCCTCCTCTGCTAGTTGTACATGATCCTGAAGAAGGGTAAGTTGAATTCTCGCCCAAGTAGAATATTCATGACTACTTTTTCCCTTTTGGTTACCATTTCAAATGGGATTTGAGTGTATTGTAAATGCTTATGGAAACAGGTTTACTGTGCAAGCAGATAGACCCATAAAGGACTGGACAATAATCACTGAATATGTTGGAGATGTTGATTACTTAAAGAACCGAGAGAATGATGATGGCGATAGCATGATGACATTGCTTTGTGCCAGTAATCCTTATAAGAGTCTTGTTATTTGCCCTGATAAGCGGAGTAATATTGCTCGTTTCATCAATGGAATCAACAATCATACATCGTAAGCTCTCTTACTGAACTCTTTTGTGGCGCTTGAGAATATTTTTAGTGCTTAGTTGTTTCAACTTTGTCACACAGTGTGACAGTTGTGTGCTACAATACAACAGGAATATTTGTTCAGTAGATCAAAATGGTGCTAGCTACTCTACCAATAAGAACTTTTTTTTATCTCTGGGTCCCAAGGAGGCTGATGCCTAGAGTGCTTCGTCTGTACAAGTCCAGTCATGTAGTACACCTTGAGCCATATAATTTAGGTCTGAATCATATTGTTTGTCCCACAAGCCCATGGTTGTGATTGTAAGGGTCTGAACGCTTGGAGATGTTAAGGCAGAGATTGATCAAACTTCATAACTCAGTCTTCTAATGTCCCAGTATTATCATATATAGTTGATATGCAATAAGATACAAATTCCATCCATGCCTCTATTTTACATCAAGGTTTAAGTAAACTAATGCATCTCAACCTCTCAGCATATAGAAGTATTCATCTTTGTGGATCTTATTGGTGTGACTAATTTAGGCCTCTCATTGCTCCAAAATTCAGCTGAAAAGGGTTATCTGATACTGAGCTCACATTTAACTTACTTTTGTTAATTCTTTTTGGTTGCAGGGATGGAAGGAAGAAACAGAACCTGAAGTGTGTAAGATTCAATGTCAACGGGGAATGTCGAGTCCTGTTAGTCGCCAACAGAGACATTAGACAAGGAGAAAGACTGTACTATGACTACAATGGATACGAGAACGAGTACCCGACTGAGCATTTTGTATGACCCTTAAAGTCCTACTTAGCTTACTGATCCCAATTCAGGCTCCAAAAAGGATCCAATCAGTAAGAGCTTTTGTTTTTCTTTCGCCCCTTTTGGCTTATCCCCTGAAGCTCCACAGAAATCATGAAAAATAATATGATGCACCTCCCTGAAGATCCAGTGAAAACATACAATCTGATTTTTTGTCATCATTGAATTTGCAATCTACCCCAAGTTGAAATGTCTTATAGATGGATAACTAGAGCTCTCTCAGTAGCCTTATTCTGATGCACATTTGCTCTAATGTGAATGACTATTCCAAACTGTTGAATAGCATGGTAGCATGTTTGACATGAACATGGCATTAGCAATTTAGCAGGCCCCAAAGAATTTTTAGGGGAAAAAACTAGGAGTGTTATCTTCTTAACGTCTTCCATTTCACACTAATATTGAAACTGGAGTGATCAGATTCGAATTTGCACACAGTTTATATGTATGAGTGTGCACCCATCCTAAAACTCGTACATCAAAGTTGATTTTTTTACTTATATAACATGTTGGTATAGTCAACTTTGACCTCTAATACATGTTACTCAATTTGTGGTGTAGAATAAGCATCTATCCGTCACCAGTTACGACCGCTAATTTCCTTAGCAACGTGGGAAGACAATAAGGAGTCCTCGAAAAGTAAAAAAATAGAAAGAATGGCAAAAAGGGTTGACAGCATAAATTTGGGTAATTGCACAAACGAACTGTAAAATAAAGAAATTATATAGAATCATCAATATAAAGGATAACTGTTAAAAAACTACCCAACTTCAAGTGTTTGTTTTCAACAACCTCATCCACATAGGTCACATTTATTATAACAAGAATTATTTTCACACCACGAAAAATTATGCTCCACACTGTTTTTTGTGCGCTAGCAGGTAGAGCTCCACGAAAATTTGTTAACTGGGTCTAGGGTATATGCGCCACTTTGTAGCGCTTAAAGAAAACTCGGAATTGTTAAACCATGTTCATCTTTATGTGCTACATAGTGGCGAATAAGGGTGAGTCCGGTTTAACAATTTCGGGTTCACCTTATGCGCTACGGGGCAATGCTTAAGGTTGAACCCTTTATGCGTTGTTATATAACGTATAAATAAGTGCTATATAACAATGCTTTGCCCGTCTTCCCCGACACATCAATCCCACAAACCCTAAACCCCACGATGGAGATATACGAAATCCAATGACTATGGCCTCAAACGTGAGCGACAACAGTGAACCAGAGATTGTTCTCGAGGTGGAGGCAACGACTTTGCGAGCGGTGGCGGCCGGAGAAGAGACGCGAGCGATGAAGCAGATCTTTGGACAAATCCAGCCGAGTTCGACGATGGAGCAGGCAAATGAGGGTGATGACGTCGTGACTTCAACGACGGAGCATGCATATGAGGTTGCCGATGCAATTTCAAGGGTGGCGCCAGATCCGGCAGAGGAGACGCCGACACGAGAGGAGGTTGATGGGTCTGTGGTGGTGGTTGTCGAAGCTGTGACTGAGGTGTTGCCGGAGAACGCCTTGGAGGTGGCGGTGATTGTCGGGTCTACGGTGGTGGCAGAGTTTGTGGCGGTGGCGGAGGTGTTGCCGGAGAATGCCTTGGAGGTGGTGGTGGTTGTCGGGTCTGCGGCGGTGGCAGAGTTCGTGGTGGCGATGAAGGTGTTGTCGGAGAACGTCTTGGAGGTGGAGGTGTTGCCGGAGAACGCCTCGAGTTCAGCTGACGGACAAAGTCCACTTATCCTATTTTGTCCAACCTCCTTTTGATAACAACCCATGCAACTCAAACAAACACACACTCTTCTTTGTCCTTGTAATAACCCCTAAAAGTTCCGAACTGTCATTTTATAAGAAGGACATAATGGACAATTTATGTAATCTCAGTAAGATTATTTAAACATAATAATATACGTTTAGTGTGTATTGGGTCTTAGAATATTTTTAGCAGTGCTAAAAATAAAGATTTAGCATGACCTTGAACGAAACTCGCGACCAAAGGGCAAAAGACGCGCTCGCGGCATTTCCGCGATAGCGGCTGTGTTTTCGCGACCGCGGAAACACTGTTCTTCGTCTCCTTCAATTCTTTCGCATTTCGTCGGTTCGTATGTCGGCGTTACGCCGATGGGGATGTCGATCGATTGGTGTTCTCGGCGTTGAGCTTTCCTTTGCCCTATAAATAGGGGTCTTCAGCTTCGGAAATCATCATCCACAGCCTCAACTCCTCTCTTCCTCTCGTTTTTGTGCCTTCGCCGGAATTCTCGTGTTCGTCGGAGCCTCGCCAGAGATCTTGGTGCCGCCGGAAGTGCCTTGGGAAGCTTGGAGTGGTGGTGGTCGTAGTGAGCCTTCGTTCGAGTCAAGGAGTTGTCGTCTTCGTCGTCGGTAAGCCTCGAAGCCGAGTTGGAGTCGCGCCGGAAGGGAGATCCGCGACCGCGGCTTGCCTTAGCAAGCGCGACCGTGGCTTGGGCATCCACGGCCATGGCTTAGCCTTTGTTCCTTTTCGTTTGTATCGTCTATACGTTCGTATCGTTTATGTGTTCGTACCGAATCTAACTTAGGGTTCCGTCTTTTATCTCGACGTCGTCGTAGGAATCCGTATTCAGATTCCAGATCCCGGAATCCGACATCTTCAATTCGTCTAGATTAAGGCAAGTGGTGGTTCGCTCTTGCTTATCATTCCATATTTCCTTTAGTTACCAATTACGTAATTGTTAAGTAAATTGGAATGAAGTGTTGTTTTCGTTTGGGAACAGATTTAATAAAATGATGTGATAAAATATGATTCTATAATAGGTTGTATATATTACTAGAAACAACGCTATTATACATGTTATTACCGTGATGGTATTGGTGTGGATTTATGTGTGAACTTGAATGTGTAGTTAGAACGAGTATTCGTAGGAACGCTATGTACCTTGCGAGGTCTAGTCGTTTCTTTATAACTGGTATTAGGAGAATTTTTGCCCTAGTACTATCTGGTCATGAATGTACCCTTACTCGTGCACACGGCTGGTGCCAACACTCGGGATTTATTCCCAAAATATCTCTCGTATCGAGATGATATGCAATAAAAGCTTTAACGTGAATATACGTTTTGTAATTAAATAAGATAAGTGCGGTTATGCACATAATTAATGAACCTTCGGGCGAGAAGTACAACTTGGAACCCGCCCAAACTTCAGTTAGAGTAAGTCTTCTTTCCAATCTGGATTCGCATTGTGCGGTGAGGTTGGTTGTGGACCCAAATGATCAAGTCGTTTTTAAACGCTTGTGTGAAAACTATAAACGATCCCAAACACTTGTCATACGTTCCCGAAAGACTCAACTTCTTTGGAGTCTTCTCTTCATACGTTTCCCATAAGACTCGCCTTCTTTGGAGTCTTCTCTATGTAGAAGTGTTGAGGTTCACTGTCGTCATCGGCTATTATTCGAGAAGCGACGGGTGTAACCTAATACGACTACTTAGAACCTTTTTAAATTTTACCCTTGCATAGTCTTTCATTAGACTAACCAACCGGTTATTTTCCTTTGCATGGTTGGCTGGTGTCATCCATCTCATACGGCACATCAAGTAAACTTCCCTTTCCATGAAGGCCAAAATACGATGATGAGGGCAGATGATGGTTTAAGAGTTTTCCAAGGTTGAAGATCCTAGGCGTGAGATCGCTCAGATCAAAATCGAGCTTTCGGAAGGTTCCCATGGCCTCCTTGTCAAGAACCTTTACCTCTCTTACAATGTTCTAGAAGTCGCTAGGCGCGAGCTGGGTGGTGGGGGGAGGGGGGGCTAGTGATGACATCCAATTTGTTACACGTTTAGGACATGCATTTGTGCTTAATCTAGGTTGTTTTATGCATTTTGTGTTGCATTTATAGCTAGTTGTATTGTTTTCTTTGTTATGAAGGTCTACACTAGGAAATGTGTGTTTTCAGGTACTTGGGTGGATTTTTAGAGCTATCTATGGATGTTGTTGGAACATCGAATGTCATTTGGAGGCTAACGGAACAAACCGTGAAGAATTTGGGCCGGAGGTGAACTAAAACAAGAGGACCGCACGACCGTGCAAGCGGTGATTTCTCGCTATTAGGTTGTGCGCTTTGCCTGTGCGTTTTTCGCACGGCTGTGCATTTTTCACACAGACCGTGCGGTTTCATACCTGTAGGATTTGGCCGTGCGTTTGACCGTGCGTTTTTCGCACAGTCAAGGCACATGCCGTGCGTTTTACCCGGATGACTTTATTTTTAGAATATGTATAAATACTTCGTTTTAGGTCTTGAGATCAATCTTTTGCCACTTTATCTAACTTTTGAGACCTAGTTGTTTGCCTCCTTTGAAATATTGCAACTTTGGAGATTGTTTTACTGGATTCAAGACTACGTTTCTCTTCTCTTAAATCTTGTTTATGATTTCCATTGTTATTATGATTTCTTTGGTTAATCTTGCAATTATGTCTAGCTAATTTCCATATTTATAGGGTTGGGGTGATCCCAACTATGCGTATGTAGACTTGTTTGATATTTGCCTGAATGAAAATCTGAAACTTTGTTGATTCATTCCTAGATGCTTTATGCCCATATTAGCTTATGCGAATTGGATCCTATTAGGGTTTGCAATCGAGAGGTAAAAACGTTAATAGGTAGTCAAATAGGGTTTGAAACCGAGAGGTAATAACTTTTATTGGAATCCTAGGAATTGAACCTGAGATTTTATTATTGTGAGAGCGTCTTAATTTCTCTTGTGGATTAATAACTATCATAGAAATCCTAAGATTAGGTTGGATTTAACAAGTCATGAGAGTTGATGTTAATTCAGTTTGACCTTAGATTCTGAGTGCCCAAAGGATCTAGATCTTGATTAACAAGTCGCGAGAGTGGATGTTAATTGAATCTAGGCACATTTACTATCATCCGAGATGAATTAGTAATTACCTAAGATAATTACCTTCAACAAAGACAGACTAAATTCATACCTTTATCTAGTTGAGTCTACTGAAGCATAGTTGCGGGGATCCCTTACCTTGGAAACTTTCCCTCCATTGATTACAATCATCACTTGCATTTGTTTCTCAATTTTCAGTTATTAGTTCAACAAAAATTCTCATTTTTTGGCTTAGCTTACTGGTTTAAGATACAATCAATACTACATAGTCCTCGTTGGAACAATACTTGAAAAGCTACAACTGAACCCATACGTTTGTGGGTAGGTTTTTGTCTATTAGCTAGTGCCTAGACGGCTAGACGCTAGCCTATACGGATTAAAAATTAATGCGTGATCCATGTAATTATTTGACTATTTTCTCTCAAACGAGAATGAAAACGTGAGGTTAAAACTTAAACGAGAATGGAGACGAAGAGGGTAGTCTTCATCCTAAACTTGTTCTATTAAGGGCTTGTTTGGTTTGATTCCTTGGGAATCAGGAATTAGAATCAGAAAGGTTCATACCAGTATTTGTGTTTGGTAGCACAAGGAATGTGAATCACTTTCATTCCATGGAATGGGTCATTCAAACTCACAGGTAAAACTTTATTCCCATGAAAAACACACGGTATGGTCCATTCCAATAAAAAAAGCCTTGTGTTCGTCCACCCACAATATGTCTCCTCTTTCTCAGATCCACCGTCACCTCCTCCGTTTGTCGGTCGTCTCCTTTTGCCCTCCTTCCCTCGCCCCTCATCCCTCGACGTTTGTCTCCACTACTAGCCAATAGTCCCCCATCCATGTATTTTCATCTTCTCCGTTCACTAAATTTTTTAGGTGTGCAAGTGGAATTATAGGGTTGTGCGGATTCTTGTGGAATTGTGGGGCTGTGCGATTTCCTGCACTTATGAACTTCTATTTCCACTTGAATTCAAATTATAATTTGTCTACATTTTTTGTGCTTTAAATCGTATATGGGTGTGCATATCAACACTATATAGTTAATAGTTGACTTTAGTAAAAGAATTATAATAAGGAGTATTGCATTCCGATTATTAGAATTTTACATTCTTTGATAACATTTCAGAAATTTGGAATCAATATGTTGTCATTGATGGTGATGGGTCGATGAATTTATGGGAATTGAGTTTGAAGGATGATTGTGATAAAAGCATGTAATAGATTTTCTTGACTTTCAAGTGTTTGATAAAATGCCTAAATAAGAAAGGATGTTTGAATGTTGACTCATTTCTACGACATATCAAACGATAAACTATGAGAATGGAAATGAGTCATTCCCAATTTTCATTCCAATTCCAAATCCAAACCAATTTCCGGCTCATACCAAACGAGTCCTAACATACCTACTTATTTCAATGGAAACAAACCAAGTCTTTAGTACTAAACCCAACAAAATCTAAAACCAATCCCAACCTTACGCTAATAATCCTTTCTTATATTTTCCTATCAAAACCACATCAGCGGCTATCGAGGTAGCACTACCTGTAGCATCATATTCGCGCAGCACAGGAACATAACTTCTCGCCGGCCCCATCGACGCTTCAACTAAAACCCCAGTTCTCCCTCGCTTCCCAAAACCTCCCATTTCTATGTCTTCTTCCCCAAGAAGCCAATAAAACTCTCTCTCCTTCTGCGCAGATTTCGTACAGGAGATTGACGTCGAGAGGGCCGACAAGTTTGCACTTCGTATGGATTTCCTTTGATTCTTCTCAGTTTCCGATCTTAATTTCTCGAATGTCTTCTATTGTTGCCTGTGTTCGTTTCTCGCATGTCTGTACCTGTTACTTTTTTGAGAACTGGACTTAGATTGTTAAAATTTTAGTTGCTAATAAATTCTATTCATGTGATTTTGTATGATGTGATTATAGTAGCTCTACTACCTAAAGCAATCGATCAAGTTTTGATCTCTAATCTTCGTTGACGAGGATTATACTTCTATACTTCCGCTAATTGTAATCGTGTTCTAGAATATAGGCTTTGGCACTATTTTCATTCTCTTCTTGCTGGTTTTGGGGTTTATAGGCAGTGGGAGGAGAGAAGATAAATGAACTCATCCTCGAGTCTAATTTTCTGTCACATAGATCCCATTATAAGGCTGTAACAGTCTAAAAACATAATGTTTGAAGTTTTTTCGGTTTTTTGTTCCATTAGCTACGTAGTAAGAACTTATCGGGTAACATTTTCTATGTGGAACGCTTTTGGATTCATTCTATGATTTGTGATTTTTGCAGGGACCAGCTTCATTGAGTTAGAATTTGGAATGCGAAATTGAATTTTCTATTTTGATGCAAAGGGAAGTGTCAACTGAAGATGGCCTCTAAATTTGTAGTCAGAAGAAGGAATCATTTTCTTGATTATTCTCATCTGTATGCTAGGTCAGCCCAGAGCCTCCAAAATTTGTGCCATGGGCAGTCCCCTCAACATTCGGATTCACCAATTGTGGGCTTAGGTTCTCCTGTGAACCATAGAGCTCCATATACCAAATTCACTAACAATGTGAATCGAATTGCTAGAAATGACCTAATAAGCTTTTCCGCTCTGGGGCTCTATCGATCTAGTCACTATGGACTTTTTTCTCCCATCAATCCTGATTCGGGAAAAAGATATGCTAGTTCGATGAATGTCTTGGGGAATTTGCAATCCATGCGTCACGCTTCAACTGCAACAGCAGGTCAACCAAAACACGATGATGAGGAAAATGAAGCTGTTGCTAAAAAGAAAAAGCAGGCATCTCCGGAGGAATGTGATCAAGCTGTTGAAGGATTAAGTGCTGCAAAAGCGAAAGTCAAGTCCAAACTACATGAGTCCCAATCGACTGCTAAAACATTTCTTCACCGAGTGTGGGCAATAGTTTTGGGGATTGGTCCCGCTCTAAGAACTGTAGCTTCTATGAACAGGTTTCATATGATCAATCAATAAAGACACTTGAAATTTATTATGAATGCTGTTATATGTTCTTTCCTTTAATTGCACTTGTTGTTATTTATGCAGAGAAGATTGGGCTAAGAAATGGGTTTATTTGAAGAAGGAAGTCATATCAACCTTAAAACACTACTGGTTGGGTTTTAAGCTACTCTGGGTTGATGTGAGAATCAGCTCAAGGTTGCTTCAAAAACTTGCTGGGGGAAAGAGCCTTTCTAGAAGGGAAAGACAGCAGCTCACACGGACAACTGCAGATATATTCAGGCTTGTTCCATTTGCAGTTTTTATTATAGTCCCATTTATGGAATTCCTGCTGCCAGTTTTTCTGAAGCTGTTCCCCAACATGCTACCATCCACATTTCAAGACAAAATGAAGGAGCAGGTGGGTTGTTGATATAATATCTTAGAGGTTATGTTATTGTCTTCTTGAACCCCAAGTTGCAATTTTTTAGCTGAAATCTACCTCTGTTTGAAGACAAAATGAATTTGTGGAGATTACTATGTTCAAATATATACAGCTTCTCCTATTAGCTAAAATTGCAATCTATCAACCCAGAGGTACCTTGTGGTTCAACGTTATTGTGACAATTGATTGCAGGTCCATATCTGCTATAAGGTATCAAACATCAATTGGCGTTTGTTTTATATAGGGCATATGCTTCCATCAGTTCATGAATTTTCTGATACTAGAGGCTTAATACATTTAGCTGCTTCTCTTATGCCCAGTTTGCATTATTCAACGTGAATTTGTTATTATGATGATATTGATGTTTGGAATTTCTTGCAAGGTGCTCGTACTTTTTTGAAATTCACAAGGCCATATACATTTTGAAAATTGTACCTAACACTATTCTTTCCTCAGTTCCTGTAATATGAACTGATTTTTCTTCAAAATGCCTAGAGTTAAACGTAGCTTTCTTGAGCTGAGTCATGCATGTAAGAATACATTTGTACTGCATACTGTTTTTATTGATTTGGAGTGATTTTATTTTAGTAGTGTGATGATATGAATTTCTCGAACATCAACTGGTATAGGCATGATTATTGTGTTTAAAATCAAAGTTAATGTAATGTCTCCTGACAACCTGGTGACATATTTGAATAATATTCTTTATAAAGAAGTTGTACATAATGTGGTATTGTGCGCATTCGTATGACTATGTAAGCTTTTTAATTTGTTGTCATTGTATACGGCAACTTTACCATTTTTCAGGAAGCACTGAAGCGGAGACTAAATGCAAGAATAGAATATGCAAAATTTCTTCAGGATACAGCCAAACAAATGGCAAAGGAAGTGCAAAATTCACGTAGTGGAGAAATGAAGAAAACAGCTGAGGACCTTGATGATGTCTTGAACAAGGTGTGATACAATTTCATGGGTTTAGCTTCCCTATATATTTCCACCATTTTTCTTCTACTTTATACAACAACATGCTGATGCAGGTCAGAAAAGGTGCCCGTGTTTCTAATGATGAAATTTTGGCCTTCGCTAAGCTGTTCAATGATGAACTTACTCTTGATAATATCAGCAGGTTCCTTCTTTAGCTATTATTTTATTGCCTCTGTTTCACATTGTTCTCATCTTTTAGTTTTCAAAGTCAGAGTAATCTGACTTTGACCAAGATTATTCTTATTTTTTTCCATATATCATTATGCATTCTGAAATGAGTTTTTTCTCTTGCCAGGCCTAGGCTGGTGAATATGTGCAAGTATATGGGTATAACCCCTTATGGTACAGATGCATATTTGCGGTTTATGCTCCGCAAGAGGCTCCAAAAGTAAGTCAGATGTTGCTTGATTTCATTATTTTGTCATTGTATTCTGCATTTTGAAAGACTTGTTTATCAATATGTGAATCAAATTGTGAATATAACTTGGGCTAGGTAATGTGTTCATATTGAGTAGACTCCTAAGTGCTTCTCAGGGTGAAAATCTTCTGTTTTCTTATCATGGATATCTTATATCGAGTTTAAAATTCTGATTTGCTCTGTCTGTTTTTTGTTACTATAATATTATTGTTGCACATTTTGCTTGGTTCCTTGTAAGGTGAAACTATCTTTCTGTTTTCACCAAAACCTTGTTTGAACAGTTTTGTTAGGCATCCATGCTGTAACAAGAGGGAGTGTGAATGTTAAGAGTGCTGATTAATATGATTTATTTGCCTTGTTTATTGTTCTGTATTATTGAAGGATTCTGTTACTCACAAGAGATAGAACTTCTGGACAAGATTTAGAAGTGGTTCATATTATTCCGCCTTATGTAAATGCCTTGGGCTTGAAGTATGAAATGATACTATAGCTATAGACAGCTTCTTTAGCGAGTAAAATGAAAAATATGAAGCTTCTAGATATTATAGTTGTAGAGGCTTTAATACAATATGTAGGAAGTTCATTTTGAAACACCTAAGTTTTCGTCGTATTTCCTCCTGGTTAGCAACTTGGTATATTTTTGTAGTCCTTGAGTATATATATATATATATATTGCTATGAGGATCAGTTTGGCACTGTTGTATTTTACAATTACCACATTTCCATGAACATGGATGCTCTTATTAGGTAGATTGCAACTTTTTTCTACTTCTGAATTTTCAACGCATAAACTCAGTGGCACCATAAAGCTATTGCAATTCACTTATGAAAAAGAAGGTTAGACGTTCTTGTGCATCAGCCCTTGCAAGCCTAGGATAGTAAGTTTGGATAATTTTGTGTAAAAGGCCTATATCCTAGGGAAGGCTTCAATTTTCTGCTGAAGTTCAATGCTGAAAGTTAAAATTTGGTAACAGACACTGCATATGTCTAATAAAGTTGATGTGGGCATTGCTGCTATGTGGATTCCTTTGTCCTTTTATCTGTACTTCTTTGACATCCTTCTGCTTCACTGCATGTCCTCTTTTGTTTCCCTGTTATTGTGCTAATTATTTGTTGTGGAGCGTTCGTCTAGTTACTCCAGTGCCTAGTTGATGATAAGATAATAAAAGCTACTTGTCAAACACTTCTAATTGCTATTATAGGATAAAGGAGGACGATAAATTGATTCAAGCTGAGGGCATTGAGTCCCTTTCAGAAGCTGAACTGCGTGAAGATTGTAGAGAAAGAGGCATGCTGGGATTAACATCAGAACAAGAAATGCGACAACAGGTAATGTTGTGTTAAATGGGAAAAATATTTTTGAAGCTATAGCTTGTTGCTTATACCAGAACTTGAATATGCATTTTAATATGAGTTACTAGATAAATTCTTGTCTTCAATGCAAATGAAATATTTATGCACTGGTAGCTATGGCCAGAATTTTTATTTTGCATGGAAATTTGAAATCGGCTTGCGGTGGGATTTTCATGCTTTTGCTATATTCTCTAAGTCCAAATTCGGCATTTTTTTATCTGTTATTATTGAATGTGGTGACATTTGTAAAATAAATTGCGAGTAGAAGATCATCTACTGCACTATTTCCCCCCTGATGGATCTGCGTTGTGTGAGGTATTTGCATTAAGTTGGCACTTAAAATGACCGTTCTCTTCAACTTGCAGCTTCGCGATTGGCTTGATTTATCTCTTAACCATTCTGTACCTTCTTCTCTACTAATTCTTTCCAGGTACTGTTTATATCATTGTTCTATTTACAGACCTAGAAATTTGTTTGTTTCCCCACATGATATAGTGCATATGCTCACCATGTTTCTTAAAATGTCTAAAACCTCGATTTCAGAGCATTTATGGTTTCTGGGAAGGTGAGGCCAGAAGAAGCAGTTCAAGCAACCTTGTCCTCTCTTCCAGATGAGGTGGTGGAAACTGTTGGTGTCACATCTTTGCCTTCAGAAGATTCTGTTTCCGAGAGAAGAAGGAAGTTAGAGTTCCTTGTGAAGGAGGAGGAACTCATCAAGGTTAGAAATTTATATCTACACCATTTGTATATTGATTGTTAGACGTTAGTTTTCACTTTTAAGTTCCTTAGCCATTCATGTTTATAGAGAGAAAAGAATCATGCAATTTTTTAGCACGTGCTTTCAGTGATGAAAAAGGCGCGCTTGGCCAAGGCCAGCGCCCGCCTAGGGTGAGGCGCAGCCTGTGTGGCTGGGCGCCCCTCAGGCGCCCTAGGCGGGGCCTAGGCGCCAAGGCGCGCCTAAGGCTCAGGCGCGCGCCTCTTCCAGCCTGCAGGGATTCCAACAGATTTTTGGTTTTTTGAATTTTTAAATTGATTTTTTTAAAAGATTCTATCTTAAAATAAACAGATTTATATTTTCTTTTCCTTAATTATCTAAGAAATAGCAGATTCCTTAATTATCCTAGGAAATAGCATATCTTTATTATCTTCTTTTCCTAAGTAAACACCCTAAATAACCATCAGATCTTCTATATTACCTAGTACGTTCTCTCTATCTCTTCCTCCCTCTCTATTCTTTTCTTCCTCTCTTCTGTACGTGTGATCTGCAAGTGGCAAGGTGCTACTGCTGAGTGTACTGTTGAAGGCTTGACTCACATCCTCTTCATCCGTTGTCATCAATCACTTCCAGCTTCCAGTTTTTTATGCTTCAGACATGATTTTCCTACTTGCTTATTAGTTAAAACTTAAAACTTGATTTTATAACATTATGATGTTTTCAAAGTGATTTTATTTCATCTTAAATATGATGTTTTCAAAGTGATTTTATTTCATCTTAAACATGTTTTATATGCTTTTATAACATAAGGGGATACAAAATGCATTTTTGAAGAATTTTATGGCTAGGCGCGCCCCAGGAACGCCTAGGGGCTCCCAGCGCCTGGGTGCGCCTAACGCCTTTTTCATCACTGCGTGCTTTTGCTCTAGCTGTCTGCAGTAAACTGTTATAGATTTGTGTATATAGTTGCGCAGTTGTCATTTAATACACACATGGAGGGTTATAGACAGGAATGTAGCAAAGGGAATGTCTATAATAATATGCAAAATTTAAACTTTCTTGCTCTACATCTAGTGTGAACGACGATGATCTTGTTGGATAGTAATTAACAAATTCTGAAGGCTAAAAATACCGGACTGCAATTCATCAGGTAGAAGTGGTTGGAGAAGATTTTGAGACATAACTAACATGACCAAAACCCGAACTTACTAGGACAGAGAAACGCGAAACCACATTTTCCTCTTGAATCGGTACTTGATGTTTGTTATGTTATGTATCTGTGTTCCTGTTTTTCAGTAGATGTCTGAATTGGTACTTCATGTTTGTTATGTTATGTATAAATAGATTTTATAAATGCAACTAGGACTCATTTATTTGCTTTTGTTGTCTCCTTTGAAACGGTCTCCAAAAAATATACATTGAACTTTTCTTGCTTATGGCCTTTAATTAGTTTTTCTATATAAACTAATGATAGGAGGAAGAAGAAGACCTGGAAGAAGAGCAAGCTAGATTGAAGGAATCTACAGTCAGTGAGGAGGATTTGGCATTGAAGGAAATGAACATTGCAACTGCAAAAGAAGCACAGGAACGAGCGAGAGCCAAGACAGTTGAAAAACAAGAACAGCTTTGTGAACTCAGTCGTGCATTGGCAGTATTGGCATCTGCATCTGTATGACTGTTATCTTAGGGTTCGTTTGACACAACATACGTATTACTTAAAAGATCCTTAAGTAATAAGTAATGCGAGCCAAACAAACCTTTTTTTCCCTTTCTTAATTCCTGTTGAGTACATATTGGCGTTTGGACATTTTTGTGATTCAATCCCTCTTGATTTGTGTTCTTGTTCTGTATTTGTAGTCAGTGTGCAGAGAGCGTGAAGAGTTCCTGAGACTAGTAACAGAGGAGGTATGTACCATCAAACAACTCTATTAGCAATTGATTATATTAGTTTTTATTTTTATTTTTTTATTTCTACTTCGCCAATAGACGTGACTTGGAAAAAGGAATTGCTGAACCATTGTCCCCTTATGTGTACATGGTGCATAGAAGACTAGCATTTTAATCCCGCAAAGAGAAGACTAGCAAATCACAGACTGTTATATGAACAAAATAAAAGGAAGATGAAAATAAATCTCTTAAGTTCATCATTAATAAACCTTCAGTAATCATGATGTCGCTAGACAGTGGCAAGTTCATCTCTCTGCTTATGAACTATGGACTTGTACTATACAAAGGCAGTTAGTACAATATGTGACGTGCACACATATGGACAAATGAATACATCCTAGGCACATCCAAAAAGTCTTCTTATTTTCATTTGAGGAAGAAGTGTTTGGACATTCAGAGGATATCAAACATAAATGATAATGCTTGTATTTTCCCAATGAAGTAAGTTCGGAAGCCTTTTGTTTTTCCTAGGTTTTTTTCCCAATCAATGTAGATACATATTTCTCATTTTTTATCATGTGAAAATTTTAACATGTGGTTTTATTACTTTTATGTATGTTGAACTCTATAAAAGATTATTTTTTTTGCATTTTTCATGCTTGGGATTTTGTTCATGTTTCTATGCAACCTAGATACTATATTTTGTCCTGTGAAACTTATTACATGTGCTAAATTTCATTTGAATTCTAACATGTGCAGATAGATCTTTATAACAGCATGGTGGAGAAAAAGGGCACAGAAGGAGAAGTTGATGCCATTAAAGCATACAAAGCTGCTCGTGAGGAAAGTGAAGATGCTGCTGAGCCAACTGCTGGTGACAAGGTCACTGATGCACTCAAAGACCAAGTAAGCAAAATAATTTTTACCCTGTATGGTGCAGATAGGTTAAGGTATTCATGATCTGAATTGGATGGTCTAATATATTATTTTTCCTTCAGATTGATGGTATGCTTCATACACTTGAGAAAGAAATTGATGACGTGGATGCCAAAATTGGTGATGGCTGGCGGCTACTTGACAGGTCAGCTACGAGCTAAATGGTGGTTTACCTGTTTCATGTATAGTCATTATTGAAAATTCTTATAGGATGACAATACCCCATTGATACTAGGCTTCGTTTAGACAACAACCTGATGTGGGAGCTCTGTTGTTCTAAGGCTCTGTTTGGAAAATGTTCAAAGTCCTTCCCCCTTCACTGGGAAGACAAAAAGCTCCTTAAAAGTGCTGAAGTTTTTAGGAAAAAACTGAATGACAAACATAGAATTGTGTGCTAGGGGATTTAGTAGCGCTCTATGCCTGTACCTAATGAATTTAGTTCTGCAGGGATTTTGATGGAAAGGTAACTCCTGAAGAGGTGGCAGCTGCTACCATGTACTTGAAGCATACATTCGGCAAGGAGGGAGTTCAAGAGCTGATTAGTAACCTTTCCAAAGATAGAGGTATCGTGTCATATCTCTCTTTTTTGTGTGCTCTGTTTATGAAATCAGGGTTTAATAGGTGTGTCAATAATATTCTGTTGGTTCTTTCATTCGGATTTGTTTTATCAGATGGGAAGATCCTCGTCGAAGATATTGTCAAGTTGGCTAGCAGAGCAGAAGATGACGACTCCCCTGATGACCGAGTAAATCACTGAGCTTGCGATGGTCAAAGATGGTCCTGCAATTCCTTCAATCCGATTTTCACAAGTGGTTTTGATGGAACCTGCTTCATTAGCACTCTCTAGAGTCTAGATCCTTACCATTTACCAATGTGATGATACTAGTATATTCAATATATGGACAAGTAAAAATCGAACCTGAAAATGAAAATGCATTGCATATGTACATTTTACTGCAGTACAGCATGCATTATGCTTATAGGTTTCGAAGATGAAGTTTTTGGTTTGGAGGTGGAAAAATATTTTCTTGTACCCGGATTATTGAAATAAAACACAGATTTGTGGTATCCGGTATCCGTATGTATGTCACAAAAAATCACCTTGGTATGCTGTTAAGAGCATGCACAATGTTTATTTTTTTAACAAAGTTTTTTAGCTAATTTTTTAACTCTCTCTGTAACATATTTATAAAATTCTTTTACTTTTTCATACTCATAATTTTTTAACCCTTATTTTTTCACGCTATAGATTTAAAAATAATAATAATATAAATGAGTGTCTATGGATAGATAAAAATCAATTATGAGTATTAGATATACTTTTTAAAACAAACAAAATTAAATTTGAGCTGAAAATGACTAAAATAGCTATAAAATTAACTTTTCAGCTTAAATGAGTTTTTTAGTAATTTCTTAGTAAGAAACCATAGAGAATGTTTTTTAGTAAAAGTACACTGTAGCTAAAAAACTTATTATATTTTAATGCTAAAAAACCATCATTGTAACATTTAATCACTCGTTTCCTTTTCTGTTTATTATTCGTCAAATTTTCCAGCTTCCAAGATGTTCTCTTTGCGATGAAGGTTTTGAATGTGTACTTTTCAATACAAGTTGAATGTTACCCTAGAGGTGGCCACAGTTCATGAACCGCCGGTTCAAGGGAACCTTGAACCGGAACCTGAATCGGCTATCCCCCGGAACTGGTCCGCCGGTTCCGGTCCGGTTTTCCGTCGGTTCGGAATCCGGTTCAAAAAATAAAAAATAAAAAATTTTAAAAAAAGGAAACCGGGTTCCCGCCGGTTCAAAAAAAAAAGGGCTGGGTTTTGTAGTTTTTTAAGATTTAAATTTTAAAGGGTATTGTAACATTATATGATTTAGGTTAGGGTTTATAGTTTAGAGTTAAGGGTTTGTATGTTAAGGTTTTGTATAGTTTATGGTTAAGTTTTTTTTATATTTAATTATTTTGATGTTTTTTTATGTATTTATGATTTTTGTAGCTTTTTTAAGATTTAATTATTTAAAGGGTAATGTAGGATTTATGACTCTAGGTTAGGGTTTAGGGGTTAATGGTTTGTAGTTTTAGGTTTTGTATTGTTTATGGTTTATGGTTAGGTTTTATTTTAAATTTAATTATTTGAACGTTTTTAATGTGTTTATGTTTTTTGTAGCTTTTTTAAGATTTAAAGGGTAATGTAGGATTTAAGACTCTAGGTTAGGGTTTATAGTTTAGGGTTTGTTATTTAAGGTTTTGTATTGTTTATTGTTTATGGGTAGGTTTTATTTTAAATTTAATTATTTGAACGTTTTTAATGTGTTTATGTTTTTTGTAGCTTTTTTAAGATTTAAAGGATAATGAAGGATTTAGGACTCTAGGTTAGGGTGTATAGTTTAGGGTTTGTGTTTTAAGGTTTTGTATAGTTTATGAGTTATGGTTAGTTTTTTTATATTTAATTATTTGAACATTTTTTAATGTGTTTATGGTTTTTGTAGCTTTTTTAAGATTTAAGGGGTAATGTAACATTATATGATTTAGGTTAGGGTTTATAGTTTTAGGGTTAAGGGTTTGTATTTTAAGGTTTTGTATAACTATATGGTTAGGATTTTTTATTTTTTAATTATTTAAACGTTTTTTAATGTGTTTATGATTTTCGTAGCTTTTTTTTAGATTTAAAGAGATTAGTAGGAATAATAGGATGTAGGACTTTAGGGTTGTTTTGGAATTTAGGATAATTGTATTGGATATTTCTTTTTTTCAAATATTTATATTTCACCTGAACCTCCGGTTTATGAACCGGCGGTTCGACAGGGATCTTGAACCGCCGGTCCGGTTCAGGGTTTGACCGGGTTTGACCCGGTCTGGTTCCGGTCCGGTTCAGGATTGGCCAACTCTATGTTACCCTGTATCAATATAGGGTCTCTTCAATTTTATAAGGGTGATTAGTGTTGGGGGAACTTGTTTATTATTAGTAATAGTATGCCATGGCCTCTACTGCGTAAGAAAAAAAAAAGAGGCAAATACTATTTGCATGGCTGCACCCTGCAGGCTACCGCCGCGTGCGGTCATATCACTGAAAAATGAGTTCGATGTTCGTTAAATTATACATAAACTGGGTCGGGCGGATCGGATTTGGATCGATCGAGTCGTACAAATTTTCGGGTTTAGGTCGAGTCGGGTTTTCTTTGATATTTAAAAATATTGAATCTTAAAATTGAATATTTGTTAAAGTTATATGGAAAATATATAACTTGCAAGAATTTAAAAGTAAAAATGAAATTATTATTATTCAGCATAAATAACTTTTCATTTTGAATATGAAATTCGTTCGTTCAATTGTAAAAGCAGCAATGCTATATATAAAAATCACCAAAAAAATTGTGATTGAAATCCACCGAAAGTAATTCGTTTACGGACGCAACAATAATTGTGATTAAAATCCACCGAAAGGCTAGGAAGATGCATGTTGTCCTCCTACGAATATTCTACCCTAAATCCTAAACCTTAAACCCATCACCGACGTCCATCACTGACGAAATCGAACTCCCGATACCACCACCACCACCTCCACCTTTCCCCTTCGCCTCCCCTCGTCCATCACCGAATTCTCCGGTGGACCCTCCGCGGCACTCACTGCCGCACGCCCTGACACCCAGCGCAAATAGCACCGTGTCAGGGCACAAATAGCTTAACCGGAAAAAAAAACACGATTAACAGCTCAGGTCCTTGCCTAAAGTGCCGGATGATCTGTATATATGCCGTGGGTGTTTGCCCGCTATTGCTCTCAACGTTTATAACAGTTTGCAAAGCAAAACCTAGAATCCTATAATAAAAATGAATTACAAGATGTAAAAAAGAATACATTTCCTATAATCTAGGTATAGAGAGATTTAAACATAAATGATGAACTACGTAACTCACATATTACAAGCAGAAGAAGCTTGAAGCAGACTTTTTATGCATCCTGTTGATTACATGTAAAGCAACTGTTGCTATAGAGAAGAACCATGTAAACTTTCAGTATTACTATTACTTCACAGGATCCGAACTCCGAAGCCAGTTAATCATCTTGAAACAAGGCCTTGTAAACGGATCTTGCTGGACTGCCCCGGCTCCCATTCTGACCCGCATTGTTATCTATGGACTTTTCCCCTGACTCTGGGGTCTCACATACCTTGTCATATCTTTCCCTCTTGTCACGGCTCTTCCTAGACGGGTTCAGAAGAGAACCCGACTTTGCCTTGGACAACTTTGAGTGCTTGGGTGCAAACACCCTCTGCAAATCTAGCACGCCCCTTGTGAAAGACGAGAATCTCCTCGCCCTCTCCCTTCTCTCACGAGCTTCATCTGCCATCCGTGTGTGCTTCTCTTCTGCTGGCTCGTTTTTGTGGTCTCTAGTTCTGTTGGTACCAATTCCTGGAGTTCCCCAGGGGAATGTTGAGTCTTCTGAGGAAGGAGGCCCGCTTGTTCTGTCATTATGATCACTTGCTGAGTTTTCTCTAGACAGTCTCTCCCTCCATGAGTGGTTGCTGTCTTCACTGTTGAGCAACAGATTTGGAGATTCGTCTTCTTCGTCCTGAAACAGCAACAAATCCATCCTTTCGTAGATTTGGTGGATCACGTCTCCTAGAGTTTCTTTGTACCTGTAAGATTCCAAATGTGGCTCAGAATAGTCAGTGGCTTGCCGTCTTGGGAACATGGATGCTTTGAGGATATGAAAGCATATGTGAATGGATGAACAAGTGAACCGGGTTTATAAGATTAGCATGTGATGCTATCGGAGTGCTAAATCCAGTCTTCACCTTTCAGCATTGTTGATAATTAAAGCCGGATAATTACTTTTAAGGACAGCTAGTAGGTTGTACAGGGGAAAGGATGGGAAAGTGATGCTATCAGATGGCTAAAAGTTGGCGAGTTGATGAGAATAAAAAGATTCAACTTCCAGACTATATACATCACACATTTCCCTTCTCAATTAAGACACAACATTCGCAGGCAAGAAGCACAAGGGAGATGGAGAACTACAGTATCTAAGGTATAAGCTGACTAGCCAACTCACTAGATTTATCAGTCTGAGGGAAAGTAAAGAAACTACAAAATATGCACAGGTTCGACCAAAAAAACAAAAGATGCACAGACCATGACAGTTACAGCAGATTCATAATAAAAGATCTACAGACTACAGGCAATGTTGTTGCTTTCCTGCCATGATTGTAGTAACTCATAGAGGAGAGATATTTGAGCAAAAAAATGAGACAACTCGTCTAAAGTACGCTGCAGTACCAAATATAAGATTGCATCCAGTTAGATTATCTGATGGAAAAATTAATACTTCAGCAAAGAAAACCAAGTTAATGTACAAAGAGCCATTTTTGTCTTACCATAGTAATATAGAACATTGATGCCAGAATCACAGAGACATACCAAGTTCACTGAATTATTATTGATTCTACTAAGAAATTAAGTTGATATAAAAAGAGCAATTTACGTTCTACCATATAGATTTCTAACTATGCAGTTAAATAATTTTAGGTCTTGTCATCATGGTAAATACCTTGGCCTATAAAAATGATTAGAAAAGCATTTCTTTATCACTAGAGACTAAATTGCATTATTTTTTATTCAGCCACAATATTTCTGAAGGAAAAAAAACAGGTGGTATAACATATTATGTATTCATATGGTCTCTTTCAAACCTAAACATCATCTTAAAAAGCTAAATGACACTATGACAGCCTTATGAGGAGATGTGGAAACTAAAAAGCATTATTTCATGTAATCAACTACACACATAGTACTATCTCCATTACTTGGCCTTAAACAAATTGTGTTAGCTTAATCTAATTTTATGACTGAAGAAAATGACAACATCAAATTCCAGATGAAAATCTGTGGACTTGTGAGTACAAGGAAAATCATACAAATCGTTTTTATTAGATCAGGAGCATGATACAACAATGACCTCACATACCTGTTTAAGATGAGTGTCTCCACATAATCACTGAGGTTGAAGTCACCAAAGAATCCTCCTTCCATATTACACTGAATAAACTCCAGAAAGGAGCATGTTTGCTTCACCAGTTTCTGCTTAGTGGACTTTTTAACATGAGATGCATACTCCGATTGAAGAATCTCCATTCTAAATAAAATCTGCAGTTCATATCTATAGATCCGTCAAGGACACATTGGGTCTCATTGAGCAAAACAGTTCATCTTAGAACAAAAGCAAAAACAGATTAGTAGACAAGAAAGAGCAAGAAATCTACAGATTCCCAGGGGGATAAGCGGAGAAAAAAGGGTGAAAGGATACTCTCTAATTTTGTACTCAGAAGACAAGTTCACTGTCACTGAACCATTCCCCTGAGATGAAAGTTCATTATCTTTGTGCTTCCCTGACAAATCCTTTGGAGCTTTCAGAAGGATTTTGATGAGCTCACTTGCAACTATTGCACCATAATTGTTGCCATCTGACACTTCAGCCAAGCCTAGAACCTCTCTGTTACCAGGCAGTTCTAGCTTCTTTTTTAATAAACAAATGGATGATTTCAGAATCCTCTGTGCAAAAGCTAGTAGATCAACTCCAGATTCTAGACCATGTTCGATTCTCTCAGGGAGACTGCTAAAAAATGATTCTGAAGATTCAGAAAATAAAGAATGAGTACCCTGCTGTGTGTGGGAATTATCAGGTACTAGATCTTCTACTTGTGGAAAAAAAGAAGAGAGTGGTTGTTCACTTTCCCCATGCACTACTCTCACTCTCTCTCCAAGCATTTCTTTCATGTCTGCATGTTGCTTTGGTTGATGAGGTCTACAATGGCGACGATAATTGCTTTGGCTCACCTGTTTCATCCAGCACTTTAGAAACTTCAACTTCTTTGAGGTATCACTACTCGTGGAAAAGTAAGCTTCCTCAAGTTCCATATGCGAACAGCATAATGCTTCTTTGCTGAAAAGGCTCCAGGACAGATCATTAGACTTCTGAGAATGCTTTCTGATCTTTCTTTTTCTCTCATCTCGTAGAGTTGAATGCGATGTATTTTCATCCACTCCATGCTCGTCAAGTTCATCCTTGGGCTTCCTACCATTTAGTCTATCAGAATCTCGTGCCTGGATTTGATTTGAATCCTCCTCCTTTATGAGATAGAGCAAGGAAGAGTTTGTACTGAAAGGTTTAAGCAAACCCATGCAGGAGCTGTCATCAGATTTTGATATGTTTACAAGAGCCCAATAACCTCCTCTATACAGAAAGCTTAAGAGAATCTGCCAGATGGGTACAAATTTTCTCTTAACACAACTACTTGTTGTGTCTTTCATTAGTATCTGGAGAACCTTATCTGCAACACATTCAGAGGAAGAATCCTCTATATTTCTATTAGATGCTCCTGACAGTTCACGTACCAAAACTGCATCATAAAAGCGATGTTGATGTTTTTTTACATCTTTATATCTATGAATTGATCTGATATCAATTTGAACTCTACCATCACCAACAAATTCCCACAGTGTTTTCGGTTGCCCATCACTTTCAGTTCTCAATTGCAACGATTTCCAATTCCTCATCAAGTCAGCGTGCTCCATCTTGTGCAATGCTTTCAAACCAAGCAACTGAAGATCACAGCACTTGCATTGCAAAGGCCTTCCTTTGACATCCGATATTTCAAGGTTTAATTGGCCAGCAATTCTTTGATAATCACTTGGATCACAATAGTTCGATATAACCCCAATTGTTGGATATATTAATCCAAATGGTACAAGAGCAGATCCCAAGACAATTGAGCCAGTCGAGCAGAAACCCCAGCCTAATTTCTTAACCCCGTGCTGAAACAACTCCAGCGACCTCATCGATTCATCAGATTGGACCTCTTTGACACCACACTCTAATTCATAGCTCATATCCACCCAACACAGATGAATATCCCTCATAGAAAATGAGCTGGCCACGTGTCCAAAAGTCCTAATAAACCTGTCTCTAAACAAATCAAAATGATTCAAATCCCCATTCTCGTCACAATCTACTCCCATATAATCACGCAACGCCACGACAGATTTACAAATAGGAGAAAATAAAACAATCAAATTGGACCGAACGAGGCCCGAAGAAAGCTCCAAATCACCAGAATCAAACGACGTACCTAGCAGATCCTGCTCCACCTGGACCTCCCAAGCGTAATCGTGAACCAGCTGGAGCATCGAACTGGCAACGAAATCCGCCTTGGCAACAGCAGAATCAAACTCAATAGGTTTCGGTAGGTCCGAGATAGAACTTAGGGTTTCTGAGAGGGAAGCTAGGGTTTCACCTGGACGGTCAAACGAAAGTGAATTGGGGTTGCAGGACGACCGCATAGCGGTTTTCGAGAGGAGTTTGAGGATGGCGGAGGAGGATAGTATAGGAGATAGAGAAGAGAATAAGAGCTTATAAGAGAAAAGAGACCCAGACAATGGCGGGAAAGAGAGAAGCAATCTGACCGAAGAGAGTAGGGATTGGAGGTAGGTGGAGTGGTCATGGAGATGCAGAAGCGGACAGAGGTCGACCAGAAGAACAATCCTCTGAGTTCGGGAGTAGTTCAGAGGGCTTTGATCCGCCATTGGAGACGTCAGTGGTGGTGGAGAAGGCGGGCAGCTGGTTCTGCTACGGCGGAATTCCAGATCTGATTGAAAGGATGGAGAGAGTTGAAATGTGAAAATTAAGCGGGAATGTATGAAACGCATGCCGCCTAAATAAATTTAGCGAACCGGGCCCAATTAATTCAGATGGGCCGGATCGGCCCAGTCCAATTATTTAGAAATGTGGATACCCGATCCGACTATGGATATTCTTCGTATAAATTGCGTATAAAATGATAGAAAAACAGAATCCAAGCCAAACATGTCATCCATCCCCCTCTGCAATTTGCTGAACAGAAACTCAATCGCCCTCTCTCAATTTCCCTCTCCACTCACATCATGCTCCTTCTCAATTCCATCTTATCTTTATAAATGTTCATCTCCATGGGGATCGAAATCCCGGTTTCCCTTCCTCGCGGTGTCCAGGTGCTCGGAGTCGGAGTCTTCGTCGGCCGCACCGCTGCCGGCGTCGGGGGAAGACGAGTGGCTGAGCCGGCTCCCTGACAAGAAGAAGCCGTTGTACTCCCACAGCTTGCCGTGCATTGAAGCTTGGCTTAGAAGCCTAGGGTTTTCCCAGAGCAGAGAGGATAGAGCGGTTTGGTTCGTCGAGAAGCCCGATTGGCACGCCCAGCTGTCGCTCGACGTCACTGATTTGCTGATAAGGTATCTTCTTTCATCAGATTTCTCCCAATCATCATTCTTTGCCTTCAAAATTTCTATCATTTAGGTAGATGGCTTTACAATGTTTATTTTAGCTTCACTGGTTTGGTTGCTGAAAGGCATGCTGATGTTAGGTTAGTATTCGAGATTTAATCCTAATTAAATTGAATAGTTTTGTTAAGAGTAGTTTTATGGTGAATGTTTGTAGAATTTCCATGTATGTATTTGAGTAATTTGTATGGTGAAACTGTGAAAATCATTTACAACAACCCATACTAGACAATTATTGTGATTTAACTTGGTAGATGCTGTTGTACTAGAACCATCCAACGGAGATGGACAATATACTTGAACATGGAATGGCATGGGTGCGTAGGTAACTTAGCTTGGCAGATGCTAGGCAATGTATTGGATTTCCTTTCCTTTGATTTTAGAACTTCTGTATCATAGCTCTTTCATCATTTTCAATGCCTGGCGTTGATGTTACTTGGGGCAGACTCCAAAACTCGTGGCTGTATTTCATGGCATGCATTTGAAGAGTAGAAAGACTTGTTGGCTAACCCAATGGGGACTGTTCTTTAGCAAAGTTGAAATGAGTCTTTTCCTAACCATTATGTTCTATTTGACATATTGAAAACGTCTATCTAGCTAGGAAATGGATCCATTTAAGCGAAAGAAAGAATGTCTTAATCAAAATGAGGTTGATGCTCATATCAATCTGCCAATCTTGTTGCTCATAGTGAACTTCGCTTGGTGGTGTTGTTGTTGGATGGTTACGTTTTGGTGCTTAAATTTGTTTGCAACACCGAGATTATATGAAAAATGTCTACTAGTTTCCTCATAGGCGATTCTGTATCTTACGCCTTGTTTGCTTTGATATAAGTTTGAATTCTCTGCAAGATTGCATCTATACAAACTTGGCGGTTTGTCTTCTTTTCCCCTCAAGTGATAATGAACATGAATTTCAAGTCTCTTTGGTGATACGGACCTCCATTCTTCTACTTCATGTTTTCATGCAGGTACCTCAAGAGTGGACCCAAAAACCTTGAAAAAGATATGGAGAGAAGATTCAGCTATGCATTGAGTAGAGAAGATATCGAGAATGCTGTACTTGGAGGACCATAGTCATGTGCATATTACGTTGTGATTTCACATATCGAAGTCAAGATAAGCTGTGTCTTATTTCACTTTAGTCATTTCTACTAGATATTCTTCATAAGGGTGACTCATTGAGAATTCTGTTGCTGCTCTAAGGAGAGATCCCGCATTTTATGTCACTTGTTCATTACGAAGTACTTGTTCTATCAACAGCATTCTCTGCATCAAGGGGATTTAGCACCAATTCAGTTTTCAAGAATATAATAGAGAATAAAAATAAAGTGTACAATAGTTTTCAAGAAAATAATATCCAAAATTACAGATTATTTCCATCTTAGCAATTGCTGGCAGTTCACAGCAATTAGTGTTGGAAGATCAGAACTTGATCAAATTATAAAGAGTTGCACATTATTGAAGCATGTACTCTAAGAGGGCCGACTTGAATACATCCTCTTTTAATTTCCTTGAGAAAACTCTACTGCATAGATTGCTAGTTAAAGTTGTCTGCAGAGCGGATATGGGACCAATACTCTTTCACAAGCTGCCCAAAAAGAGAACCTTCTCTCGCCATAAGATTTGTTGGTTCATCATACTCAACGACTTCTCCTGTAAAACATAGTCATAAAAACATCATTGGTAAACAATGCACTTTGTTGAACTCAATTTCAAGAACTTCTTATCATATTTTGAACCTATATAGTAAGTCTTACCATCAGCCATGGCAAGGACCATACTGCAATCCATTACAGTGGGTATCCTGTGAGCTACAGTGATGACCGTGGATTCAGCAAACTCTGTTCGAATCGTCTTCTGAAGAATCATATCAGTAGCGTTGTCTATTGATGCAGTGGCTTCATCAAGGACCAAGATCCTGCTTCTCCTCAACAAAGCTCGCCCCAGGCAAAACAGTTGCCTTTGCCCCATACTCCAATTCGACCCGTCTTCCGCAACTGGTTCATGAGGTGTCATAAGGAACAACTCGTACAACAATTTAGGGAACTTTGCTTGAAGAGTGGGAGCTTTACCTAAAGAGTCTAGGCCATTTCCTTTCATTTGTACAGACTCCCGAAGTTGACACTTGGCAAGTACCTGGTAAATCAAGTGTACTAGGAGCTCCACCCAAAACAAGGAGAACTAAAGCATATTTACCAAACATAAACAAAAAAGAGCAAAATTGTCACCTCCCATATTTCTTCATCAGTGTGTTGAGATAATGGGTCCAAGTTGAACCTCACAGTGCCATGGAAGAGAGTAGGATCTTGAGGGATGATCCCGAGATGCGACCTCAGATCATCAAGCCCTATCGAACAAATGTCAATCCCATCTACTATGACATTCCCTCCCGCGGGCTCCACCAAGCGAAACAACGCTCCAATGAGTGTCGTCTTCCCGCTGCCTGTCCTACCAACGACACCAATCTTGTGTCCACCTTGGAAGGTGCAGGTGATTCCTCGGAGCACCATAGGTGAATCTGGCCTGTACCTTACCTGCAGCTCAAACAAACTTCACTAGAATTGTGCATAGCAAAGTGCATTTAACTTGAAGACAACAAGACTAAATGCCTCACCTGCAAGTCTTGGATCTCTACTTTGCCAATAGTAGGCCAGTTTCGTGGTGGGCGGTTCTCGTTGAGGATTTTGGGTGCTTCGCTCGGTATGTGCATGTATTGGTTAAGCCTTTCCACTGATATGATGTTGTTGCCTACTGTGCATTGGTTTTGGATGCACATGACGAGTGAGATGTTTAGTGAGAGACCGAACGACAACGCCATCCCAATAAATCCTGCATTGTAGTTGATGGAGTGTTGTGATTTTGGATAATGTCTTTTCATAAATGATCGAGATTTGGTTTACCTGCACTGAAGGTTCCAGGGGGAAGCAAAACAATGAACAGAGCGGCTGAAGCTAGAACAAAGGAACCAAGCGTCTCGAGTCGTAGGATCAACCATTCATTAGCTGCAAAGTTGTGGAAAAATGGAGTTGCATTCGTATCGATCAAGTCAAGATTCTTAGAGAAGAAACGGTCTTGTTCCTCAAAGGCTCTTATTGTCGTAGCTCCAGCTAGTGATTCTGCTAGATGGTTCGCGACCAAGGACTTGGTTGTGCCGTTAATCCTCATCAATTCTTTTGCAGTTGCAAAGTAGTATCTCTGTTATGAACCAGAGTTATACAAGGATCAACAAGTTGGATCTCTAAGGAATCCTAGTACTCTTCAGGATTGATTAACTTACTTGCAAACGAAAAGCTAACCAGATCATGGGTACTGAGAAGAGCGAAACTTGCCAAGTGACAAAGATCAGCATAGCAAGATTAACTGCAACACTAGAAGTAGATCCAATGGCCATCATTATATTGTTGGGAACATCAAGGTCAACCATGTTGAGATCAGAAGAGATCTGCAACAGCATGAAAACAAAACTTCATCTTACTTAAACAACTTTTTTCCTATCGTCAAAAGAACTATGTGAACTCATAATTTTACCCTGCTTAGTATCCTTCCAAGAGGAGTGGAGTCGTAGAAGGCCATTGGAGCACGAAAGAGCGAGTTCAAGAGTTGTGAAAAGAAAGACTTGGATGATCGCAATCCCGTTATGACCATAAAAAGAGACCGGAAGAGTAAGAACACTGCAGGGACTAATCCAACAATGAGATAAACCACAATAAGCTTCGCCATAGTAACGTTAGGATTGTCAATGTTTGCTGCCATCCAGGCGCTCTGTGCTATTTGTCCGGCAAGGTAGATCAGATGAGCAAGGAGAGCAATGGAGAAGAACAAGTAACCTTTATTTTGGCTCAAGTATTGTATGTATGGCCTCAATCCAATGTTGCCTACTTCTCTTTCCTCTTTCTTGATTAATTGATCTGTTGTTGGTGTGTTGTTTTGGCTCCTAATCATGCTGGTGCACTTGATCTCTTTTGGTGTAGGTTTGGTTTGGGTTTGACAATTTCTAGAGACATCTGCAAGCTTTTCGACTCCACCCGCGGTCTCTTTGTGGGCATTGACTAGATCTATGAATTCAGGGCTTGAAGATAATAGCTCATTGTAAGAACCTGCCTTGAGAATTTCTCCATCTGACAAAAGCTGCATCAGGAAGAAATATGAGTTGGTTCCAACTGTGGTTGATAATGAATTTGTTGAATGTGAGCTTAGAAAACTCACCAGGACATGATCAAATGCTGGCAAGAAATCAACTTGGTGAGTTACAAGCAAGATTGTCTTGCTAGAAAGAGCTCTCAGAACATATTCCTGTCATGTGTATAGAGTTCCAAGATCAACGAAAATAACAAGGATTAGTTCATTCAGTTGTTAAAATTGAGAACAAGTATGAAAAAGAGTACTTACATTGAAGAGATCTGTAGCAGTTTGTGCATCAACAGCACTGAATGGATCATCCAAGAGATAGATGTCAGCATTGTGATAAAGTGCACGAGCAAGTTGAATTCGTTGCTTCTGCCCACCGCTCAAATTGATTCCTCTTTCTCCTATTTCTGTCAGATCACCATATGGAAGGAGCTCAAGATCCTTCAACAGTGAACAACTCTCTAGTGTTTGTTGGTATCTGTGCTCATCCATGGAAGACCCGAATATGATGTTTTCACGTATTGTTCCTGATTGGATCCATGCTGTCTGTGAAACATAAGCTATGTTTCCGAAAGCTTGTACCTACAAAATGAACACTTGTTTAAATTAGCCTCTTCAGAATGTTAAGATCTCATATGGTATCAGTGAGTCAACTTACGCTTCCATGGATATTCGACATTTCTCCAAGAACTGCAGCTAGAAGGGTTGATTTGCCAGAGCCAACTTGTCCACAAATAGCCACCTTTTCACCAGGTCTAACAGCCAAATTCATGCCTCTTAATTCTGCTTTTGATGGATTTTGTTTCCACGAGAGACTAGCCGATTCCATCAAGATTACAGGGCTTGAAATGCTAGTGGCGGCGTTGCTCTTCTTTCGTACATTTTCACTTTGAATCTCAGGAGCTTCAAGAAACTTGACGATTCTAGAAAAGGCGACATTAGCCTGGATCAGCACAGCTATGACATCAGGGACACACCTAATCGGTTCTTGCAGCAAGCGAAGAGTGGCAATGAAAGTGAATACATTGCTTGCATTCAGAGGTATCTTGAGAAAGTAACAAGCTCCAAAGGTAGAAGTTGACACAAACACAGGGGACGCCCAAAAAAGGACCATGTTGTAGCCTTTTATAAGCTGAACAGTAGACAACCATTTGTACTCTAGCTTCCTCAGGCTCTCTATGACATTCTTGAAATGGGTCTCCCAAGCATACAACTTGAGCACCTTCATGTTCACAAGAGCCTCGGCGCATGCCTTCAGCCTAGTATCTTGCGCAGTCATCAGCTTCGTTTGAGACGTGTGCTGCCATTTTGCAAGAGGGCTATTGCAAAGAACGAATAGGATCATCGAAACCAATGCAGCTATGGTTGCTAGCCCCACCGTGTTGAAGAGGATAAAGACGGCAATGCAGATTTGGAGAACCGTTGTCCATGTTTGGTGGAACCACAAAGGAAACTCTCCTATCCTATAAGCATCCACAGTCACATAGTTCATTATCTGAGCGCCTGAATGTGTCGTCTTAGCAGCGTTGGATAGCCTTTGTTGCTTTTTGTAGATGGTTGTTGTGAGTAAGGATCGTAGTTTGAGACCAATTACCTTACATCGAAAGTACCATTGTCTTTGGGATAAGGATTCTAAGCTCTTGGAAAGGAAGAGCACAAGAGCTAAGAGAACCCCCTCACTTCCAAAGCTTTGTTTGCCTTGAGCAATGCCAATGAAGGCATTGAGCAGAAGAGGACCAGAAGAGAGTGTGATGACCTTCAGCATAGCGAAGAAACCGGAAATCAGAACCTCTTTCCAGTGACACCATATGATAGCTCTTAAGATTGATGGTTTTGTAGATGGATGAGCTCGCTTTTGCTTGTTGTATTGGTCCATGAACTTCAAGAAACACGCCTCTGCTCTATCCGTGTCACGTAACTTGGGTATGTCTGCTTGATCAAGAGGCTTATCTTTCCCCTTTCTCATCAAAGGGTTCAACCACCAAAATGTCATCCTACTAAAGAAGCCGGCTTTGGAAAACAAACAAGTGGCTTGGTCACTAGAATCTCCAATCAAAGGAGTGTGCAGAGTACCTTCAATGTCAATAGCCTCAATGACTCCTTCACTCTTGTGAGTACACATCAACATAAGGCTGGCTCCAACGAACGTAAGGACGTTATACCTAACCGAAGTTGATGTGTCTTCGTATATGGTGAGAGCGTAAAGAGACAAGAGGAAGACTACGGCGGATGATAGGAAGGCGAATTTGGACAAGACGCGCAAGGGAGCTTGTGGAAGTTGTCGTCCTTTAAGGCTCACGGCGAGTCCTACGAACATCCAAACGAAGCCCCCGAAGAAATCAAGGACCAACCAGTTCAAAGCCGGCAAGAGAGGCTGAGAGTTGTCCCATTTGTACTCCAAAACCCAAATGCCCAAGATCAAGTGTCCTATCCCAATGCCACCATTCAAGGCAGCTGAAGATAGTTGCAAGAACGAGAGGCGTTTGCTCGAAGAAGCTCGTATCATGTTCGGTTTCTGGGGTGCTTTCTGAACCGTGGTGAACAAAAGCATGCCCAAGAGAACCGCATTGCACAAGACGATTAGGGCATGGTTGGCGCAAGACTGAGGGCGAGTGAGTGACGCGAGGCTAGTGTCGCAAGCTTCACTAGTGTCTGAGCAGTTGCAGAATGTAGACCAAAGTCCCTCCATGTTTTTGCTCTAGCCTTGTTGTTGGTGTGCAAGATAGCTATGAAACAGAGTTGCAAAGACTTGGATCAATATTTGATGCCAAGAGAAAGTAGGAAACCATAACCAATGTGACTTAAGTGATACCATCATTTCTTGAACAACACAAAATCACTTGTCAATAATCAATAATATTTGGCTAGTCGGATGTCAATGAAATCACATATATGGTTAGGGTTTTAAAATTTGATTAAATAACTATCCGATAGTTTAATATGACGGTGATTGAATCATATATAATGGAATATATTGAATGAGTGGCATTTCGCTAACAAAAAACTTGCAAGGGTGGTTCAAGTGATTTGGTTTAACAGGGTATATTTGTGAAAGTGAGGCGATTAGCCCACGGTTTTGCGTAATCTTCCATTTTATAAAAGTTTCAACCAACCACTTCCAATTCATTTTGTTCAGACCTAAAATTCATTATTATTGATGGCAATAAATGAGGAGAAAATTGTGGGACTCTATTATTAGTTTGTAACTAATAATCAATTTCATACACATATTTTATTTTCATAGAGTCCACTCTATTTTTCTTATAGAAATCCCTCTGTACATATATAAACAATTTACTCCAAAATTACAACTATATCACCCTTATTTTCTTCCTCACTTCCCCACCCTCTATTCCTTTCTTCCATTTCCAATCTCACAAACCACCAAAAATCAGCCATTTTATTTCTCACTTAGCCACTAAATCATCATCGATTTGGTTCCACACTAGAAGAATCAATCAACCATTCCAAGAAAAAGCAAGTTTATCAACTAATTTTCTAATTTCATAGTTAGGGTTTAAACAACTTTTCAAGATTGAATTTTGGGTATTATAGACTAATTTGTGTCATAGATTCGACTTTTTAAGTCTATAGATGAATAAAAAGTGTAATGGATATCATTAGATAGATTTTGGGTTGATTTCTTGTTGCTCGTTGAAATTATTTCCTTGCTCGTTAATGGCTGATTGTGCTCGATGAACACACAGCCGCGTCTTCTGATAAATAAGACGACGTTCCACCGTTACAGATGAAATGCTTTCCTCCGTGACGGATGGAACACTTCCGTCCGTCACGGATGGAACACTTCCGTCCGTCACGGATGGAACGCGTTCCTTCGTGGTCAATTCACGGACGGACACAGTTCATTCGTGGTCAATTCACGGACGGACGCAGTTCCTCCGTGGTTAATTCACAGACGTAGAGTAGACGCTATGAAAAAAATATGGGGTGGACGTTAAATAATAACCATGTTATTTTATCCATAGAAAATACTTAGATCATTACAACGAAAAAGGGAGAATTGTTAATCTCATGATCACTCAAACAACACCTAATACATGGTAAAATTTTAAATCAATTATTAAACTAGAATTTAGCACTTCAAATTCTATTTTTTCTTCTTGATTACATTAAGAATTTTTAATAAAACTAGTTGTACGTTTCAAGAGTTTATTTACATTTATTTTTAGTATATATGGTTCAATCATAAATTTATATAATTAACCCTCTATCAAAGAAGATAATATTTTATATAGAAATCATATAAAAAAAGTGGTAAAGAGAGAAATATAAAAAATGACAAATATATTAAATTAATTAAATCTCTATTTTTTTATTTTTTTTTGAAAAAAAATAAATCTCTATTGGATTTATAACATATATCAATTCTAAGTTGTAACATCTGATCTACAAACGCGTTGTAGTTCTTTCCTGATTTATTTTGATGTTTTTTTTCGTTAATTCTTGCCTTCTAAGACAATGATATTTCTTATTTCTGATCATCTGATGTCTCTCGTGTTGACATGTAACATTTATATTAGATACTCGGGCTACATTGATTAAATTCATATTGGAATTATAACAGATATTGATTGGTTGTAGGCTTGTAGCATCTCACGCTAGGGCTGAACAAAAATCGATATGGATTACTAAATTGAACCGAACCTAGCCGAAATGGTTTTAATATATCTCAAGCCATAGAATATACAGTTGTGGTTCTAGATTGTTTTGGTTTAGCCCGATTTTTCATATTGATAAAGTATACTCTCTCGTATCAAAATACTTATTTTTCTAGACAATTGCACATATATTAAGAAGAGTATGAAATATATAAATATGTCTCTATTTATTATTTTATTTTGTTCTTTTTCCAATACAATTTAATAATAATTTTTTTTTCATTTATTAAGAAGTGTTAAAAATTATAAGGACATATATGTAAAATAGATGTAAAATATACTAAAAGGATAAGTATATTGAGACAAATTTAAGGCTAAAGAGACAAATATTTTAATACCGATGGAGTATATATTAAATAATTGTTTTTGTATTCTTACCAAAAATATAATAATTTTTGGTATAAAAGGAAAAAAAGCATAAAAGTTTTTTTTTTTTAAATAAAATAAAATCAATTCAGACCGGATAAACCGACTTCAGACTCGTTTCATTTTGGTCCACCAAAGAAACTCGATTTTTAGTTTCAATCTAAGCTCATGACAGAAACCCATCTCTATCTGAGACTATCTCGTGAATTGATTCTAGATTCATAACTAAATTCACGTTCTTATAATGTTGGCAAATTCTCTTTGTTTTACATCTTTCGTATTCATTTGTCGACACCCTAATAAATTCGTCTAAAATTTGTAAGACGGTAAATTCCAAATAAATTTAAGAAATATATTAATGTGAGATGGAATATATATTTTATTTAGACTAAATTGTAATAAAGAAAATGATAATATGAGGTGTAAATTGCTCTAGTGGCACAAATCTCTCAAATTTTAAACTTTTAACGATATAATGAGTTATTGATTTTCCTGTAATTGCTCTAGTGGCACAAATCTCTCAAATTTTTATATTTTTTAAAATCAAATTCACATTTTATCTATATATATTAAAGCTATTGAATTTCGAGTCACCCAAATAATTCTGACCCCACAAATACCTACGTGTCATTTTATTATTAATCCACTTTTTTTCTTAACATTATATTTCAATTTAAATCACAATATCTAATCACAACTAACTTCAAATATATAAAAACTATATATAACTTTGTTGAATGTTTATATACGTTTTTTTTTTATAAATTTTGATTTCTACAAATTGCACACAATAAGCTTATATATGTCAAACTAATATATGATAGATTTTCTACTAAACTTATATATAAAACACATTTTATATTCATTTATTTAAGTAGTAATATTATTTTCATGAGTTTGCATATATAATTTGGCATATAAATTTATGGGCCAAAATCATACAATATATACAATTTCCAACTCATAGTACATTAGTACATGTGTTTCTATAATGAGGTGTCATTTTATAATTAATTCTCTTTTTTCTAATTTTATTTTACTTTTAAGTCTATTTTTTATCTTTCATTTTCACCTTTTTCACTTTTACCACTAACAAACTTTATTTATATATGACTTGAAAAGTTTGTTAAACATTTAAAATTAATTATGAATCATGTAGAAGGATTTGTTCAAATCATCAGATTTTATCTAAAAAAAAAAAATGGTAACAAATTTTCAATTTTATATGATTATGGAGATTTAACAAAACAATCAAAATAGCATTAGTTGCTATACGTTTCCGAAATTAAAAAGGGTTTTGAATTTGAATTAATTTTATGTCTATATAAATTAGTCACTATTAAATTATGGGAAATTCCTGTTGGTGCCCCTGAGTTTAGGGTTATTCCTGTTGGTGTCCCACGATTAAGTTTTTTCCTGTTGATACCCCTAAGGTCTTGGTTTGTTCGCTTTGTAACCGAAATTTTTCATATCCGTATCATTTCGGTTCAAATTGATCAAATAGAAGCTCATCACTATGTTTATTGACCTCAACTTAGTAGGATTCGACTCCTAAAATACTCAAATCCATACTCGAACCATTCCGATTTGAATTCTTAAGGTCGAAACGGGTTGTTGCTTCGGAATTCAAATCGTTATGGTTCGGACATGGATTTGGGTATTTTAGAAGTCAAATCTTACTAATTTGAGGGCGAGGAACACAATGGTAGACTTGGATTTAATCAATTTGAACTAGAATGGTACAAACATGAAAAAGTTTGGTTACGAAGCAAACAAACCCAAACCTTAGGGGCACCAACAGGAAAAAACTTAATCGTGGGACACCAACAGGAATAACCCTAAACACAGGGGCACCAACAGGAATTTCCCTTAAATTATTAATAATTTAAGTAACCTTTTAATCATGACTTTTAAAAATTGTATATATTGTATGATTTTGACCCATAAATTTATATAGGTCAAATTATATATGCAAACGCATGAAAATAATATTACTAATTACATAAATGAATATAAGATGTATTTTATATATAATTTTAGTAAGAAATCTATCATATATTATTTTGACATATGTTATAAGCTTATTGTATGTGTAATTTGTAGAAATCAAATTTTATAAAAAAGTTATATATAGCTTTTTATATATTTGAAGTTAGTTGTGATTAGATATTGTGATTTAAATTGAAATATAATGTTAATGAAAAAAAAGTGGATTAACCATAAATTGACACCTAGGATTTGTGGGGCCATAATCAATATAGTGGCTCTAAATTCCTTTGCTTTTATATATATATAGATATATAGATGGGACATAAAATTTATTCGGGTCATTTTACTTTAAATGACCATAAATTTGTATGTGTAATAATATAATATAGTGAGCTTGATTATAAAAGCACATGTACTATGAGTTGAAAATTGTATATATTGAATGATTTTGGCTCATAAATTTATATAAGTCAAATTATATATGCAAATACACGAAAATAATATTACTAATTACATAAATGAATATAAGATGTATTTTATATATAAGTTTAGTAAGAAATCTATCATATATTATTTTGACATATATTATAAGCATATTGCATGTGTAATTTGTAGAAATCAAATTTTATAAAAAAATTGTATATAGTTTTTATATATTTGAAGTTAGTTGTGATTAGATATTGTGATTTAAATTTTAAATATTTGAAGTTAGTTGTGATTAGATATTGTGATTTAAATTGAAATATAATGTTAATGAAAAAAGTGAATTAACCACAAATTGACACTTAGGATTTGTGGGGTCGGAATCAATATGGTGGCTCTAAATTCCTTTGCTTTAATATATATATTATATTTAATAAATAAAAGTCAAAACTGTATTAATCTACTATATAACTACTAAATGCAAATACGGATTGAGCCACATGACACTCCAACAATAAACCAAAATTTGTTCTGACACGTGGCGTTACTGTATTCAATTTGCCATGTGTCGAGCTCTCATTTTTTCGTTTGTTTTTCGAAAATCAAAGAAAATAAAAACTATTCCCATATTAGCCGGATATGCACCCTAATATGAATATTTTGTATCATCTATTCCTTCCAAAAACGTAGCAAATAAAATATTTCCATATTAGCCGGATATACACCCTAATACGAATATTTTATAATGATAAGTTTATTACAGAATAAACAATTATTATGGATTTGTTTTATAATTAAAACTAAATACTTTGAAGATTTCCTTAACAAACCCAACAATCAAATACGATTTTTATGAATTTGTTAAACCGTAAAAAAAATTGAATCACCGAGCAAAATTTGTTCAAATTATCCGAAATTTTCAACAAAAAGGAAACCAATATCTTACAATAACAAACTTCCTATTTTATATGACTATGAGGATTCA